>CM018034.1:39590477-40100477 GCA_008638375.1 Nyssa sinensis
GTTGACCTGCAGCCTAAATAAGATATATGTGAATTCAAATTATTACTGTTATATGGATACCATCACATCTTCATTCCATGAGAATTCAAATCTTTCAGCCAAGTAATATAACTTTTATGCGGACTCTTCCATAGGCATACTCCCTTGCAATGATTGTGTAAATTGCAAATAAACTCCTTGATTGTAGTTAGCCAGCACAAAATAGCGAATTATAGATATTTTCATGTTATCTCGCGATTTAGTAACTGCATAATGTGTTTGTTGGTACTTTTTTTTTTGGATAGGAAATACGCACACACCCATGTCCCAATCAGGACTTGAACGCTGCACCTTCCCCTCTGGGAGTAGCAGAAGATACCACTCAAGCCAACAGCTGGCGGTATGTGTTTGTTGGTACTTTAGTCATCATAGTCCTGCTATCCTTTTCAATTTAGCCTCCACAACAAAATATTTTCCTCTCATGCATCAAATTATATTAGCTAAAGAAACTTTCTAGCTATGTAACTAATCAAGAAATACTTTTGTTTTCTATGTCCATGAAAATCACCAACTTTAAGTTTAGCACCTCGACAACATCAACCAATCTAGTATCTTCATGCAATTTTTCTTGTGCTAATGGTGAAGGAACTTGTTCAAGGGCCAAAGAAGATGAACCGACAACTACACACTTCTCAATACCCTTAACCTTGCTTCCTAAGACAACAACTGCCACAGAATCTATAGTAGCTTGTAGCCAGGCCAATGATGCCATAGATGCTTCTACCTATTTCAGGCTGCCATTTATTAAATTTACCTTGAAATTCAATTAAACCAACATCTTCTTCGTGTCCTCGTAATCTTGGGATAAATCTTCCCAAATTAGAATTCAATTATTTGTTTGTCATCATCACAAAAGAAGAGTAACTATGTCAAACAATTTATGGGAATGAAAATTAGAAACCTTTTAGCTCTAATACCAAGCCGATGAAGGATAATTCAAGATTCCAACACTTCCATGAAAAATTATGGTTAGGGGTTTGCTAGGAATTAAAGTATGGATGGTTGAGAATGGAGTAAAGACGGTTTCAAGAAGTTTAGGGATTTTCCCAGTGGGTTCGAGTTTTGTTTAAGTGAGAAGACATCAAGTTCTGCTATGGCAATCCACCACCCCCCGGGGGAACAAAAACAAAAATGTATAGAGATAAGAAGATAGAAAAGAATAAATAGACAGTCTTAAAAAAAAAATTAAAGTAATCATAATCTCTCAAACAAAAAACTACAACTACATTTCCTCGTTCAATATGCACCCTCAAAAATGTTTAAGTGAGAAGACATCAAGTTCTTATAGCCAACAACCCACCCCCAAAAGAAAAAAGGGATAGAGATAATAAGATAGAGAAGAATAAATAGGAGAGAAGAAAGAAGAGGAAGAAAAAAATTAAATCAATCATAATCTTTCAAACAAAAAACTACAACTACAACTCCTCATTCAATATGCACCCTCCAAAAGAGATTATGACAATACAAACCCTTTCAGAGGCTTTAAACCACAAATAAATATATCCTAGCCCTAATATTAAACGGATTTCATCCCTTAATTAAAACTTAAAAGCTAAATAAAAGAAGCCTAGAGAGAAAAAAATTAAACTCTCTTCACTGCCACAATAACATGAATAGTAAGTCTGCGTTTGGATAGTGATTCAAATATGATTTTCTGAAAAAAAATTTCTAAAATGTGTTTTAGAATTTTGTAATTGATTTTTGAAAACTGCGAAAATACGTTTGGTTATGTTAATCAGAATTTCAAATTCTGAGTTAAAAATCGTGAAAATGCTTTTGGATATAAAATTTTTTGAATTTGTATACACCCAAAACACATTGTGCTTTCCTATCTCTCCAAATCACTTGTTATAAAAAGAAAAGGGAACATCACTACCGTCCTTTCCTATCTCTCCAAATCCTTCCATTTTTGAAGCAAAGTGGGTTTGAAATAATATCACTGCTCCTCTAATTCTCTCCATTTCCCTTCTTTTCCAATGCCAAACCCAGTCCGAACAAGGTATATTTATAATGCTTCCCTGATTTCCTTTTTTTTTTTCCTTGCAAATCACCCAATCGAAATGGTCTGAGAGAAAGTCTTTCAGTGGTCGCTGTGCAATCTTATAGTTACACAAGAATTATTTTTCTTTGCTTGCAGCAAATTGAGAGTCTTCGCCGCCCGAGGTGGGGCTGCTTTGCTTGTGGATTTGCGGGAAAGCTTTATGTTATGGGTGGAAGATCAAACTTCACGATTGGAAACTCAAGGTTTGTTGAGGTGAGATCTTGGAACAAGATAGTGAGATTCGGCTTTCACTGACAGAAAAAGATGCAAGGATACCTCGTGTCGGTGAGATCTTGGAACAAGATTGAGATTCGGCTTTCACTGAGAGAAACAGACGCAAGCCAGACTCTGTCATATAGGGGCTCGAATGCGTTTGAGTTCGGCTTTTACTGAGAGGAAGATCTTGGAACGAGATTGAGCTTCGGCTGTCACTGAGAAAAAAGCCGATGCAAGATCTCGTGTCGTTGAGATCTTGGAACGAGATGCACGAGTTTGGCTTTCACTGAGAGAAAGAGATGGAAGGCTTCCTCGCGTGGGTGGGTGATAGAGAGAGAGGCGCAGTGAGGGCTTCATGCAACAGTGTTGGTGGGTGAGAGAGAGGGAGAGATCAGAATGAAAAGATATTAGGGAGATTTTTTTGCAGAGATACAATCCGACAGAAGTCAGAAAACATGAGATGCGACCTTCATCCAAAATATATAACCAAACGGGTTTTTGAAAAAGATGAGTTTTTGAAATATGTTTTGAGTTTGTAACCAAACAGAACCTAACTCACTACAAGAACTACTCACTAAAATAACATGAACAGTGCCTGCTACAGTAAGATGCTACAATAACTTCCCTACTTTCAAATATAAAACTATTAATAACCCAATTAATACGAAAATAAGTAAAATAACCTATCATTCAAAAACTAACACAGATTTTTTATCTGACAAAAAGGCTTCTTAATTGTTGTGCCCAAAGCCCCTCTTTGGGGTTTCCAAAGCCTACGATATTCGTCCAGCCAATCAATGGATATGGCAATCACATTACTTCACAACCAAGACATTGATCAATAAAAAAAATATAAAAAAAAATAGTAAAAGTAGAAAAGTCCGGAAAAAAAAGGATACCTCATACAACCCTCCCTTTACAGGGACACCGACTCTCTCTTCTTCAAATTCGTATAGTTCAGCTGATTGAGCATTGTCAATAGTAGATGATTTTGATTGCGGATCCAACTTAGTAGTAGAACTAGGCCACCCCCTTGGACCTTCACTACATTCTGCATATTCTTTCCACCAACTAGAGAGCAACTCTTCCTCCCTCTGTACATGCATATTCAGCAAACAAATGCCTCAGAGCTTGATGGATATAGTGTTCATGATGGTATATAATTTGAACTAAAGTATATAATATCACTAGACAGCCTTTATTATCTAATCTGTGCTCTTAGCTTATAATATTAACAGCCTCGATACCTTGAGTTTGTCCATATACAAAAGTAAGTAGATAAATCTAATGAAGATACTGCAGATGTTTCGTTAGTGACACAATAAAAATTTCAATGAAGGGGACCCTGCATCTAAGATAACTGAGAATGGACAATATAACTATTTCACCAACAATTGTGAAGTCAGATAAGAGGACCTGCAAGAAAGATGCCTCTATTGCAAGAGAATCCCTCATACCAAATCGAAAATAATCGCTCTTCCCCACTATTTCCGTGCGAGGGACTGAAGCAGCTAATTCTGTGAAACAAAAAAAAAAGGAGCAAAAAATTTCATCAAGATGTGCACGTGCGCATAATATTTAATGCCCATGAATTTGAAATCTCCAAGAAAAGAAGATGCCTTAATTGCTGGGAGGGAAATGCTGAAGCAGCTCAGTAATAATTGATTATTTGCCCACAAACTAGCACAAATGTTAGAAAAAAAAATGTTGTGATGTTCAAAGGTACTACTTATTGCGTGGTACCACTCCATGCAGTAAATATTTTGACTACTAGAATTATCAAATCCTTGGCATTTATATGCTACTTCTAATTCTGCAGCTTACTCCAATGTTCTAAACAATTTTTTGACCTTTCTGCCTCTATTGTACCGTGGACTTCAGCCTCACTCACTTACATATCTAAACAAACATATCTTGGCTACCAGAAATCTAGCCTCTACAAGCATCAAGGCTTTTAAAAACAAAAGAATTTTTTTGATCTTTGTGTCATATCAGAAAACAGCATTAGCCAAAATTATACAGCTAAAATATCCTACATAAACTGCAGCACACAGTTCAAACGCAAGACTATATGGAACATGGTTAGTCCAGCTTTCTGACTTCTTTTCTTTTTATAAGTTAGGCTTCTGACTTTAATTTCTTCAAAGAATTCACTTGATTCTCACCAATTGATGAATATTACCAAAAGGAAACAATATCAATCAAAATTTAGATGCCAAGTTAACTTTTCCCCCCCTGACACAAATCCCCTCACCTTTTTGTTAGCCAGCATCGTAGAAAATAGTTGATTGCCCATGCATTTTTTTATGGTAGTTTGTTACCCATGCAGTGACGTTGCTAAGAGTGTTTCATACTGTGCATATTGATTGCTTCAATTGTTACTCATCGAACAACACCAAGAAGCAAGGAATTAAACACATCTTCCATTTACTAAGTAACAACAGATGTAATTACTCAAACAAAATGTTAAATTACGCCCCCAAAAAAAGTAACAACCGATATAATCAACCAAGGACTACCCTTCTCCGTAATTTATTATAAAAACCTGTGCATTCCATGTTGAAGAGAACCTCCCCACCTGTACAATGCTAAAAATTCCTGTTTCTCACCACAATTCCCACCCTTGTTTGTGATCTCATCAAATCTGCTCGTGCTTACTTTCTGCCACCACACTATTACCTCCCTGTCAACTCCACACATCACCACATCTACCCATTCCTTCATAATTCCATGCCAAACCTCTCTTCAATTATGCACTTAAACGAATGTCCTACGACTACTCCTGAACACCATCCAATGCCAAGTTTGGAGTCCAATTGAAATGTTAGTCGTGCTAAAATATGATCTATGGCTTTGATAACTCCACAAGAATATGTAACTATTCTTAGCATTCTCGATACCCTCTTTTAAACATGAGATTTACCAAATCTTGTGCTTACTTCATTACTTCATTTTGACATCTTGTATACAACATAACCAATGCCAATTAGGAATAGAAATAATGAGTAGAGTTTGAATTGCTTCGAGACTGAAGAATCCAGATTTCAATCTCAAAGACTCAAACATAATTGCACACTCGGTAATATTCCAAATTACAATAATGTAATTTAAATTAATTTTGTCACAAATCCACTAGTTTAGAAATGACCAAGCATGTTTCTCTAAATAAAAACAATAAAAGGAGAAGAAACAACAATGAAATCAAATTCAAGTCACTCCAAAGTCCAATCTAAGAGCCATATCAAACTTATTTCATTAAGCAAGTTCACAAATTGAATTTGTGGGTGACCAATTCAACATAATTATAATTTATAACTCAGTCGTGCATGCATGCGCCTATTTTTCACTCACAAAGTGATGAAATTTTTTTAACTAACATACAAAATCTTCAAATTTGTGAATATAATACCAACCAAAGTTTCTTAATTATTTTGTATATTTAACCAAATATTCACTATCATCAACTGAATCAATTATTTTGTTATTTGCTCCTGAAGCTCTCGAAAGGCTATTACATCCACGGATAAAGATATCCATTCTTCTTCAACACTTATCACCTTAACAAGTGGCCTTTCCTCCCCAACCTTTTTGACATGCAGTCTGATGACTTGCCCTCCTATCTTTGTCGTTGGACTGGTGAGCATTACTAAGAAGCTCGTTGAGTCGTCCCATATCAGCCTTGTAGAACTTAGTTTCCCACAACCTCCTTCGTTGGACTGGCAAGCTTTACCAAACCACTAGTTGTAGGTTCGTCCATTAACCTTTCGGCCAACCTTGGTTGGCTCACCATAAAATTTTCTACTCAACAGAATCCTTGGATATTTGGCACCCAAGAATTCTAGCCATTCAAATAATTGGCCATTGTTGTGGCCATATTCCAATCTCTCTAGTTAATTAGCTCGCCTCTTCTATGAACTAGTGAGAAACCATCATCTCCAATTGATCTATCATTGCATCAAAACTAGTGTTGTCAAAGGCTATCTCTTTGTCGCCTAGGCAATCGGGTAAGGCGATTTTCAATCTTATCGCCTTAACATCTTCTAGGCTAGGCGTCTTCAAAGAGGCAAAGCCTAAGCGATCGCCTTAAGCAAGGCGATCAGGCGATGCCTTTTAATTTTAACATATTTTACTTGTATGTTCTTATGTTTATAGTGTTTATGCACTTATTTAACAATTATGTAAGAGGCATATTAATATAAAAGAATATAGTTATACTCTATAAGTATTATTGTCCAATTTATTATTTTAATATAGATATTATTATCAAAGATTAGCACAAAATTGGCTTAAAAAATATTTAAATATTTGAAATGTTGTAAAAAATTTGAAATTCTAGGAAGAGTAATACTTTCAACATGAAAACAATTTGAAGGATTGATATTTCTTCATCTTCTATAACCAGCAAACTATCATCATTCTTCACAAAATCTGAGCTTACCCATGATAAAACATTTTCCTTCTATCGACCAAATTGATCACTTATATGAGAAGTCTTCCCACCGAAAGCCTAGTTTTTGAGAATTAGTTTAGAATCTTTAGATGTCTACGAGATTGGCCCTATCATGTCTTCCATACTATTAGGACTAGCAAGTTTATATAATACTTAGATAACAAAACTTTGAATATTAATTTTTTTTTTAAAAGGCACTAAAGCTTAAAATGATTATATCACTTAAATACGTCATATGTAACTTTTAAATTAAACTTTTTAGTGTTACATGATAATTATTTTGATGAGAAGATATAATTTAACTTAGAACGAATTAATTTTTAATGTGTAACATAATTTTTTATTATTTTGTTAGTTAACGCCTTATTTCACTCGGGCTGACACTTTTTTGTTACCTCGCTTTTCGAGGCAATATGAGACCTCAACGCCTTTCGCCTCTAACTACACTGGTCGAAACATCCCTTTTCGAATTCCAAACGCTAAAAGATTCTCATGGTCTAGACGACACATATTTGTTCAGGAATGTTCATCAATAACTCTTCGCATATTTGGCATTTCTCATGGTCTAGACGACAAACTTTTTCATCCAAGTCATCAATTTCTTCATCAAACCGATTGAGTTGGTAATCATTAGGCTGCCGCCAAAAATGTATGCTCCATAAGTCACCTTCGGTGTCCTCTGAGCGTGTCAAAATAGGTTTGGCACAAAAATATTTAATGGTCATGATTGCATGCAGGCATGTCTAAAATTGTCAATGGATTCAATTGTGAAAGATTGTCAAACTTATCCCTATGATTGCTTGGTGATTAGGCAATTGTCGGGAAGCATGGAATTTCCCTCTCCTTAAGGTTTCCCTTACCTCTGAAACAAGGATTTTACACAAGGTGACTAACAAGATGAGTAAATTGTAACGATAAACACAAAGACGTGCAAAAATTGTACCTTGTATTAAAGAAGTAACTTCTAACACAATTGGGATTGTAACAACAAAGGATTGCAGCTACAAGCTCTATGGTAATGGTGATGTAACAATAAAGATGGCAAAAGTGTAGTACAATTATGGCTACTACTATGCATATGCTATGCAAAGCTAGGCTAGGCAAGGCTATACTATAATATGCTAAGTGCTTGGCTTTGAGATAGAATGATGCGCGATATCTTGCTCGTCTTCTAAACTTCTATTTATATAGTCTTCAAGTGGCAGTTATAATTGCACATACACATGTACTACTTCTTCCGATGTTTGGTTGTCCACTTTCCTCTTCTATTTGCTCAAATGAAAATAACTCCCAACTTGAGAGCACCCCCACCAATTAATATATTGTCACATGCGTTCCCGAAGGCTTGGAAAGTTGCCAAGAGTACCATGTCTCCCTTTCTTCTATGGTCACTCCTTCACATTCCAAGTAAGTGGGTAAATAACCCCCCACTTCTCTATATTCATGCACATGGGGGACCACTTTCACCACATTCGCTTTCATGGACTACTTATTCTTTCTCTCCTAGCATAGACCACATGGTAGGACCATGTTGTCCGCTCTCTCATCATGGACCACTTGGGTATTATTCTAAGATCACCACTTTTCCCATGTGCATAATACCGTACAAAATTTACCAACTCACAAAGAGGTTGGCCAAATAGTGCATGACGTCCAAAAATAGGATGTCCAACAACTCCACATTTTAAATGGCCTCTAATCTTTAACAAAATTAGGCCACGTGTCAGCACCTTAGCATCTTCAGTGCAAATTAGGGTGTAAACACTAGTCTAACACAATGGTTTAGGTTAGGTTCCTAGATCCACCAAATTAAGCCCAAAACAAGTAGCCATCATTTATATAACTCATTTAATTATTCTTAAAAATTAAAATAATTTTTTTAAGTCAACTCAAAGTTTATTATATTCAAAACAGAGTGACTGGCACTACCTAAATCTGAATTCAACAAACTAATCTAACACAATGGTTTAAATTAGGTTCTTAGATCCACCAAATTAAACTTAAAACAAGTAGCCATCATTTATGTAACTCGTTTAATTATTTTAAAATTTAAAATAATTTTTTTAAAGTATTTTGAAGAACTCACTTCAAAATTTATATGGAGTTCGTGTCACCCTACCTAATCCAAATTTGCTAAATCAGAGTGTGGTTACAACTCAACTCCATATAGCCAATTCAAACCTTTTGACTAAGGAATAACAATAAACTACTGATTATTTTTGAATGTCCCAATGCTAAAACATTAGCCGCGTCATCATTGAAGCTCAACAGTTTCACTAACATCAAAATGCAAAGCACCACAATACTTTTAAGTACAAGGAAGAATACTAAAACAAATAATGATAAGCTAGAGAGAAGCACCAACTATACTAGGCAATTTCACATTGAATAAAAACTCACCATTTTCTGCCAGTGGGACCTTGCAGAAGTACCAGCGAACGTCTCCCCCATCTGAGGGACTCCTGGTCTGCGCAAGATACTTTTGGCGACCCTCACACTGTTCAATCTCGTCCGCCAATCTCCTTATGTTCGAGGGTGTGTTCTTCAACATATCAGGGGAAGTTTCTTCAATACCAACAGAGCCACTAGCTTCCCCTTCACGTTTTCTGCTACTTCCAGCTATTCCCGAATCCGTAACCCCCCGGTTTGCCTCAGAATCCGCCATCGAAGTAGGTGTAAAAAGCAAATATAGGCTTACTTTGATCTAATTATCTATTGTCCAATGTATATATACATCTATATTTATACCCTAATATAGAAAAAGGAAGGGTGTCTGTATCTGCACAATTCTTCTTCTTCTTTTGCAACGTCAAATGTATTGGTTGAATGGGCACCGGAAATGGTGAGGGTTTAACAACCATTCACAATTTTTCACATCTGATAAAGTCCCGTCCTGTTTTCTTCCATTATCACCCACCTTATGATTCAAATTCCTCCCACCTTTCCAAGAAACAGTTAAATAGCTTTCGGAAAGGTGAGCGACCGGCAGAGAGAAAATCTACCTACCAAGGAGACTGTAACGGTGCACTTCGAATTTCTATGCTCTGTGATTATCAATCTAAACAAAGGAAATAGGAAGAGAGGAGATGGAAAAGCGAGGGATTATGGGAAGGAAGACGAGAGAGGCTCGTGAAGCATGGGTGGGTGTATAAATATCAATGGCGATTTGATGTGCTCAGAAATTGAGGAAGGTTTTAGTGGTAAGTAAGTTCGGGTCTCAATCGGAAATTGCTCTGCCCAATGAGTCCAGGATCGAACGTCGGAAGAAATTAGAATCCACCAGAAGAAACACGGCGGTGGTGAAGTAAAGGATCGGATTGATTTCAGCACTTGCAAAGCGATGTCGTACTATTTGTATAAGTGCAAAAACGACGGCGTTCTTGGTTAATCACGCCTTTAGCAAGCTATGCATGCCCTGTCCAAATCTGTGGAAAGAAAATGATCGAATATTCGAATTCGGTGTGTTTGCGTACCCGAAAAAAACACAATGTTGAACTTCTTAATTAGGGAAAGTCAATTGAATATTCGACGTCAAAGTATTAATAACATACGTTCTTGAATAAATTATTTCCAAGGGCATGTCCACCATTTTATCATGCAGACGCGGTGGCATGGTGGAACCCTCCAATGAAGAATAGACATGCAGGACATGCTTGCAATAAAAAGTGTGCATGTCTAACTTATTGCCCAATTTGGATTCTCTTTTTTAAATAAAATGGAGGGTGAACAGTTGTGAGAGAGCTTAGTGTAATGGCCCAACCCACATTTAATCGTATTGTCTATTTTAGGTTGACGCTCGTACAAATTTATATTTTCAACTATCTCAAAAGCGTGCAAATCAACGGATGTTTCTTTCCTTACTTATGAACACCATTATCGTCACCTCCCTAGATTGTGTAAGACACCAAGAGCAAATTTTTTACCAAAATAGGGTGAGAGTGGGGTAACAGTAAAGTTATTTACCGATTTAGGGTGGTTGTGAAATCATTTTTTGGAAAGACAATTTATTTGTTTTCATCCGTACCATCAGACTTCAATTTTCTCTGCTTCTTTTCTTCACTGTCACACGCAAAGCTGTGCTTGCACTTTTCTCTGCTTCTTTTCTTCACTTTTCTCTGCATCTTTTCTTCTTTTCTTCACGTTTCTATGCTTTTTTTCTTCACGTCAGACTTCACTTCACTTTTCTTCTCCTTCTTTTCTTCACTGTTAAACGTTTTCGGCACTTCTCTATCTCTACTTTTCTTCTCTACTTTTCTCTACATCTTTTCTTCTTTTCTTCACGTTTCTCTGCTTCTTTTCTTCACTGTATCTCCACTTTTCTTCACGTCAGACTTCACTTCACTTTTCTTCTCCTTCTGTTCTTCACTGTTAGACGTTTTCAGCACTTTTCTTCTCTACTTTGATTCTCTCCATCTATCCAAATCAGGCAGATCTCCCTTTCTCTCACTGTTGTCTCTCCCCAGCTCTCTCTTTTCTTTTTTCCTTTCTTCTCTGCTTTTATTCCTAGCCGAACCGTTTACCTAGTGTTTTTTTTTTCCTGGTTTCTAACCGCAAAAGGAAGAGGTTTAGAGAGAGGGAAGGGGACTGAGAAGGAGGGATTGAACATTCAATTCAAGATGGAGAACCTATAGTTACGTTCAACACAGCAGACTACTTGTGTTTGGGGTTACCTTTCTGTCATTAAAACAGAATTAGATACGATTGGAGTCAAAAGATTGGTTCTAGCTTTCCTGTTATTAATCAATTTTTACTTTGATACTGGAAAGTGGAAATTTGGCTCCTTTCTCTATCTCTCTCTCTCTCTCTCTCTCTCTCTCTCTCTCTATATATATATATATATATATATATATATAACCTGTAGTTACGTTCAACATAGCATAATATCTCACTTGTTAGATAGATTACATATCTGATTTTTAAAATTAAAGTATTCTTAAATTGAATAAATTTGTGACTTTTTATGATCAAATATTTTTGAGTTTTCATTTGTAAGTTTTCATCTTCTTGCATCTGAAGTTGAGACAGGTATGGTCAATCATAGTGATTAAAATAAGATCTCACTTGTTAGATAAATTACATATCTTAATACTATGAATGCTTCTTATTGTTGGTCCTCATTTGTGATTGATCTGTCTTCTATGCTTATGTACAATTTCTATTATTTTATATGTATTTTACAATTTCATGTACATGCATATGGAAGGAAATATGAGATAGGAATGGTTTCCATTGTCCTATTTAGAAGCACATTTTTATTTTGCTCAATCAAATTATTGAAGTCTTTTTAAAAGTGAATTTGAGAGAACTTATTACAGTAGCACGGAGTTAGTTTTGAACATAGTTTACTTTTTTAATATTTTGGTTAAATAATGGGAAAGAATTTCTGCACCTGGTTTCAGAAAGGGGTTGGATTAAAATGTTGGGTCAGATACTGCCTTCCCTCATCATGTCTCTCTCTCTCTCTCTCTCTCTCTCTCTCTCTCTCCATATATATATATATATATGAGAATATATATACGAGAGCAATAGTACTAATATGTTGAAGCACAATTAAATAGAATTTGTTATGATTAAATAAATTTGGTGTTTACCGAAATAAAATTGCAGATTTCTCATTTTAGAAAAACTTTGTTTTACCAAAAAAAATTGTTAATCATGTCCGCTCTAATTTGGAGATCCAGATTGCAAGGCCTTTGGTAGATATGAAGGTGCATAATTCATACAATAGGGAGGAAATATTTGTTACGGGGAAGAAGGTAGTATGTGGTATAATACTTGGCCTCGATGAAGCATTATGTTGAGGAAAGGAACAAGTTATAATGAACTTTTGGTGAAGATGTATGGTATAATAAAGTTGGATATCACACAAGTCCACCTCAAGATGACTTGTCGATTTCCAACTTCCTCGCTTGTGGGGCCCACAGTCGAGTTCCAATTTGATACTATTTGTAATGGTCTAACCCACAATGTGTAGTATTGTTCATTTTGGGCCGAGGCCTGCATGGCTTTATCTCTTGGGTTACCCCAAAACTGCATTGTACAATAGAGGTTTCTTTCCCTACTTATGATCCCAAACGATGTGGGACATCTCAAGCCCCTTATCTCAACCCTCTTAGGCACCCTCTCAATAAGCTCTACATACCTCAAGTCTATTGACAACCAGGTCACTAATGTAAAGCCCTAGAATATTATCAAGGATATTTTAGTAATTTTTTCATCTTAATTAGGATTAAAATAATTAATTAAATTAAAATAGGTCAAGAATGATCATGAGATTAAGTGTATGGTGATGTGTGTGATATTGTAGACTTAAAATATGATAGAACCATTTTTTCTTTGTAGGTGTGGACTGCGGGACCACACAAGCAAACTTGGAACACTAGGAAGATGGGATTTTTTTAGAATTAGAATTTGGAGAAGTGGATTATATATTTGAAATCTATGTATCAAAATTAACTACCCTATCAAATTTGGTAAGATGTTGAAAAAATCACTTTTTGGGTGCGAGTGCATGTGTCGGTAAACTGGCCATGTGGCACCTTGGGATTTGTGTAAAACTTCTCAAGGAAGCTTGGGGGAGATCTCAATACTTTTAAAAGGTGGGTGATGTAACCTAATGAGACCCACACAAGTGTCATTGAATGGGAAGAATAGGGTGTGATTGGGTGTACCAAATGTGATACGTATGTGTATAGTACAATGATAAAACTTAAAAGAGACAACTCCCATAACCTTCATCCTTTTTTCCTCAGCCAAACATATCTCTCTCCCCTTCTCCCATTTGTTTCTCATTTTATCTTTATATATTTCTCTTTCTAAAATGTGTGAGAGTATGACAATATATGTACATGTGTGTATGTGTGTTTTTGCATCAACATTGATAAAGACCGTTCTAGCTTAGGATTGGGATTCTTAAGCTCGGGTTTGGTAGATGATGGCTTTGATAGCCATGGTAGAAGCATAGCCGAGCTCTCTCTAAATTTTCTTTCTACAATAGACATAGCTACATAAGGTAGGGATTTTTTAAGGCATTTTCTTAATGTTTGAGTGTTGTTGTGTGTGAAAACAAATATGTGTGTGTTAATGTGAATGTATATGTGTGTATTAGTGTGTGTGTGTGTGTGTATGTATGGATACAGTATAAGGATTGAGACCTATGATTTAGATCTCGGTGGGCTGGAATTTTGGATGGGCTTTGGTTAGTTTTAATTCATGTTTGATGAGTGAAAATGCTTCAGTGATGACCTAGAAGAGAATAATAATGAAAAGGGAAAAAAATCATGAAAAGATGTGGGAAACGTGGCTCGTAGGAAAATTGGGCCTTGAAAAACTTTGATAAATTTGATATGTTTTAATTCCTTAAACTGATTAACAATGTGCTATATTGTGTTTAATGGTGTCTGGAATGAAAAGAATAGTAACAAATTGTGAGAAAGAATTTAAGGTTCGACTGTGTTTTGCTAGAGAATGAGGCATTATTCCAACGCTTGCTAGTTAACTCGTTGGTCACCAAGTCGGGTTGGTCAACTGTCAAACGGGTATGGTCAATGGGCCAATAGGTTTAGTCAACGAGTTCTCAGGGTTTTGGTCAACGAGTTCTCGGGGTTTGGTCATGTAATAACCCGACCCAAAGACACCGGGTCATATTGGGCACACATTACGAGGATAAGAAAGATCAGTGTAAAGATGATGAATTTAAGAAAATAATTAATTTTTAAAAGTAATTAATTATTTTAATATAAGAAATGAGTTATAATATATGTGTATATATAATTAAATAAGTTGTAATATATATATATAATTAAATATAAATATATAAGTATAAATAAATAAATTATAACTTCAGATATATATATATATATATGTAAATATATACATATGTATTCATAAAAATATATGTATGCATGTGTGTGTATTCAATGAAGGCATGCAAATACCCAATGGGTATTGAGGTGTGTGTGTGTGTGTGTGTGTGTGTGTCCAAAGGAGTTGGTGTGTGTGCATGTGAGTGTGATATATATATATATATATATGTATATACAAACAAAACTAAACCACAACCACTTGATGGCCTGCCCCCAAACAGTAAAAATCTGAGCATGGATGCTGCCATAAGTTAGGCTAGTGGTTGGGGCAAGTTAGGAGAAGTGATGATGATAGATACATATATGCATAATGCTATACACTTGCCCCCAACACCATTCAATCACACGAAAAGAGAGAGAGAAGTTTCTGAAGGGAATACAGAAGCTAGAGGGAAAAGAAAAATGAGAAGAATGAGGAAGGAACACCATCTCTTGAGGTAAACCGACAAAATCCCATACTTTCTCTCTCTAAAAGTTAAACAAGTATACAAATTTTCTTAGCTTTGTTTATGCATGTAGGAGGTCTAGGATGCATTAAACTTAAATAAGCATGGAAATCTGGCCTCTAAACAGTCCAAAACACCAGGTTTGTACATGGCTGCCATGGATGGACCTTAGATGAACAAACCTGAAATAATCAAAACCAAATCAGGTTTTGATCACCGAGACCTCAAATATACCCTCTAAAGATGTTTAAAACCTATACCCGCGATCAAAAAGCCCAAGGGAAGCCTATCAAAAATCAAGTTGCAGGTTCGGGGTGGAAGATCCAACCTTCCAACCGTGACTTAAATCCCACTTTAAAGAATGGGATATGAAGCCTTAGGTCAAGAGCATCACAACAAAACAAATCCTATTAAATTTGGCTCAGAAATGAGCATTTACAACAGATTTGCAGATCTGAACTATTCCTTCCCAAACTGCGATGTTGGGATGAATTCGAAGCTCAAAAATAATGTGAAAACATGTCTTAGGTTTTTAGAAAGTGATTGGAGAAAAAAGCAGGGAAAATGGTGTTCAAAATGCCACGAATTTAAAACTATAAAAAATAGGATTTCGCAAGAACAGTATCAATCTCGTGGGGAAGATGATACTATTCGGGTCGGGCAAACGGCTTGGTTACGGGTCTGGGTTAAAACCGGATCCAAAAGGGTTATAGGTTTACTTAAACGATGACGTTTAGAGGTTTGAAATTTTAAATTTTAAAACAGTTAGGGCTGACGTCATCATGACGTCAGCATTACGTTTTAAACCAACCGAACCAGGTTGGTTCAATTAAAACCGAACCGGTTCACTTTAAATATAACTGAGCCCCCTGGTTTTCCAATTTATTTAAAATTAAATAAACCAAGACTTCTCTTATTTGCGGATTGACCCCAGAAGTTCTAGAAAACCCTACTGTGGCCCAACTGAGGGAAATTCTATGCAATTAGACCCCTGGAAAAATAATTAAATAATTAACTGATTAATTTAATTATTTAATAAATAAAGTAAAAATTATTATTTTGCCCCTGAGTCATAAATAGAGCAAATGAAGTCCAAATTAAACATATGAATAGTATATTTTTACTATTTTGAATATTCTAAAGCCAATGGTAGGGTCTGTTTTACGAGATAGAGCCCGAAAAATAAAGAGACGTAAAGGGATAAAATGACCAAAATACCCCTTGGCCAAAATTAACAAGTTATATATGTAATCTTACTATCTCGGACTTCCTGAATCCATTGGTGAGGTCCATGACATGAGATGAGGTCTCGAAAAATTTGCGAACCGAAAAAAATGTCAAAATGACCAAAATGCCCCTACTCCATAAACGAGTCAAACGAGGTCCAATTAAAATAAATAAATAGTGGATTTGACTATTTTAAACATTCTGAATCTAATGGTGGGGTCCGTTTCACGAGATGGGACTCCGAAGAATTTAGACACGTTAAGGTATAGATTACCAAATTGCCGCTAACATGTCCTAAGCCGAATTAAATTCTAAGAAAGCCTAAATTGACTTTATTCAACGTTCCGGACTCAATGGTAGAGTCTATTCAACCAAAAGAGATGTCTAAAATAAAAAGACATAAAATTTGATGAATAGCACCTGTCAGATGACTATAAACTGAAATATTACTGAAGTACTAAACTAAGACAAGTACGAGGAAATGAGGTGCGAAAGACACGACATGTCGACATGTGAAGTAATTAAATTTAATTTAAAGTTAATGGAGCTACCAGAAGAGTATAGTTTAAAATGAAATTAAATTCCTAACACATTAGATTGTGTGGTAGGCTAAAAATACGAGTCGAATTAAGTATATACGAAATTTATGGAATATTCGTAAATCGGTTAGGATTAAATACGATCTAAGCATAAGTTAAGAAGCATCGATAGGTGATATTGCAGTGAATGTGAAGTTAATGTGATATTTATGAATTGTTCTTAGGAACTACGGAGGAAGTGGGAAAGCGCATTTTTAGCACTAACCCTAAAGGATCGAGGTGAGTAACCTTGTGTTTGAATTGGAGATTTAACTCCATATATTTGAAGAAGTTTTAAGTTCAATTTATTTGAAGCCTCGAATATCAAATTTAGTATCATATGATTCCTGTTTTAAAATGTTTTTTGCTTTCATAAACTGTATTGTGACATGTTGGGTGATTGGTTTGACTCACGGTTTTTCTTTTTAATTATGTTTCAGCATGTCTGGGTTTAAAATGCTAAATTTTCATAAATGTTCTGAATTTGATTATTCCAAATATTGAAGTTTTATTGCAGAAGTTATATATTTTATGTTTTAAATATTCATGAAAAATATCTATTGAAGAAGTCATGTGATAAGTTATATATATATATTTCATGTTTTACAAAATTCATGAAAAATACCTATTGAAGAAGCCATGTGATAAGTTATGTATATTTCATGCTTTAAATATTCATGAAAAATATTTATTGAAGTAGCCATGTGATAAATGTTTTATAAGATAAATGGTGTTTAAAGCATCCCCTATGATGGTTGAAATCCTTCGGGATTCAACAGTAAATGTCACATAGTCAGGATTTTGGGTTTCTTCGAAACTCAATTGCCCTGTCATGTGAAATGCCCGGTAGCAGGATCTAATCCCCCAAGCAAATATGATTGGCAGCATTGGCAGTAAAATGTGAGTCTGGTTCGAAACAGATTCCACCTAATCAAAGAGAAAAGCTGACAAATGTTTTTTGGAAATGGAAGCAGGTTTTTACCCCCATTTTATTATACGTGTTTATGCTTTTAAATTGCATATGCTCTATTTGAAGAAATGTGTATTTAGCTTGAATACTTTAAATGTTTCAAAGCTATCTGTTTTAAGAATGCATATACTCTATGTTCTAAAATGTACGAGCAATTGGTAGTGAGTATTTTATAAACTCTCATGTGCTAAATCACTACCAGTTGAAAACCCCATGACGAATGCAGGAATTACTCACAAGCTTAGATTAGCTTACCCAGATTTATATTCGCCCCCTTTCAGGTAAATGATGGCAGCTTGATCTTGATGGCGATGATGATAAGCCTATCTATTTTGGAAGAAGAGTTAGGCAACTAATCACAGGACTAGCATTTCTCTTGGGGATGTACTATGAAGTTGGCAATATTTTATATTTGGAAGTATTTCGCTATTATGTATTAAGTCCCATAGAATAGTTAAACATGTATTAATTACGAAGCCTTTAAGTTTTTAGTTATGCTCTGAATGTATGATCATGTGTACCATTGTGAATAGCGGCAGTATCGAACGGATGTGCAAATTTCAAAATGAGAAAAGAAAAGAAAAAGTTTTTCACGCTTCCGCAACCACATGAAGTACATCTGTTCGATACCGTTGCAGATGCGAACCTTGTTCCGAGGCCTTCGGGTCTTGGGGCGGCGGTCCCGATCCGGGATCCGCGAGAGGCGGATTTCGGGTCGTGACAGGTCATCAAGCTTAGTTAATAGGTTATTGACTAGGTCATGGGTCATAGACTTGGGCTTAGGCTACATAGACTTGCTCTTATATTCGGACCAACGATTGGTTTTTGGTGTTGAGCTAGGCTTGTTCTAGTTTCCATTTTACATAAAAGGCCTTATGGCATGTTTGGTTACAAGGTCAACCTTAAACTAGTTTTAGGATTGAATAGAGGATAAGGTTATCCCTATCCTTGTTATTAAGAAATTGAAGTTAATGGTTTATAAACCAAACAAATTTAAGAAATTGGAACCTTAATAATTTCAAAATGGTTAATTAATTTTGGTTAATTAATTTTTGAGAAATTACAATTCAATGAACATATTACGAAAAAGTACACTTGTTTATAACATAATTTAAAATGCTAATTAAAAATAAAAAATGGAATACCTAAGGTTTTTGGTGGATCTAAATTCAAATATGATCTTTGTATAGACAAACAAAGATTCGATAATGATCCCACCTAGTTTAGTAAAATGATGAAAAAAAAACTCCTAGTCTTATATAAAGTAATTTAAATGCTAATTAAAATCTAGAAAGGGCGTTGCCTTAGGTTTCAAGCGTCCTAGATTCAACTTTGATAACTGTTTGAACAGGTTGGCACCTAGGGTGGTTAAGCACACATAATTTAGTAAAATGACAAAAATACCCGCTAGGCTTTGATATGATAAATAAAAGGATAATTAAAACAAGAAAGGGCACATCTAAGATTGTTGAACATCCAAAATTGGATTCTAAGGTCTATTTGAAAAAATTAAGTCACGAAAAATATGCAACAAGTTTTCAATAAATTATGAAAATGCTCTTAGAATTTTAAAAGACATTTAAAAGGCTATGTAACCTATGGGAAAAAACATCCTTAGGGCTTTTGGAGTCTTAAAATATATTTTTAGCATTTGTTTGGGGAAATGGGGACTCGATATATGGGTAAGGGTGTGTTTGGCCCTAGAAAACTTATGGAAAAAGTATGACTCATAGTTAATGAAAGTCAGGGTGGCCAAATAAGCAATTAAATGACTTCTAACGTAGGATTGAAACACGGGAAGCTTATCTAAGATTAAATTAGAAGGGTTGTTTAACACTAATAAGACACTTTATGACTATTTCAATGATAATTAGGTTGGGATGAAAAACTTAGGATGAAATGAGATGAGCTAAATTACTAGTATGCTCCAAATGATAGAATCACATGCTAGGAAGTTCTGTGAATATTGAGACATGAGATAATTGCTAGTGTGGGATTAAGCATCTAACGTTGAGTCCTAATACCATTACCATATTTATAAGTATGTATTAGACATTCATACTGTAACGCCCTACCCAATGGATTAGGTAAATTTAATGCATTATATTAAGAACTATATAAAAAAGAAACTTTAAAAAAAAAAATTCAGGGCATAATGCAATGTTATGTGATGAACTAGGGTTAGGACAACCGACCTATAACATCCACACTTGATGAATTGAAAGATTTTGAATTATGCATTAATGTAAACCTTTGGGGTAATATACCTAAACCTGTAAAAAAAATCACCATCAAAATGGAGTGCCATTAACAAAAGAAAACGGATATACGTATGTGTATCCATAAACAAAATAAATAAGAAATAAGCATGCATAGTATAGGAACATGTGCATATTGTAAGAGCATGTGCATAGTGTCAAAACATGTGAAATCCATGTTAGTCACTTCAACCACCATTCTTACCCAAACACTTCTTACCAATTCTTACCTATAAAATACATACATGAACATTCGTAAGACCAACATACAAGCACTGAGAGAGGGAAGAGGAAGAAGAAAGGAAAAGGTGCATGCCATAATTTGAATATGAATCAGGTAAGCCTCAGTCTCTCTCCAATTCCTTTACATTCTGGAGCAATTAAGTTTATTAAGCTTAGGAAATGGCAAAAACAGTGAGACATAACCAACCCGCCATTATTGAAGCTTGAGAAAATGGGCCAGTTAACAACTAGAACGAAACTAAATTTTAATACTTAAGACTGAAAATAGATCTCATAAGGATCACAAAACCATTGGTCTGCGACCAAAAGGCTTAAATATGAGCTCTAAAATGGACCTGCAAGTTACCGGTTCAAAATTAATCCCTTCAAACAGAACCCTAATCTTGATTTAATAAATGGGATATGAATCCCCGGGTTGATAAAGGTATAACAGTCTAAACACCATAAAAATTATCAAAATATGAACACGTATGAGACAATTTACAATCACCATTATCGGAGCTTAACCAAGCTCTATAATACATCTCAAGCCTTGAAATCAATGCCAAATGGGTCCTTACAGTCCCAGAAGATGAATAAAATCAAGAACAGATCAAAATAGTAGCCCAAAAAGCACAAAATAGGAGAAGAAAAATTAAGGTTATGATCGCATTTATATTCGATGAAGAATACGATGATGAATAGTGTAGGGTTGGCTCTCAGGTCAGTCACGAGTTCAGGTCCTGACCAAGTGTAAATGGGTGCAGGTTTTAGTGAAACGACGACATTTTTCTTAGTTATGAAATGTTTTTAAAAGCTCAATTGGGGATGTTTGGCTACGGGGTTAAGGGACTAATTTAATATGTCGCATAAGAACAAGGATAGCCTAAACCTACTTTGCCTTATTATCCACTGTTTGGCTCATGAAAAATTAGAAAAATAAAAGGGAGCCGAAACTCCCTAGTTTTGACCTAATGAAGCTCAAGAACCAAAGGCTCAGTCGGCTATCACTATGCCACTAACCACCTTATGTTTATATCTCACATAATATATATATATATATATTATGTATTTAATTAAATTAAATGCTATGCACAGCCAAATAAAATAAAGAGGGTGTCCACCCTAACATTTTTTGACGTTTTGAAGTCAACGATGAGATCCGTTTCGTCAAATGAGGTACCGAAAAATGAGACATATAAAATATAAAATTAAAATTATACTCCTAGCTCTGGCCGGGGGCCAATTAAAAACAAAAGGGAGTCTATCTTGATATTTTGAATGTTCTGGACCCAATGACAAGGTCTGTTTTAGTAAATGATTTTTCTAAATATATAAACAAAGGTTAGTAGATATATTTAGTATAACCTTGTGGTTTTGGTTAAGTAACCAAATGAACGCCAAAATTATGAAACCTCGGGGGTGGCGTCCGATTAACCAAATGAGACTTGTAAAGTATAGATCCTTAAGGAACGCACCATTAGATTAATAGTTAATGATTGTTAATCACTTCTATAGGACCCAAGGACTCAAGAGGTAGCCAAAAAAAGGATAATAGTTAAGATAAAGGCCAAGGTGAGTAACTTTATACCCTAAAGTGGTGCTATTTTTATATCTAAATGTTCTGATAACCGTAACTGTTCTATAAATGCATTATTTCTTTAAATATAGTTTCATATCAGCATTTGTTTAAATGTTTTATGACATGGATAAATAAAAAATGATTTGTGAGCATGTTTTAATGTATTACGTGGCCAACATGCCCTGTCGGGGGTTAGATCCGGTAGACTTTGAGAAGTCTATATAAACACAACTTGGCCGGGAGTCTGAAGTCGGTGATAGGATAGCAGGTCATGTAAGCCCAGAGCTCTAAATTATAATATGTCACCAATGTGATATGTTATAGTCTATGAGGGACGTAGTTATGGTCCGCATAGTACATTGGTTATAGATGTTGGACGTATTACTTTATCACTTTGCAGCATCAAATTTCATGTTATTATTAATTATCTTACAAAGCTGACTGTCATACACTTTTATAATGATTTTAGTATATATGCATTATGCAACTCTCTATTATATGTATCTATTTTATAAATGCCAGTAACTTCTAGTATAAGTACTTTAACTGCTATCCATGAAAGAACGTTTGAAATGGGGTTTCCAAAGACAAACCCATGACAAGGAACTCATGTTACTCATACGATTTTCATAAAGATTACAAGGTTTTATTCTTATATTTTTAGGTGACAGCCAAGGTGGTGTGGCATAAAGAGGCTTGATGTAGATTACGATTATCCGTAAAAAATTCTAGCTTTAATTATAATAACGTCATTGTAATAATTATTAGAAAAACTCTTATAGGTTGTACTTATTGGGCTTGATGTATTGTGATAAGTAAGTAATAATGGGAATCATGATTTATTTTTGCTATTATATAGTTGTAGAATGAACAATATTAGTTGCAAGGCCTCTGGTTAGATATGTCATTAGTATATTACAAAATTGGTATACTAATGGTGTGCCTAACTGGCCAGCCACTACCCCTAATCCGCATAGGGTGGGTTTTAAGATATGACAAAATTGGTATCAGAGTAGAAGTTAAAGGTTTTTTGGGAAAAGACCGCATTAAAAAACATTAGGGTTAAATATTAGTAGTGAAGGTACTAATATCACATGTACTAGAACGCGAGGATACCTGACTTAGGAAGGACCAACCACAATTAGTAAGATGAGTTGAAATTCTATTTTAGGGAACCATTAAAGGAAGAACTTATATGCCTAGACCTGAATTTTTGGTTGTCCAATTACGATAGTAGGACCAAGAGGATGTAGACTTGGAGCGCAAACAACAGAACCCTTAAAAGAAGCAGGACAAGATAATGCTCAACTAGGAAACCCAATCCTCCTATCCATTGAGACAAGTTTAGCTCAATTTGGGTGTACCTTAGAAGGACTCGCACAATCATTCCAACAAGCTCAACAGGCACTATGGCCTGAACTTATGGAAAGTTCCTACCTCATACAACTAACACATGTTATTCCTGTACCTATAACAGCTGTGATCATCGGTGATGGACGACTCGATGTATTTCATAAACTTAAGCCATAAGTTTTTAACTCGATCATAGACCCTATGGCCGTTGAAGAGTGGGTGTTATCCATGGAGAAGAATTTCTAACTCTTTAACTGCACTGAGTAGAAAAGGTGAAACTGACAATGTTCATACTACAAGGAGAAACACATCAATGGTGGCTCTTGGTTAGAACAGAAGAGCCCGACATGTCATGTAATTGCTTCGTCGATGTCTTTTACGACCTCTATTTCCCTTCCACAGTCAAAGACCAAAAGGCAAGGGAATTCATAGACTTACAGTAGAAAGACATGGTAGTCATAGAGTATGCCTCGAAGTTCTTCCAACTGACTAGATTTGCCACCAACATGGTAGGGAATGAAGCAATGAAGGATAAAAGATTTCAACAATGACTGCGACTTATCATACGTACCCGAGTATTGTCATTCGAATTGCCTATTTACGTTGAAACCTTAAGGAAGGCTATGGTGGTTGAGGAAGAACTGACTGAAGTAGAAGCAAATAGAGAACAATCCAAGAGGAAACCTAGATGACATTTTAAAAGAGGACACAGAGTTGGAGTAAAGAAACATCGAACAGATTCACCCAAGGAAAATGACCATGCTTGGATACCGCAATGCCCTAAGTGCTAGAGGCAACATTCTGGAGAATGCAAAGCAGGTACCAAGAACTGTTATCATTGTAAGAAGGAGAGACATATAGCTACCGACTTCTCGTAGAAGAAGATGGGTATCAAGGGGTGCTATCATTGTAGGAAAGTAGAGCATTTAACTAAAGAATGCCTATAGAGGAATCAAATAATCACCGTCATAGTCCCCACTCCTCTTAACACTATAGGAAGGAAGCCGGCTATAGAAATGACTCAGTTAAAGACAAGGAGGTTCAGACTCGATCTCAGAGATTATTCACCTTACTGCCTAGAGAAAACTCCAACTCCGTGGTTGCATGTACACTTCCTATTTATGGTATCCCTGCATATGTGTAACACCCCACCCTGATTAGTAAAAATTAAGTCACTAATAAAACATTAGGGACTTAAGAAAATTTGATTGAGACGACGAAGGCTAAAATAAAATAAATATTGGATGAATAAGAATGGTGCGTGAAGGAAATTAAAATGATAAGGCTTCAACTAACGAAGTCGACACGTGAAAAACATGAACAAAATTTTAAGACTTCGATTTATTAAATCGACACGAATAAGAATACAAGTATAACACACTGTCTCGATTAAATAGTAATTAGGTCGCTAATTATTAATTAGTGACCCTTAATAGAATAATTAAGAAAATTTGATCGGGAAATAAATGACGATTCCAGAAATGTCGAGACCTTAATTAACGAGGTCGACTCCGAGAAAATAAATCCAAATAAATAAGGTTGTGATTTATAAAATCAATACATGAAGAAGCGAATAAAAAATTCGAATTAGCAAACTACGAAGATCACAAAGAAATAATAATCGAAGCAAGGTTTTGAACCTCGAAGCCAACCTATGTAGGAAACGACCAAAAGAAACTGTTTCGTAAAAAGAGCAATAGAAAATAAAATATAAAGGAAATAACCAAAATGATAAACTATGCCAGCCAAACGGAGCATAAGCATAAAATGGGAGAAAATGTCCAAAAGTGAGGCCAAGGAGTTTTGAACCTTGACCAAGTGAGATCAAGATTTAAACACCCAAAAAATAACCAAGTGGCCTGCCAGCACTCTTGTGCTTAAATATATAACTTATATGTATATATGCACATCAAAATAAAGCCCCACCTCCCAAATTGGCCAATGGCCATTCATGCAACATATTTATCTTTTTAAAATAAAACTATAATGATATCTGTATAGGTGTTGCATATGTATAATTCAAAAATCAGAGGTGACGTGTGTGCTCGGGTAGAGAGAGGAACTAGAGAGAGAAAGTGAATGGAGAAGAAGAAGACGGAAGGCTACATGCAACCCTAACCCGACCTGGATGCATTAGAAGGGAGTTAGAATCAAAGCAAGGGGAGGAAAGTTCCATTGTTGAGGTAAAATCACCAAACCCATTTTTTTTCTCTTTCTAAAATTTGTATATATATACAATCTGTTTTAAGCCTTTTGGTACATGTATGGCATTTAGGGAGTGTAATCTTGAATAAGGAATGAAAATAGGACCCTAAACAATACAACAACACAAGACCCATGAAAAACCATCATTGATGGACCTTTATTGGTTTAGGTTTGAACCAACCGAGGCCAAACCAAGTTTGGCTTGTTGAAACCTCAAATAGACCTAACAAGTGTTCAAAAAACACTAGGCCGCGACCAAAAACCCCAAGGGAAGACCTCTAAAACCTGAGTTGCAGGTTCAGGTCCAAAAATAATATCCCTCTATTTGGATGCCAAACTTGGAAATATGAATGGGGATTTGAAGCCCCTTAAACAAGGAACAAAATAAAGCAAAAATCACTTGAAATGGTCCAAAAACAAGCTCGAATTGAGCCTGTTACAGACCACAATGATGGTGTGGAATCCTGTGTTTTGATCCATTTTGATCCAAGATACCAACGTTGAAAACCTACCTTAGGTCCCAGAAGATCGTAGGAACAAAAATCAGTTCAAAAGAACCACTAAAAATCCACGAAATTAAAAAGTTTAATTTGTTGCAATTAGGGCAACACAGTAGGGGGAAAAGAAGAAGAAGATGAACAGTGTGGGTCGATCTCAGGTTGAATTTGGGTTCGGGTCGGGACCCGACCCATTGCACAAAAGGTATAAGTTGGACAGCACCGTTTTGATGTTGTGTTTTAAAATTTAAAACAAACTTGGTCTGTTTGGTTACGAAGTTAAGGCCATGGATTCGATACCCCTATTGGGAACGAGGATAACCTATCCTCAAATCAAGCCACTGTATGCTATTTGGATCTGGAATCCTTTGAAAAATAAAAGGGGAGCTGCAGTTCCCCTGGTTCGAACCCACAATCCCTTGCAAGCCAAGATCCTAAAACTCCCACATGTTACCACTAAGCCACCCTTGCTTCTATGAATAATTTCAACATAAATAATATATAATATATAACCTTATAATTAATTAAATTAAATTCTTTAATTAATTTAATAATAGTTAAATAATTTGATGTCCAAAATAAATAAATGAATAGGGTATTTTGACTATTTTAGGTACTTTGACTATTTTAGGCATTTCGGACCCAATGGCGGGTCCGTTCTGTGAGACGAGACTCTAAAATATTAAGATACATAAAAGTATAAATTACCAAATTACTCCTAATGTGCCTGAAGCCAAATAAAAAGTCGAAAGGGTCTAAATTGACTTTCTTCGACGTTTCGGACCCAATGGTGAGGTCCATAATACCAAAATAAGTACTAAACAATAATTCACGTAAAAAATAAAATTTATTAAATTAGCACGAGTAGGCCAGTAAGACCAATCCTAGGAAATGAGGATACGTCGTGTCTAAATTAAATGAAGAACATTAATTTAGGGATGATTTGAAGTGAATGAGGGATTAATTGAAGTCTTGATGAGTTTGATTTTTAGGAATTTCAAAGGAAAAGGGAAAGCCCATCAGTAGTGCTAACCCGGGAGAACAAGATGAGTAATCCTGTACTTTGAAGTGGAGGTTTTTAATCTCCATGGTTTCCGAAGTAAACTGAAGTTCAAATATTTTAAAGTGTTTTAATGTTAAAACATCTGCAATATTTCTAATTTAAAATTCTCGTATTTATATGCTTTATATTTCAATGCACTGTCGTTATTTATAAATTCCAACATGGCATGCAAATTCACTTCTTGATATTTCTGACAGATGATACGTTTATTTTTTACATGTCCATGTAAATGTCAATTTTATTAAATGCCTCTTGAAATAAATGTTTTTCTTCTATCTATGCTTTAATAAATTCCTATACGTTGTGATTTAAATTCCTGAAACTCATGTGTTAAATGTTTCAAGTATTGTCCTCCAAGTATTTAAAAACCCCGTTAAATTGTCCATGTTTTGAATACTTACTGAAAATTCATTCTTTTTATTGGAGCCATGATTTTAAATGTTCATCAAAAGCATTTCTTGAAGAAGCCATATTTTTAGATGTTCATAAAAAGCTTTTCTTGAAAAGTTATGTTTTTAATGCTCGTAAAAAACACATATTTGAAGAAACCATGTTTTCAATGCTCTTTGAAAAGCATCATTGAAGAATTAAAAATTTTTGCAAGATAATATTGTATAAGCCCTACAACTGCTATTGGGTTTCTTCAGAGCTCAATTGACATGAAAAATGCCCGGTAGCAGGATCTGATCCCCCAAGCATGAGATCTCTCAGAAGTAGGACTGGAATCTGGTTTGAAACGGATTTCACCTAATCAAAGTGAAAAGATGAAATGTTTTTAGAAATGGTAGTAGGTTTTTAAAGCCCCATTTACCTGAATCAGGTTTTTATATAACCCCTTGTTTTGAAGAAGAATAAATTTGCATCCTCCTGTTTTCCTGGAAAGGATTTCGGTTATTTCCTTAGCTTTCAAATGGCCATATTTCACATGTTTATAAATTCTGCTGCATATTAATATTTTATTGAATGCTTTAAAAATGTATCATGCTATGTGATTTGAAGATTCTTGTATTCTACGATTTTTGAAATACGTGCCTAGCTTGAATGTCTTGTATGCTTCACGCTATCTTTTTTGAAAAATCTTGTATTCTGTATCTAAAGTATATGTACAATTGGTAGTGTATGTTTATACAAACTTTTTCTTAAAACTAACCCACTACTAGTTGAAAACCCATGACAAGGTACTAGAATTACTCACTAAGCTTGTTAAAGCTCATCCCATTACCCTAACATTTTTCAGGTAATGATGATGGATGGGAGCCTTGCCCAATTTGAGGATTGGTGATTGGCAACTCCATTATGGTCAGGGGATTTTTGGAAGTACTAGGACCTATAGTTAGTCAAATTTTGTTATAGAAATTTTGGACAATTATGTACCTAAGCCCCGAGGGGCAAACGGATATGTAATATGTATAACTTTAAATTATTAGTGATGCTGTAAAAAATAACACCAGCCATTCGACGATTCGGCAAGAGGGAACTGCAAAAAGGAAAAGGAGGACCCTCCGATGATCAAGTCAGTAAAGATGGGAATAAAATATAAAGAATATGTGTAAAAGAGAGTGATTGTATATGTGATTCCATGTATTTGAGCATACCTGGCCCCTTTATTTATAAGGTTGAGAGTCATTGATTTTAGCAGTTTCCTATATTGAATAGAATTCCTTTCTTGCTCGACAAGTTGAAGGAATATGTAATAATCCTCCTAATTGAGATAGGATTTCTTTCCTATCTAAAAGACTTGCGCTCCAAGATATATTCCTTATTCTGAGGTCTGAAGTCCATGGAAGGCGATGACCAATTCGGAACTCCTTCTGCTCTAGAGGCAGTGTTGTTGGTTGCGCTAGTGCTTGAGGCACCAACTTTGGAGGCAGCTGCTTTGGAGGCCTACTCTGAAGGCAGCTGTTCTAGAGGTAGTGCACTGTTCAGTACCCCCACTGTTCTAGATTGGAAAACCTTTCTTGGTCTATATACGCAAGTGCATTGTACACGTGTCATGTCTGAATTGGTCTGTCATTTTATGGCTCAGTAGTTACTCCCCCTCGAGCCTTAGTTCTATAGGATCCGTGCAGAGCTGAGGTTAGGATTTCTAAAGAGTCATGCATACTCGATGATTTGTAATATACTATCCTGCAACACTTGCAAATGAAACAAGGTTTTTATAAAGGTCGGTAGGGTGAGAAAAATGGACCAGACCTGTGGGTCTATACATAAAGATGGACCAAAGTAAATAATTGAGCCTGAGTATAGAATTGGAGGCATTTAGATCAGAGCTTGTACTAAGTAACCTGAGCAGTAAGTTTTGTGAAAGCAAACCGTCCAGGGCTTAATTGCTGAGCCAAAAGACTTGTGATGATAACTGGACTGATAATAACTGGATAGTATTTGAACAAATCTTCGATAGTCAGAACCTCTATTTATAACCTTAAGGGATATAGAACAGATCTCCCAAGACCAGAGCTTATTGATAAGAACTTAAGCAAGAAGATTCATAACAGTTGGGCAAGAATTGGCATTTGACTAATCAAAAATATTTGTAACCATGTAATTAAGCAGCTGAGTCAAATCTTCTGCCTTTAGTTTGGGAGGTAACCGAGCAGGTTTATTGAGATGGACCAGACCTAAAGGACTTGTATTGGGTACAAGGCTTTTATGGGTCAATAAGATGGGTACAAGGCTTTTATGGGTCAATAAGATGGACCAAACCTGAGGGTCTGTGCATTAAGATGGACCAGACCTGAGGGTCTGTGCATTAAGATGGACCAGACCTGAAGGTCTGTGCATTAAGATGGACCAGACCTGAGGGTCAGTGCATTAAGATGGACCAGACCTAAGGGTCTGTGCATTAAGATGGACCAGACCTAGGGGTTTGTGCATTGATATATAAACTGATAAGAGTACTGCCAATGATGCCTATATCTTTCTTGTCAATTGGCTGGAGAGGTTCCCTGTAGTATAAATCCTATGATTTTTACACAACCAGTGAAAGTTGTGCTGGGCATTATGTGCCTCAGCTTACATACAATATTTTTCATAATCAAATCTTCTAATGAAGTGAAAATAAAAAAATGCCATGTTTGTGCTGGCGTTCGAGGAGAGAGAGAAAGAGACATTGTTTTATTTTGTCCCAGAAAAAGCCAGAATTTCTGTCGTCAAAAGACCTCCAAAAATATTGGGGCGATTGGTAATAGGAGCTGTGACTAGGGCTGCTATGTGAACCAAGTGGTAGAGAGATACAGAGTGCCAAACATCTTTGTAAAAGGGATTTTTGGGTTTGAAGCCCTGGGCACCATATGTCCCTAACTTGAGAGTTGTTATTCTTAAGAGACCAGCAATTTTGTGCCACAAATGTGGATCCATTTTCTTCTCGCTGACTTTACTTTGCAGGAATTTTAGTGATGGGATTCACTATGGATGATTTATTATCTAGAAATGCATCCTTCTGCATTATAAATTTTCTATTGCTTTTGGATTGGAACCTGTAGGTGTTGCAGTTCATTTGCTGTGAGGTGATGTCACAAAGGCAGGCAGATGATGGTAGATTTCAAGGTAGACCCAACAAGTCTAGTGATACGTGCCATGCCCTTTGCTACGTTCAAAAACACCTTTTGAAGTTCCAGGTGCTGCTGCTTCTCCTTCATATTTTAGTAAACCCATATGATCAAGCCAATAATGATCCATCATAAGGGCTATGATGTTATCATATGCCTCCACATAGTAGCTAAACTCTCGGCTGTAAACTCAGTGTAAGTGAGAAAACCAGCGGTTTCTTCCTTGAAGGAGGCACAACTGAATCATACTTCAAGTCGGAATCACGTAAGTTAAGTTTCAACTTTATCAGATAAAAACCCATCAAGGGAACGCCCAGACGGCCATTGAATTTGTATTTATAGGGTTTCCTACCCAGTAGGTTGATGCACTAGAGATGATAGGGCTGCCATAGATGGCAAATGAGTTAAGTGAGTCTTTTTGGAAGTGTAGCTGCTGTTGTTATTATTGCCTTTAATATGTCATTTCTTTTCTCAGATTTTTCGCGTTACCTAGAATTGGCTTTTGGAGGACTTTTGATGCGGAATTAGTAGTAGTAGTACCGCTATGTAGATATCCGTAATGTATCCCATAACCGAGATGAATGTGCACTTGAGAGAATGGACAAAGTCGCTGTTGGAGACTCTTAGTAGCTCCATGAAAGAGGCAAAACGATGGTTTCGTTGACCTCAATTGGTTTAGAGCATTGTAAGAAGAGCAGCAAGAGCGACAAATGTAATTAAGGTGTGCGTTTCTTGAGATTGCAGTCGCCATAGACCAGTTTTGCTCTTGGGTCCGGTCTACACTGTTCTAAGAAGGCTCTTCTATTCTTGCCAATACCCGGATAGAATGCATTGGCATTGAGCTAGAGTTCCTTGCTAAAGACGTCTTTGGTTGTGGACTCAAATAAGGGTGGTGCTGGTGATTGCAGACTGCTACGCAGCAGATCCCGAGTTATGGGTGGTGGTCAGTTGAGCAGTGGTGATCGGCGTTGTGGTCAATGGTGATGGCGACAATCGTGGTTGTGGCAATGCCTTGGACGAAGCAGCTGCTTGTAGAGGGAGGCACATTGGTATTTGTTTCACGGTGGTAGTGATTGACTGGTGGCCGTTGAAGCTTGTGTCTGGATGCTGGAATTGGATTAAAGTACGTGGAGTACTCTGTATTCGAATGGAATGAGAGTATAGAATAGCCAGAACAGAGTTGGGGCTGTATTGACTTTCTTGGAAACAATGGGTTTCCTTGAGAAATCATCTCCATCAAGTGATTTGTGGCGATCAACAGATGGAGATCTGAGATTTATTGAGGCTGAAGTTTCACAATAACAGAAAGTGCCAAACTCTCAAGGCTATATATATGGGAGGCTCTCTTCCACTTTATTGCCATGATCATCCAAGTTTGGAACCAGCTTTGAATTTTCTTTTCAATTCTTGCAATAACTAATTCTACACCATGCAGTGTATTCATTGCCAATCTCACCAAGCTAGCTTTAGAGATGGTAGAAGTGTTGTATCAACCGCCATCGATGAGGCAATCTTTGAATTTGATCTTTTGTTTTTCATTGAAGGAACCAGAGAATTGCCAGGCTCTACATCACCATGAGCAAAGGAGCAAATCTGGTGTGGACAATGATCTTTCTGATACAGATATGATAAGGTATTGCACCAATCAGAGAGCTCTGGATAGGTATCACGCAGAGATTCAAGGTATTGCAAAGCGGTCATGGCAAATTCGAACGATGAACTAGAAGCTGATCGCTATTAACGAAAAAGTCTCTTATACTAGTGCGGAGGTCCAAGGCCTTGACTTCACCTCCAGTTGTTACAGTTGCTATGACAGAGGTAAGAGCAGTGCTAGTTAAAGGCGTAGGCTGCCCTTCGGAATATATTGAGCCATCCATTCACACAATAGGAGACCATAAACCATCAAAACCAAATCTTGGATCCTTATAACCAGAAGTAGGAATTCCTCCAAGGAGGGCACCCCTTCCATAGGAACTATTCGAATTGAAGGATGAATTCCAATATATTGGCCTCACGAGTGCTACACCGTTGTTTCCCTTTGTACCTCCACTATTTATAATGCCAATAGAATTTCCATTAGCAATATCCACAAGCAAAGGCGTTTGGTCAATAGCAGCAGAGATGGAGATATCACCTTTGGTAGGTGCAGCTAAACTAGGGTTGTATGGCCCATTAGTTGGAGTTATGGGTTGGAAATAGGTAATAGGATACTGGTAATGCTGAGCCCCATTAGAGCTGACCGTCATGTCCCACAGCTGGAACTGGAGTCCCAGTAGATGAATATGGGCTATAGGGTGCATACCCAAAACCATGGTGATACATGAGCGACCCATTGTCTCCATAAACCCCCAGAGGCATCTTAACTCCATTCAGGATTTTAAAAATCTTAAAAAAGGAGTCTTAACTGCCCAAAAACCTTGACAAATTGGCCATCCTCTGTAGTCCGAAGCTCAGCATCTGGATAACGGGTAGTGAAACCAGTAATAGCTCTTCTTCCCCAACAAGTATTCTGGATAAACACTGTAACAACTAAGGCAAAAAGAACCACAACAACTATAAGAAGAATAGGATTAGTGAACAACCCCAAGAATGAAACCACCAACAATAAATCCCATCACAAACAGCAGAATCATGGACCAAACAATTGGCTTCGAGAAACTCCTGATGCTGTACTTTTCGGCTTGCAATAAATCTGGTCTCCGCGACTTGTAGAACACTCAAAAAGGGGATCAGAGGACCACCGGATTGGCTCCGGTGGTAGCCGCTCCGATGCTTAAGTAAGTAAATTGAATTGAAAGACTATATTGAAAGCCAAAGAATGAGCATAAAAATAAAGCGTACCTTTAGGGTTTAATTTATAGACCATGGCCTTCCTAAGTTGATTAGGATTCGGAGCCATGAATATAGGGATTTGATCATCGGAGATTGCAGTTACCTTGTGGAGTATTGTATCGTAAGATAGAGATGAACATGTATAGTAGTTTCCTTGTCGAAGACTGTTTCCTTATTCCCTGCTCGGCAGCCGCTAAGGTGGTGACGAGCTCTGGAGTGTTGGTCTGGAATCCTGTAATTAACTCCGTGATCCTTATCCGGATATGTATGTGCTCTGGAGGCATGTGCTCGGCCACTTCCGATCTTTCATCCTATCCTGAATGTTCGAGCGCTTAGCCACTGGTTGAGCGCAAGCTGAGTTAGCCGAGCGTGAGCTGGATTTATAGGCATACGTGTCAAATGCTGATTGGTATGCTCTTTTGTGGTATATCAATTAGTCCCCCCCAATTCCTAGTTTGATGTTAACAAGAAACTGGGGCCAAGCCTTTTTCGGAGATTCATGTATCCTGTCTATTCGCCTTTCAAGGCGACTATTGGTGCATCATTTATTACGCAGCCAGAGATTGAGTTTTTTCAAGACCATCATTGTACTGAACCGATGGTTGGGTTTCTCGAAGTCATCATTGTTCCGAACCGTCATGGCATTTGGGCTTGGTGGGTCCCTTCTGATACTGCGCTTATAAATACCGGGAGAGATTTGAAATGACCTTTTTTTCCGTCATTTTCACTGTACCAGAAGATCTTGTCCGCCATTGTTTGGTTTGTGCGACTTTGAAGAATACTGGCTGTCTGAGGCTCTGGTTTAAAACAGGTTCGACCAATCTTCCTCTTTTTTTGCTTCTTCCTCTTTAGGTCTGAGAGTAATGTCTACTCCTCTTGAATCTTCAAATGCTAGTGAGGGGGTTGGAAATCCCTTTGAGATGGCTGTGCCACCTTATTTAGAGAATGTAGGTGGTCTTGCCGCCGAGGACGTTGGGGAGAGGTTTGTTGAGCCTCCCCACAGTTTTGAGACTAGGATAGTCGATGCCTTTATAGAGCCCCGAGATAGGGCTAGGGAGACCTCTAGCAGGTCTTCCCGTAGAGAAGAGGGTCAAAGTGCTGTTACCCAAAACCTGCTGAACGTGTGGAGGGCGAAGTACAATTTTCCCTCAAATGTGACCTGCAGAGTACCAGGCCCAATGGATCGTCCCCATGATGTTGAAGCCGGGGAGATATATGTTTATCTGGCCTGGTTTGAAATGGGTTTGAGACTTCCGTTGCCTGACTTGGTTAGGCAATTCTTCTATTGGTACAAGCTCTGTCCTGCCGATCTTAATCTCAATAGTTGGTGGCAACTTTTGGGGTTTGTAGTGTTAGGGCACAAAAATGGTGTAGATGTATCCATAGATCTGATCCTGTAGTAATATGGATCTAAAGTATAAGAAGGCAGAAGGCCTTTTTTACATGTCTTTTGAGAAGGGGTTCTGACCCTTGTCCTCTGTTCCCACTTCTAATAAAACTGTGGAAGAAGTGGTACTTCTTTGTTGGAGGAGGATGGGAGCGTGAAGACTTCCAGGATGATGTCTCGATATTCCCTCGTACCATGGGTCATAAGGATGAGACTTATTTCCTTAGGTCTGTTCTAGCTTTGTTATGCCTTCTGAACTGATAATCTGATATGCCGTTTCTTGCTTATGTGCAATCAGGAGTGCTTGGAGGAGGTTTGAGTTTACTGACGAGCTCCAAGATCAGTAACGCGTGCTTCTTTCGACTTCCAACTGGGCTCACACCGTTATTATTACTCCGGAGAACTTAATGGCTGCTTGTACTAATGAGCTTAAGAAAAGGCTGAAATCGAGATGGACAGAGGCGGAGGCCCAAGCGGCGGGGGAGGCTTCCTCCCAAGTTGAGCCCGAGCCTCCTTTGTAAGTGAAAAGGAGGAGGTTGATTTCTGGCTCTCCCGAGCCACCTCTTGCCAAAGCCGAGAAGGAGGCCGAACCTGCTGTCCCGGTCTCGGCCGTTCCTCCTACCCCTTCTGTTCTGAGCAAACGGACTAGGAAGAGGAAGGCGCCTACTATGCCGTCCGAGCGGTCTGACGAGCCGGACTACCAAATTGCCAAGAAGGCCTTTGACCAGATATGGTCCCAGGGCCCTCATCGGTACAGGGGGGGATAACCTTGCAAAGTTGATGAATGAGATGATGAATCTCCAAATGAAGGTAACCTCTGAAGCTTTTCTTGTCTTTTCTTGTGTGCTTGCTTGTTTGGTTTGATTTGTCTGTGTTGTGTTATGCAGAGCATGCATAGTTTAGCTACTCTGATGGTGACTCCTATGAGCCTTGAGGAGGCTGATAAGCTGAAGGCCAAGCTGGATGAAGTGAGGTTGGAGCTTGGAACGGCTCAATCCAAGGTTCATGCTGCCGAGGAGAGTCTGAAGGAAGCTGGCACTAACCTTGCTGTGGCGGAGTCTGAAAGAGACATCTATGCTCGGTAGGTTGCAAGACTTCAGAGGGAGTTGGTCGACCTCCGAAGCACCTTTGATCAGAAGGTTCAGGAGGCAGTTGATCATGCCAAGACTGAGACTGAGACGGAATTGAGAGAGGAAGTTGACCAGATGGGGGACGAACTAATCCGGTTTGGTTTCGAGAGTTTCCGATCTAGATTTTTGGCTAATTTTCTAGACTTTGACGTGTCGGCAATTGTTGCTCCTGGAGCTGCTTCGTCTGGCGCTGGACCGAGTAAAGAGGCTACGACTACCGACCTCCCTTCGGCAGAGAATCCTGGCCCTTCTGATAAGGCTTGAGGCTTTATCAACTTAACTTTTTTTTTTTTTTTTTTTTGTTTTGCCAGCCTTTTGATGTAATGAAATATCTTTTGATCAGTAAAGTTGACTTTTCTTCAGATTCTTCTTGTGTTATTGCTTTCTGCGAAATTTGTTGGGAGTATAATTGCTTTGAGCCCATTGCACGCCAAATCAGCTTTCCACTAGTTAATAGTTGCCTTCTGAGCTTCAACACTTGTAATAGAATAGTGAATGCAGATTAATCTTTGACTGTATCATCATAATAAGATAAGAAAGCAAACATAATCAGATAAGTAGAACCCAATATTGATCTTGTATCACATAAAGTGGAAGCAAACTTTGCAAAGTTTTGAAGCAAATTGTTCTGAACCAAAGACTTGTGAAAATAGCTAGGCAGCTTGTGCCCATCATTTCGATGATCGAGACTCCTGTTTCTGAACCCTTAGGATCAGGATATATCAGAGTTGTTGGCCTTTGTCGTATATGTGGCCCGTCATAGAATAGATAAGACTGGAAGATCTGTATACCGGATGGGAGGCTTGTTTATTTAGAATTTGCCCCCCTTTTTTATTATTTCAGAAGCTTCAGTGCCGGGTTGCGGTTGTTTGTTTAGAAAAATCCTGTTCCCTGTCTTTTGATATTCCAAAGAGGTAGGTTTAATGCATCGTTTATTTATACGATTTTCGTTTGGGATTTCGAGGCCAACCTTTCTTTTAACCGTTGCAACGGTCCAATTGGGTGGCTTTTGGACTTCAAGGGTCTATATATACGAGAAAGGGGGCATTCGGTTGCACCCAATCTTCTTGTTCCCAAATTCTTCCCCTGTTAGAGAGAATTTAGATGTTGCCGAAAACTTGCCATTCGCCCGGAAATGACTGACGATTCTCAGTTCGAGTTAGGAATGATTAAACTGTGGCCAAGAGTTAACCTTCCCCTTGATTCAGTCTCCAAGGAAGGATTAGAGGAGGAACAAGTCCTCTTGTCCATCTTGGCATCCGGTCGAGATTTCTCCGATTGGAGGTGGACTCTCCTTGATTCAACCGAGGCTTGGAGCATTGGTGATGAAAACGAAGGTGGGATGCCTCCTTTCTTTTGTGTCTTGGCAGAGACCCTTGCTCAAATCGGCCAGGGTGTCATGTCGAATTTGAGGGAAACGAAGGTGGAGAATAGAGGTCCCCTAAGACCCAGGGTCCTCATCATCCGTTGGTATTGAGACCAGTGACAGTGATGATGAAATGGCCTGGGTGCTTCTTGATGCAGATTAGGGTTCAGAGTTCCTTCCTTTCAAATGGAAGCCAGTGGCGATGGTAATGGAGGTTGGAACTTGGGCCCCTTTCCCATCCGAGGAAGAAAGCCATGATGTTGCGGATCGTAGTGATGTCTTTATTGTAACTTCTGTTTTATTTCCAGTCTTCTTGTACTGATGTAACCTTCTTATGAATCATCAATAAAATTGAGTTCTTTCTTCTCAAATCTGATGTTCTTTCTGTTTAAATGTGCTCTTCTAGATTTAAAACACCTTCTCGCGCACTTTTGATGAATAATTCTTTTGTATGTTCTAAGAGTAGATCAAAGAAACTTGTATAAAACTTGAAGTCTTGAACCAATGTATTTTAAGCCTGCTCGGTACTATAGTATTTGTTGCTTGTTGGTACACAAGCCAAATAATATAAGTATCAGCTTTAAGGTATTCCGATCTGGGAAACTTGTGTAGATAGTAGTTGGACTTTAGTTGAAGACGCTTGGAACTTCCGCCTTTGGACGGACTGGATCATAGAGTCTGTCTATTGAAGATGGACCAGGCTTGGAAGGCCTGTGCATTACAAATGGACCAAGCACTAAGGCTCATACATTATAGATAGACCAGGCTCTGGAGGCTTGTGCATTAAAAGATGGACCAAGTACTAAGACTTGTGCATTATAGATGGACCAGGCTCTGGAGGCCTGTGCATTAAAAGATGGACCAAATACTAAGACTTGTGCATTATAGATGGACCAGGCTCTGGAGGCCTGTGTATTAAAAGATGGACCAAGTACTAAAACTTGTGCATTATAGATGGACCAAGCTCTGGAGGCCTGTGCATTAAAAGATGGACATTCTATGGAGGTATTAAAAAGAAAGAAACATCTCTATTGATAATACTTCCGTAAATGTTCCACGTTCCACGGCCTAGGAATAGGCTTCCTAGTCATGTCTTCTAGCCAGTAGGTGGTAGGCCTAACAACCTTCGTCACTCTGTAGGGGCCTTCCCAATTCAGTGACAACTTTCCCATAGTGGGATCCTTGGTGTTTGGAAAGACTCTTCTTAAGACAAAGTCTCCGACTTGAAAGCTAACCGTCTTGAGCCCTAACTTGGATTTGTTGACCATTCTCTGCTGATAGGCTTCCATCCTGATGCTGGCTTGATCCCTTTTTTCTTCAAGCAAATCCAAATTTTTCATCAATTACTGATCATTGGATTCTTGCTCGAAGGCTTCAGTCCTCAGAGTTGGCATACCGATCTCAACCGGGATTACTGCTTTTGTACCGTAGGCTAGTGAGAAGGGAGTTTCAGAGGTGGGAGTTCTTCTAGTTGTCTTGTAGGCCCAAAGAATGCCAGGGAGTTCCTCTGCCCACTTTCCTTTGGCCTACTCCAACCTTTTCGTTAATCCATCAAGGATTGTTCGGTTGGTGACCTCTGTTTGCCCATTTGCTTGTGGATGGCCTGGAGAGGCAAAGTGTTGCCTAATGTTGAAATTTTCACAGAATTTCTTGAAGCCTTTACCAGTGAACTGTGTCCCATTGTCAGAGATAATCACATATGGTATACCGAACCTGCAAACAATGTTCTTCTAGGTGAAGCTCTCAACTTCCTTCTCTGTGATGTGTGTTAGAGGTTCAGCTTCGGCCTATTTAGAGAAGTAGTCAATGGATACCAAGAGATACTTCCTGTTTGGTGGGGCCTTTGGTAATAGACCCACGATGTCTATCCCCCACTGAGCAAAGGGCCAAGGACTAGTAATCGGGATGAGCTCGTGATGAGGCTGGTGTTGATATAGGGCAAATCTTTGGCATTTGTCGCACTTCTGGAGATACTCCTTAGCCTACCTTAGCATGCTAGGCCAGTAATAGCCCTGAGTCAGAGCTCGTTGAGCTATCGTTTTGCCGCCATTATGATTCCCGTAAATACCCTCGTGTATCTCAACCAAGACATATTGTGATTCTTCCGGAGCTAAGCATTTTAACAGAGGTTGAGAATAAGACTTTCTGTAAAGCTTGTTCTTCAGGATCAGGTACCGAGCCGCTTTGATTCGGATTCTCCTGGCTTTGTTTTTGTCTTCTGGGAGGAGCTCGAATTTTAGGTACTAGAGGATTGGAGTCATCCAGTTCTGGGGCTGTTCAGCAATTCGGGCAATTTGGGCTTCCTCTATGCTGGATCCTGGCTGGTAGGAAATTTTTATTGTGGAGTTTGCTTCAGACTTTAGGCGGGACGCCATGTTTGCCAAAGCATCTGCTTTGCAGTTCTGGCTTCTTTCAATTTTCTGGATAGTGAACGTCTGGAAGGAGTGCTTCAGGCAGTTCACCAGTTCGGAGTACCGAAGCATCCTATCATCTTTAACGGAGAATTTTCTGAGGACTTGGCTTACCGTGTCACGACCCGAAACCCACCCTATGCAGATCCTGAGGACGTGATGCCAGTTGGGCACCTTGCCGATTTTCTCCATCGACAATGCGACCAACCAAAGGCAACTTCTAAACTTTACAATGAATTGCATTCTAAATATAGGGTCAAATCGGTGAAAATTAAAACATTTTATTTCATAAATGCAACTCATCCAAATACATCAGAGCACGTCTAGAATCAGTCACCAAGTATCTCTAGAGTATCAATATACATGCTCCAATGCATCCATTCTATATCAATGAATTACTTAAAGTGGAAGTTACACCAATACAGTTCAGCTAATCAAACTCATCTCCAATGATCAACAATCAGAATGTCTCCAAGTACAATTTAATCATAGTGATCAAACATACTAGACTAACCTCATCACTAATGATGTAACATTATAATACAATTGTGAACTTAACCTTACAGAGTACGTAGTCAACTTGACTTGGAGTTCATCTCGTCAGTGTAAATCATTTGTGCTTCACTAGTTCTACTAGTTATCTCACTGCATATCATCCGTCATAAGCTACCTAAAAAATGGTTATAATAAGGGGTGAGCTAACAAAGCTCAGTAAGTAAAGTCCTTTCCTCTGTTATGGGTCAAGATTAGTTCAAGAAGGTAGACAGTGAACAAATACCAATCAATGCATGTCAAAACGGAAGACATGATAGAAGTCACAATAGCCAGTCACCAATGTATAAATCGATAGAAATGACCCTCAGGTCCTATGGGCATATCCCAAGGTGAGTACACAAAACCACAACAAGGAATAGCCAATAATGTGCTGCCAAAATCAGAAAACGCCTACGTAGGCATGTCATCATGTCAAATAGTACAACAAGGGGTATTCCAAGGAAAAGCTCTCAAGCATATCAAGAATCCAAGGAATACGATGTCAACGATGCTCAAAGGTATATAACACATTGAAAACTAAAAGCATATCATATGAGAGATAAAAGGAACTGTCTGTTAGATGCTATCTGTCAGGGCCCGGCATACCCTTTCGTGGTTACAGCACAGCGCTATCAACTTTTCGTGTCTTCCAGGACTCAAGTCATATGTCATGTCTCGCATGACTACGTGTTGATTGTGCGAAATGACGCTCACACCCACGGGTACCCTGGTCGTGCGATGTAACTCTCACAACCACGTGTAGACTGTCAGCATCTTGCCCCTAAGGGCTGAAGTGTGTAACGAGTCAAGTACTACCACAGAAGGATCAGGTCATGCATAGATAATTTCACAAGTTGTGGAGTAGTACTTTTCTTATCATATAACATGTACGGTTCAGTATTCAAGCATCAAAGAATTACGTATAAATCATATCAGGGTATCGACATGCAATCACTCATCAAGTCCACAAGATAGAACAATATCAATTGTGGAGATCAAGACATATCAGATAATGGAGTGCAAGGTGGCAGCATAAAGGAATAAATGTGACATGGCTAAGGAAAGACCACATAACAAAGTCCAGGTTTTACTTACCTCGGTTTCTTAGTGTCAGATTCTTCATTTACCAATACTTTGATGTTCTCTAGATACTTCAAGCATATCCTTGCATAGCCTGAATAATCATCATTAATTACAGACAGATTAGAATTTATTCATTCATGTCTTATTCATTATCTTAGGAGTCTATTAGATCTCTTAATTAGGTTCATTGACTTATTTCCCACTCACTGGGTTTCAACTTATGTTATTAAATTCCTTAAATAGGCTTAGTAGCTGTCAGGTTTGTAATCCAAGTCATTTGGACTCCAGTCGTTATCAATTAAGTTTGAACTTAAGGGCAAAATGGTAATTCTGTCATTCTTGCTCCGGACCCTATCATGGTCTTCAGAATAGTCCACATATTATGTATATAAATTTTTGAGTCCTTTGGACTTCATTTGGTATCTGCTTTTGATCATCAGGACACATTGGTCATTTTTGATTTTATACGTTGACTGTTTCGGAGTCTTATTTAGCCCTTCGGTTATCATAATTATGCTTATGATAATTTATCAGATCAGTTTGGCCTTTATTTGGCCTCTACATTGCACTTACAATGCTCGGGGGTATTTTGGTCATTTTACGTTTCGTGAGATTCTGACCTCGAATCATAATTTAATCGTGTATACAATTCCACGAGTATCTGGGCTTCTATCGGTATCAATTTCATCCAATTTGGACTCCATTTGGACTTCGTATAACATCAAGGGCATTTTGGTAATTTCATGCGTCATATTTTTTGGCACTTCAGTTCATAAAATAGACCTCACCATTAGGTCTAGAATGCCCGACATGGTTAAATTGGACTATCTTTTATGTTTAATTGGCCCTAGGTATTACTAGGGGCAATTCAGTCATTTACAATTTATATGTCTGTATTTTTTTGGAACTTCGGTTCATTAAACGGACCTCACCGTTGAGTCCAGAATGCCCGACATAATTAGAATGTGCTGTCTTTTATTTTTATTTGGGCCTAGGTATCATCAGAGGCAGTACAATCATTTACCTCTTATGGGTTTGTATTTTTCGGTATTGAATTTCCTAAATCGGACTCCGCCATTGAGTTCGGAATGCTTGAAATAGTGAAAATACACTATTTATTTAATTTATTTCGACTTCGTTTGACATATTTAATGTCCAGGGGTAGAATAGTAATTTTATCTAGTAAATAAAATAATTATTTTATTAATTAATTATTTTTCAAGGGCTTAAATGCATAGTTTTTCCAAAAATCTGGGCCAGTGTACAATTTCGCAAAACAGTCAGGGGCCAGAACTAATTTCAGAAAACATTTGGGGTCAAAACCGAATTTCATAAAAATATAGGTTCAAACCAAAGGGTTTTAGGGTTCAATAGTTGAACCGGTCCAAAAACATCAAAACCAATCTGTTCATTTATCTTCAGAAAACCGGAATAACATATTCTTGTTATTCCTAATTTCAGCCCCTATCCACGTTCGGGTTATCTTAATCCCAATTTCAGATTTATTAACCGAGGAACCAAACAGTCGGAACTCAGTCTTTTAAATTAAAACATTTAAACTCAAAATGACACAGTTTTAATAATGCGGTGGCTTACCCGCAGCTTGACACGTGGTTGAGTCAATCAGTGGGTCTGGACGTGTTGGACGAGTCGCCTCAGTCGACTCGTCGTCTTCTTCATCGATTATTCCTCTGTTGCCCTAATTCCAGTCTCGATCTTCTCCATTTTCGTGGAGTTTCAGGTGCGATTTCCACTTCTTTTGATTCCATACGATTTCTGGAAGTGAAGCCAACAAATTGGCATTCATTTTGAGCTTCAAATCCACGCATGGAGCTCGGTTCAGTCCCATTATCGTGGGGGCTGCAACTTGACCGTGTAACATCATTTCTCAACCAAATCTTGTGAGATTTGGCTTGTTGTGATCCATGTTTTAGGGGCTTCAAGTCCCCATTCAGAAATTTCAGTTTAGGAGTCGATTTTAGGGTCTGGGTTTCAAACACGAGACCTGCAACTCCGAATTTGAGGGCTTTCCTATGTGATCTTGGGTCGCGGATGGTGATTTTTGGAATCCTCTTGGCGTCTAGATCATGTCCCAAGGGTCAGAAATCTGTTTTATGGCAGTCGTTTCAGACCTGCTTGTTGAAGGTCTATCCATGGTGGATTTTTACGGTTTGGGTGTTTTCAAGCCCTATTCGACCCTCCAGTTATCTTATAACAGTCCTTTATTTTTATAATATGTCGTGCATGCAGTTTATTAGCCTCAAAACTATCAGAAACAGTAGCCAAAATTCTAATCAGAAAATCAAGCAGTTTTGGTATTTTACCTTAAATCAGACCACTGCTCCTTCATGGTCCAATTGGCAGTCTTCAGCCGTGCCTCAGTCCCGTCATACAGTGCTTAGTCCCCTTCCTCCTTTCTCTTTGGTGCATCTCCCATGAAGACACCATGCACACCCTTGATCTCTTCACCCACCATGTTTCTCCTACATGGACTCTCTCTTTATCCGACCCTCTCAGCCAACCTCACTGAGCAGACATTCACGCACAGTTTTGAGAGTACACTGGTCTTTGAGAGGGTCAAGAGTGTGAGGTATATCTATGTATATAATATGGTATTCTCTCACATATAAGCTATACATATGCATGGTTGTATATGCTGTATCAGACTTAGTGGGTTTGGTGGCTGTTTTGAAGTGAAATGAGGTGATGTAAGCTGAGATGGGCTGAGGTGGCTAATCATGTGGGGTTTGTATGCAAGGCCATTGGCTAATCGTGAGGTGGACTTGGACAATTTGGGGTTATATACATATCTTGGTGTATGCATACACAAAGAAGTCTGCAGCCTAGTTGGTAACTTTTTGAGTGAAATTATTTTCCTTCCATAGGTCAAGGGTTCAATTCCCCTTGGCCACTCTTTGGTTATTTTTTTCCTTATTTTAGGTTAAGGCCTTGTTTGGTTGGCGTAGTAATTCAGTTTCACTGTTTTTGCTCTAACTTTCGTTCCGTAGCTCCTTTTTCGACGCGGTTTCTTTCGGTCACTTTCTATTTAGATTAGCTTCACTACCCAAGGTTTAGTGTCGATTTTTATTTACTTGGCATTTTCGTGGTTAGCTAATTCGAGTTCCGTCAATGTTAAAACGACATCGTTTCACCTAATTAATCAGTAATTAGGCTCAGGCATCACACCCTCTTCTCCAGATATGTTTAATCATTTTATTGGTTTATCGTGACCGCCGAGAGATTATGATTAATTTCCTTAATCATTTCTTAAATCGGTGCTAATTAATAATTAGCGAACTAATTATTAATAAATTAGGTCGGGGTGTTACATACCACCAGTTGGGAGTCTGAAAAGACTTTAAGGTTCTGAACCTCGCATTCCAGAGCCTACTTCATGCCTAGGATAAGGCTTCATATTCTGCTTCATTGTTGGAAGCTTTGAATCCCAAGCTGATTGCTTTTTCTGACGAAAGCCCATCAGGGACTGTAGTACCAGGCCTACTCCTGAGCCCTGATCGGTTGACAATCCATTGATGTAGAGCAGCCAGGTTCCTGAAGTTTCGATGAGCTGTGCCTTGTCTTGAAGTGTCGGGGTGAACTCGGCAACGAAATCAGCTAAGGCCTGCCCTTTGATGGAGTTTCGTGGAAAATATGATATGTCAAATTCCCCTAACTCCATAGACCATTTTACTAATCTTCCCGACACCTCTAGGTTTCCTCAATATTGACTTCAGAGGATAGGCAGTTGGGATTTTAATTGGATGAGCTTGGAAATAAGGTCGGAGCTTCTGAGCTGATATTACCAAAGTAAAGGCTAGCTTTTCCACTTCTGGATATCTCTTCTCTGTGTCGAGTAAAGCCCTACTAACGTAGAATATGGGCTTCTGTGCTCCCCTGTCCTGTCTGACTAATGCAGAGCTGACCGCGTTTTCAGAGACTGTAAGGTACAAGAGTAGCTTTTCCCCCTGCATTGGTTTCGACAGGAGTTTTGGAGAGGTGATGAGTGCGCAAAAGTGCACTCTAAATACCCTATTATTGATTAAAATGCTAAAATGTGATCCTATTATGAGAACATAGTGTTTAATATTTTTAGTTCCTTCATATTTATTTTTATGATATATTTTCTGTTTAAGTGAGCTAATTAATATATTTATTGAATTAGGGAAGCATTGAAGGTCAAAGAAGAGCTATGGAGGATATTGTGTAATTTTCAGCTTTTAGGTAGATTCGATCCACTGAGCTTCAACTCAGATTTGGATGGTGTTATATTTTTAGAATGAGAAAGTGGTATTCATGAAGTTTTTAGAGGACATCTTGGGCTTTTTAGAAAGGTCTGGTTTGCAAAAATCGGAGTTCATTTGGGCCTCCAAACATTATTTCAAAGACTGGCCTGGAAAGCTGCTCCGAACCTGTCCGACCAGCCAACTTCAAGCGGTCATAACTTGAGTTTTAGAAGTCCAAATCCGGTGGTTTTTAAGTTTAAAATTATCTACTCATCTAGGACTACAACTTCTATGAAGAGTCCAAATCAAGATTCAATCGTTATCTAATAGAAAAAGTAGCCTAAAGGTCACAACTGTTGACTGTGCGCAGGAATGAGAAAAGAGCAAAAGTGTGTGAAAAGTCAAAGAAGTCAAGTGACATGGCAAGGCTGAATTAAAGAAGAAAGATTCAGCAAAGCAGGAACAAGAGAAACAAAGGAAAAACAAAAGAGAAAGAAGAAAATTCAATGGGCAGAACGGAAAAGCAAAATGGGGCCCACCGCATGAAGTAGAAGACAACAAAAGAAAACAAATGAAAAAGAGATGTGGGCTAGGGCCTAATTGCGGTGCGGCACTGTGCATTTGAGGCTGAACAGGGCTGCATCCTGAGGCCTGGGGTTTGCAAAGGCGTGGGGTCCAGGGCAGTTTGGGCTGGTGCGGCGCGTAAGTCAGAGGGGGCGCGAAAGTTGATACATCAATTAGGAGTGCGGCTTGTGCATTAGGCGGAATATAAAAAGCAAAACAAAACCTAAATGAAGGGAGGTCCTGTGGCGGAACAACACAGAGGAGAGAGCCGCAGGTGCGGTGCTACTGTGCAGAGAACCAGAGCTGTGGCACAGGCTGTCCCTGGCTCAGTTTTTCTCCGTGAAGTTTATGTTGTCCGTTCTGTACATGGGTAACTAAATTTTTAAGTGGGGTTAGGGATGAACTTGCACCATAGATGGTTGTTTTAATTTATTTTTGATTTATGCAGGTGATGTTTATTTATTAAAATTCGTTGGTTGTCATTCGCAATTTATTGTTAGATTTTATTCTCCGAATAATTAAAGGATTTAGTCCGTTTATAGATTCAGTCATGCTTTTTTTATCGAATGGATTCATGTTTTGATTATTTTTGGAACAATTACTTATTTATATTGATTCAATTCTTTGCTGCAATATTGCTCGCTGGGTATATTGTCGTCGTTAGGTTTTCTCAATGTGAATAATAATTTGTGTGATTTAAAAGTGTTGAATGATTTTTCAAAGGGTTATTTTCAGTCTAATTTTGGTTCATAATTTTGTATCTTCCGATTGAGATTTTTGGAATTTAATTTCTCAATTGAGTTATCAGTGAATTAAAAATAATTAAAATACCTAGATATGTACAAGGGATTCCCGACACTCCACTGTTCGTTAAATTTGCGTACTTTGTCCATTAATCACATTGTTTAAATTTTAATTTGCATTTTTAAATTGCTTTTTATATTTTTATTTTCTCGTGAAGCGTTCAATTTTTTTCTTTAGTTTCAAAAATTCTTTCTATTATTCTTTTAAATTTGTCTCCCTATGGAATCGACACCCCAAAGCTACACTACAACTACCGCGTTATTCTTTGGGTGTAATCAAGAGGACTAGATACTCCTTCAGCTCTTGAAAAGCTTTTTCACATTCTTCCGTCCACTATAAAGCTTTGTTGCCCTTTAGAGCTTTGAAGAAAGGTAGGCAACGATCAGTGGATTTGGAGATAAATCTGCTTAGTGCTACGATTCTGCCATTCAGCGCCTGAATATCTTTTCTGGTTTTTGGTGACTTCAGTCCAATCAGAGCTTGGATCTGAGTGGGGTCTGCTTCGATACCCTACTAAGAGACAATGTATCCCAAGAATTTTCCCTTCGTCACCCCGAAGGTACATTTCGAGGGGTTGAGCTTCATCTTGTGCTGTCTTAGGATATCGAAGGTCTGGGCTAAGTGCTAGAGGTGACTACCTTTTTGCAGACTTTTGACCAGCATATCATCGATGTATACCTCTATGGTATTGCCGAGCAGTGGGCTGAACATCTTGTTCACCAACCGCTGGTATGTGGCTCTAGCGTTCTTCAAACCGAAAGGCATTACTCTGTAGCAGTAGAGACCTTGTTCGGTTATGAAGGCTTTCTCCTGGTCTAGAGGGTACATCTGAATTTGGTTATACCCAGAATAGGCATCCATAAAACTCATGAGTTCGTTCCCCGTAGTAGCGTTCAACCAGTTGATCTATCCTTGGCAGTTGAAAGCTGTCTTTAGGGCACGCCTTATTGAGGTTTGTATAATCAACGTAGACCCTCCACTTGCCATTTTTCTTCTTGACCAGGACGATGTTGGCTAGCCACTCGGGGTAGAACACTTCGCGTATCATTTTGGCTTCAAGCAGCCTCTGGACTTCTTCGTTTATGATCTGGTGCTGCTCTGGGGCTAGCGGCCTTCTTTTCTGTCTCACAGGTGGGTGATCTGGATCCACCATTAGTTTGTGAGTTATCAGATTGGGATCTATACCCTTCATGTCTTTGGTCTCCCACGCAAACATAGAGAGGTTGCCTTTTAGAAACTTGATTGTTTTCTCTTGCTTTGCACGAGTCAGGTCTGGGCCGATGTACAAATAGCGCTCTTCTGATTCTGAACTAACCAATACTTTGATAGGCTCGCTAATGGGTTTGGCCCTGCTGTCCCGTCCCCTTGGGCTTAGGGGTTCTTCGATTCTGGAAGGGCAACTTTCCTCCTCAGGAGTGTGAGAGAGAACAGGATCTGCACAGTCCCGGGTGTACTGTAGTTGCTATTTGACAGTTTCCCCTGGAGTGCAATGGCATGGCACTCTCGAGAAGTTGGTTGGCACCCTTTGACAGAGTAAACATTCTGATTGTGAACATACTTCAAACAATGATGGAGGGTCGAGGTGACCGCCCCTATCTGGTGCAACCATGGTCTCCCAATTATGACATTGTAGGGAGATTTCATATTCAACACCATGTACTCTGAGATGGTGGTTTTTTGCCCTTCTCCCTCTCCTACAGTAGTAGGAAGGTTGACTCTTCCTAGTAGGGTACTAAGATTGCCATCAAAGGTTGCCATCATGGCAGTAGTAGGCTTGATGTTGTCGTGGTCCATTCCCATCTGTTTGAGTGGCTCATGGAACAGTATATTGACGGAGCTGCCGGTATCAACCAGGACTCTTCTGATTTCGAAGTTGGCAATTTTGAGAGTGATGACGAGGGTATCACTATGAGGTCAGTGCACCCCTGCCAGGTTCTGTTCAGTGAATTGGATCTCCGGTGCTGGCCTGAGCCTTTTTTCAACGTTGGAGATCTGTAACACGCCTGGGGCAGCCCTGGCCTCCCGGGCGTATCTCTTTCTTGCCCTGTTAGACATCCCTGTAGTAGGGGAGTCTGCATGGAGGACGTAGATGACATGGTTGTTCTGCTTTTGAGGCTTGTTTCAAACTTCCCTTTGCTTCTGTCTTTGCTCAGGCCTCTGCTCTATCCGCTGCTGAGGCTTGTCTTCGTGGGGATTTTGCCTTCCATCCTGCTTAAGGAACTCCCGAAGGCGCCCCTTCTTTATGAGCTGCTCAATCTCATATCGGAGGGTCCTGCATGAGTTAGTCGTATGTCCATGATCTTTATGGAAATTGCAATACTTACTTTGATCCCAAAGGCTGGGATCTCCTTTGATTGGTTCCGGCCACCTTAGGTTTTCCCGATCTCGAATCTGCCAGAATACCTGGCTCTGTGTAGTGTTCAAAGGGGTAAAGTTATTGAACTCCCTTGGTCCAGAATTGTAAATAGCCCTAGGTACTGTTTTCTTTTCTGGACTCCTGGCCCTCTTCTTGTTGGAGTTTCTTCTATGGTCCTCATTCTTATGATCCTCCCTCTTCGGATTATCCTTTTGGTTCTGCTCTTTGCCCTTATGGGATGTGCGGTTGGCTTCTTCCAGGTTGATGTACTTCCTGGCCCAATCCATTAATGCCACCATATCGGCTGGAAGGCTCTTTGCCAAGGAGTCTCTAAAGCCACCGTGAGCAAGTTCAGCAGTTAAGGCAGCTACAAGGAATCTTGGGCTACAGGTGGTGATCTCCGTGAGTTCGGCATTGAAGCGCGCAATGTAGGCTCTGAGGGACTCCTCCTTAGTCTGCTTGACATTTAACAGGAACTCTGGTCCCCTTCTGAGCCTCCGGCTGGTCATAAATCTGTCTAGGAATTGCCTACCGAGCTCATAGAAGCCGATAATTGAGTTCGGAGGGAGGTGGTGGAACCATTTCAAAGCAGTTCTCTTCAAGCTTGTAATGAAAGTTCGGCACATAAAAGCATCAGAGGCTCTGTGGAGGGCCATCGTATACTAGTAGTGCGATAGGTGATCTCCTAGGTCTCCAGTCCCATCGTATAGGGTGAACTTTGGCACTATGAACTTTCTAGGCCTTTCTTCTGACATGATGGCGTGAGTGAAAGGGGTGGCAAGTCTTCCGAGCAGCCTGGCCAACTCGTCTTGCTCTGGAGGGTTCCGGGCACCTCTCAAAGCAATTGTTGGGTCCATAGATTCGACAATTTCTTCTACCCTCCGTGGGTCTCTGAACCGGATATCTTGTGAATCTTGTCTTACAAGCTTTGGCTTCAGGGTAGTCGGGCTAAGTACGTCCCTCAGAAGGAAGAGGATTCCGAACTGGAGGGATTGGTGCTGCATGGGGATGAGGCTCATGTAGTGCCGGATGTGCTCCCGAAGCCCTTTGAGTTAGGGCTCTAGTGGTGCTCCGGTAATGGACGTCAGGGACGAAGGCTGATGTTCCCCAGCCTGGAGCTGTTAAAGGCTGTGGATCTCTGCCAACGCGAGCAACACCCTAGGGGTGCCCAGGCTGGTTATTTGGAGCCTGCTCATAGGGCTCTTCGTTCTCAGTGGTAATAGGGGGTTGTGTTCCCGCAGCAATGTTGACCGGCGGGTTAGGAGGACTCGTCCCTTGATTCTGTGTAAGCGTTGCCAATGTTCTGGTTATGGCAAGCAACTGTTCTTGCACCAGTTCATTGTGTCGTTTGATTGATTCGATCTCTTGTCGCATGGGATCAACCGTTGGCCCCCTTGCTCGTGGAGCAGGCGGCCGACGTTGAGAGCTTTGCAGGATTCTGAGTATTCTATCGCGGTCGGAGATTTGGGGCCATGGTTTTCCGGTGAGGAAAAAGATAAGTTTGTGAATAGAGCACTTGGAGATTAGTCGTTTCCCATAGACGGCACCAAACTGATGCTGCACTTTTTGGCTCGCAATAAATCTGGGCTCTGCGACCTGTAGAACACTCAAAAAGGGGATCAGAGAACCACTGGATTGGCTCCAGCAGTAGCCGCTCCGATGGTTAAGTAAGTAAACTGAATTGAAAGACTATATTGAAAGCCAAAGAATGAGCATAAAAATAAAACGTACCTTTAGGGTTTAATTTATAGACCGTGGCCTTCCTAAGTTGATTAGGATTCGGAGCCACGAATATAGGGATTTGATCATCGGAGATTGCAGTTACCTTATGGAGTATTGTATCGTAAGATAGAGATGAACATGTATAGTAGTTTCCTTGTCGAAGACTGTTTCCTTATTCCCTGCTCGACAGCCGCTAAGGCAGTGACGAGCTCTGGAGTGTTGGCCTGGAATCCTGTAATTAAGTCCGTGATCCTTATCCGGATATGCATGTGCTCTGGAGGCATATGCTCAGCCACTTCCGATCTTTCATCCTGTCCTGAATGTTCGAGCGCTTAGCCAGTGGCTAAGCGCGAGCTGAGTTAGTCGAGCGTGAGCTGGATTTATAGGCATACGTGTCAAATGCTGATTGGTCTGCTATTTTGTGGTATATCAGCTCCTATGTATGGAGTACTCTTCCTCTTGGCTCAGGTTAGTAACAGCCTGGTTGTGAACCATAGAGGCACTATGTAGTTTGACGGATCCTCTAGGAATCCGATGGACCAGTTGCCTTCCAAGGAGCCCTAGAAGAATTTTGTGGACAGGAAGAAGTGGGTCCAGACGTAATGAGGCCTGTGATGGGAAGAATTGGAGAAGGAGAGACAGAATTTTGGTGGGCTCCAGAGCAATCAAGAAGTGGACTAACTTGGACCACCAAATCTAGTGCAGCTGCTTTGGGAATTTTTTTCAAAGCCCTAGTGGGTGAAATTAAGTATAGGAACCCATTCAATGAACCAATTGAAATCCAACTGTTAGAATCAACAACTGGTGTTCAATCTGTTGTACTTAATGGCCCAATACTTCTTTGCCACAGAACAGTTACTTGAAGTTCCATCCTCAACTGTGTCTCATGACGAATAATCACGTCTATTACAGCGGTCTCTACAGCCGGAGATTTGAAGATCATCACGGCTGTCACTTGCTACGCAATCCCAGTAGGGATTATGACAGCCATTCGCCTGCTAGAAGCCAACAAGATCAGAAGAAAAGGAAGAATATCTGCGTGTCCACTAGACGGGTACACCAGAACCATCAAAATCACACCAAGAATGATCACGAGCGTGTTCGAAACTCCCATAATCACAGCGGCCCATCTCAGGTTCTTGGCAGATGATGAGCCATCTGTTATGTTATGTGTTTCCTTGAAGAAACTGGTATCAACTGGAAGTCTCCGAGGAGACTCGATCGTGGAAAGAGCTTCATCGATGTTGTTGGCCTTGGATTAAAGCCACTATCTTGCATCGAATTGCATCCTCATCACCAGCTGCGATTGAAAAAAACTTGACCAGCGATTTTGACGGCTTGCTCGTATTTTGATTGTTGGATTTGTTGATTGATTGAGTTGAAGAGGTCTTCGATTAAAACGGCAGGCTGTGACGCCGACGAAGGAGAAGGTTTTGCAGTGGTCTTTGCCTTGTCTATTTTTTGAGTTTTCAGAGCATCGAGTTTTCTTTCCTCTCATCTTATGGCATGAGATCGGGATGAAGAACAGGTGAGCCTGATCTAGATCTTCCGTACGGAATCGACTTGCTCGGCTTGAATATATATACATATATATAGAGATAGAGAGATAGAGAGAGAGGGAGGTGGGTTTTTCTGTTTGAAGTGCTATTCCCATATCTTTCCACTAAAATCACGTGTTTCACTTTTCCCTCTCCCATTTTCCAAATTTTGTTCTAGTTCTCGATCTTGATAATTAGATTACGACGAAGAGGAGTAGAGAATCTGAAGATTGCAAACTTTCGTTCCCCTGCATTATAGTTCAGTTCTAGAACTTGCAATGGAAAAAAGAACAAAATATAACTCTTATTTGTCACCTAAAATAATATGAAAAGGTTAGATCATGGGGTGCCTCTTTTCGTGCACCAAAAATAATAATAGTAAAAAATTTAAGCCACATGTAATGATCAGATGTGCTGAAAAATTATAGATCTCTCTGCTGTTCGATTTTTCAGTTTTAACAATAGGACAGCTATTCCTGGTGGCACTTCTTGGGCTTGCACCGGTCGAAGCTAACGATGGCTATATGCGTTAATCGATCCACCATCTCTCTATCAGTTATAAAGACAATCGATCACGATGACGGAGATCGAATTACAGGTTGCAAACCTTAAGCCCCTCTCTGAACAGAGCTATGATTGGAAGGCTCACAACAATAAAGACGCCAATCGACTGTGATGACGACGGCAAGAAGACTGAAAGGGATGAGAATTAGATGTCTTTCTTTTCGTGCATGCCTGACCCCGTAGAAGTTAGATTGTTTTCTTGTGATTCAAAAAGTTAAATCACGGTGCCCAAGAAGTAATAATAGTAAAAGAATTTTAGTCATATGTAATGACTAGACTTGTTAAAAAATTGTAGATCAATGATCAGTATACATGTAACTTGATCAGTATACATATAATACTGGTTTGATTTTGACATATACGTATATGCATATATGCATATAGGCATGTGTATATATAAAAAGATCTTATGATTTTATATATAAACACGTATTTGAATACACATAATCTTGCAAATAATATGCAAAATTTAATCTCTACGTTAATATATAAAAATTTAATCCAATTCAATCTTGTTTAACATCTATCAAATTATATGGAATTTGAAAGAATTTAAATAATCATTAGGGAGCAATATTAGTAGTAGAGAACAAAGCATGTTGACTGTTGTAATACCCTGATCCGAATTAGCACGTATATCGAGACAGATCGGGTCGGGTGACACATTATCAGTATACACCGAACTATTAAACCCTACATGTTATGAAATGCCAATGTAATACAATATCTCAAAATGGGAACCTTGCTAAGATATGACCAGTGTTGGGTCAGGACAAGTGACCCGGAACCTAGTCTCGAATTACGTGCACACATGCATGCATGCATGCATACGTATACACATGCTACGTATTTAAATTAAAGTGCACATGTACAATTATAAAGTGAGAGAAAATATATGTGAGTAAGTACATATAATTATGTGCATATACGTATGCGTATAAGAATAAGTATAAATACATATATATGTACAAACATAGATTGTAAAAAAAAATAAAAATAAAAAAATAAAAAATAATAAACAAAAGAAAAAGAAAAGAAGGAAAGTGAGGGACAAAACTTGCCTCGCGTGTGGAAGTGTGTGTGAGTGTTGTGTGCATGTAAGTATATATATATATATATATATATACATAGAGACACCTAAGATATATATATATATATATATGTATACTTAATATATATATGTACATAAAATAATATAATTCAACCAACCCCAACCTAATGGGCATGGTGAGGTAAGGGCAAAATCAGAAAAGTAAGGGAGGCATGGCTGCTGATTTGATGGGGAATGGCTCACATATACATATATATAATGTATACACCTGCCACACCCGTAGTGACACACGAAATAGGGAGGGAGAGTTCTGAGGAGAGGGAAGGAGATCTCAGAGGAAGGAGAAAGAGGAGAAAGCCATTGTTGAAGGTAAAAACACAAACTTTCCAAATTTTTCTCTCTCTAGAATTTTCCTACGTATGAACTACTTTAAGTTTTGAATTAGTATATATGATGTTTAGAATGAGTTTAAACAATGATGAGTATGAAATTTAAGCCATAAAAACACCAAAAACACCAGCCGTACACTCAACCGCCATTGAAGACCTTGCTTGAAGCAGGTCTGAACCCATGGTAGCTAAACCAAGATTGGTGTGTCGAGGCTTCAAGAAGAAGTCATGAGAGTCATGAAAACCTAGGACCGCGATCAAAAATCAAAATAAATGGCCCCCACAACATGAGTTGTAGGTACGGGTTTCAAAACCCAACTTCACAAACTCATTGTTAAACCTATCCGTGTTAATGAAATATGAAACCCCTTGAACTAAAGAAGAAAACAAGCCCAACCTCATGAAAAATGATCAAGAAATAAGCATGAACCAGTTAGTTATAGGTCTGGGCTATTCTCCCCAAACCGTGATCTTTGAGATGAATTCGAAGCTCAAAATCAATGTAAAAACATGCCTTAGAGTTTTAGGAAAGTTTGGAAAAGAAAACAGAAGAGATAGAGTCATAAAATGACATGAAATTCAATTGTAAAAATTTAGGGTTTGATATGAACAGTGTCGGCTTCGTTGGGGAAGATGACACTGTTCGAGTAGGACTACGGGTCAGTTACGGGTCTGGGTTAAATCCGGATCCAACGGGTTATGGGTTTATTTAAACGACGACGTGTGGAGTTATATATGTTTTAATTTTTAAAACATTAGGGCTGACGTCATCATGACGTCAGCATCGTGTGTAAAACTGACCAAACCGGTTGGTTTACAAAGGGACCGGATCGGTTCACTTTAAATTGGACCAAACCCACTGGTTTTCTGTTTTAATTTAAAATAAATAAACCAAGACTTTTCCTATTTGCGGATTGACCCCAGAACTTCTAAAAAATTCTATTGTGGCCCAACTGATGGGAATTTCATACAATTACACCCCTGAAAAAAATAATAAAATAATTTATTAAATTATTTTATCAAATAAGTAAAATTACTAAATCGCCTTTGGACATTAAAAGACCCAAATAAAGTCCAAATTAAATAAACAAATAGTGTATTTTAACTATTTTGGACATTCTGGACCCAATGACGGGGTCCGTTTTATGAGACAGGGGCCCTAAAAAATCAAGATGTGTAAAGGCGTAAAATGACCAAAATACCCCTTGTCCAAAATTAACAAGTTATTAATGTAATCTTACTATCTCGGACCTTCTGAGTCCAATGGTGAGGTCCATGACACGTGATGAGGTCCTAAAAAATAAAGACACGTAAGGGAGTAAAATGACCAACTTACCCCTAGTACCTCTAAAGCCAAATTAAAACCGGGGAAGGTCTAAATTGACTTTCTTCGACATTACGGACTCAATGGTAGAGTCTATTCGACCAGAGGAAGTGTCTAAAATAAAAAGACATAAAATTTGATGAATAGCATAAGTCCAGTGACTATAAATTAGTGCACTGCCCGAGGTACCAAACTAAACAGTACGGTACATATTTAAAATGAAATACGAAAAGACACGACACTGGAGACGTGAGAAGTAATTAAATTTAAATTAAAGTTGATGGAGCTACCAGAAGAGTATAAATGGAAAATTTGAGATCCACTTCTCTAACACGTTAAATTGTATTTAGGCATAATACCATAAGAAACAAAAAATGGACAAGAAATCAAAGGGGTTTACAATCATGAACATAGCTCAAAGGATGGCCGATAGGAAACAAAGGAAGTTTATGGAAGATTTGATTTGGCAACAAAAAGTAATCACCCAAAAATTAAGATCGCACAGTCCACTGAAATTGTTTCCGTTAGGCCATTCATATACAAGACCTCGACCAAGGCACAACTCATTGAGGTGAAGGTTAAGAAACAAGAAGACACCGAAACACTAAGTGAATGGCTAAAGAGGTTAGTACTTAATTAAACCAATTATTTTAAAATTTATCTACATAGTCTAAGAATAGGTGTTAGACCACGAGCTGATTTAATGTATACGAAGTTTACGAGATTTTCTAAATTATTCTAGGATAAGGCAAGGCAAGAAGAAGGCCCAGAATTAGAGCTCGGCCCAAAATACTAAGGTGAGTAACCTTGTATTTGAAGTGGAGGCTTTAACTCCACGGATTTCAACTGACATTTTAAGTTCAAGTTATTTACAGCATTGATATATCAAATTCAGTATTCATGATTTCTGTTCTCTTAAATATTCTGTTATGACATGCTCCACGATTATTTACATATTTATATCTGTAAATGTTTCCTTTTCAAAATAGTTAGCATGTCTGATTTCCTCAAATATTCTGAATTTGATTATTGCAAGTATTGAAGCATCACTGCAAAAATTATACGTTACATGGTTTAAATATTTATGAAAGGCTTTTATATAAAAATCATGTGAAAAATGTTTTACAAGATAAATAATATGTAAGCACATAGGTAGAGTTGTGGGTTGTACGGAACTCAACGGACCTATCATGTGTATTAACACATTGTTAGGATTTTGGGTTGCAAGGAACTCAACTGACCTGTCATGTGAAATGCCCGGTAGCAGGATCTAATCCCCCAGGCATATGAGATATCTCTACGTATACGTAAAACGAGAGTCTAGTTCGAAATAGATTCCACTAATAAAAGTGAAAAGATGAAAAATGATTTTTGGAAATAGAAGCTGGTTTTACCCCCATATTCACCACGCATGTTTATATGTTTTGAAGTAACGCTTTTGAAAATGGAAGCAGCTTTTTACCCCCCTATTTTATTATGCATGTTTATATGTTTTGAAATGCTTACACTCTATTTTAAAGAAATGTATGTTTTAGCTTGAATACTTTAAATGTTTCAAAGCTACACGTCTTATGAATGCATGTCTCCTATGTTTAAGTATACGAACAATTGGTAGTTGAGTATTTTATAAACTCTCATGTACGAAACCTCTACCAATTGAAAACCCATGATGAATGCAGGAATTACTCATTGGGCTTTTCGAAGCTCACCCAATTCCTTAACATTTTTCAGGTGATGATAAAGACGATTGGGAGCCCTGCTCCATTCTGGGTTGAAGATGAAAAACTTATGAATGTAGATTTCGTAATGTATTAAAGACATTAGTAATTAGATGTTGTAGTAAAAGTATTTTGGGACAAGATGTATTAAGCCGTAAAGGCATTGGGCATGTAATGACTATAAACTTTAGAAATTTTATTTATGCTCTGAATGTATGTTTACATGCTACCATTGAAAAGGGTGATAGTACTGAACGGAGGTGCGAAAGTTTTAATAAAGAAAAGAAAAGAAAAAGTTTTTCACGCTTCCGCAAACCAAGACCGTACCACCATCTGATATTGTTGCTTACGTGAGCCTTGCCTTAAGGCCCTCGGGTCGAAGGGTGGCGATCACAATACGAGATCTGCATAGGGTGGGTTTCGGGTCATGACAACTGTCATTCCCACAGACGGCGCCAAATTGATGTTGCAAAAAATATCACCGGCCATTCGACGATTCGGCAAGAGGGGCCTGCAAAAAGGAGAAGGAGGACCCTCCGACGATCAAGTCAGTAAAGAGGGAATAAAATATAAAGAATATGTGTAAAAGAGAGTGATTGTATATGTGATTCCATGCATTTGAGCATACCTGGCCCTTTATTTATAGGGTTGAAAGTCATTGATTTTAGCAGTTTCCTATATTAAATAGAATTCCTTTCTTGCTCGACAAGTTTAAGGAATATGTGATAATCCTCCTAATTGAGATAGGATTTCTTTCCTATTTAAAAGACTTGTGCTCCAAGATATATTCCTTATTCTGAGGTTTGAAGTCTATGGAAGGCGGTGACCAGTTCGGAACTCTTTCTGCTCTAGAGGCAGTGTTGTTGGTGGCGCCAGTGCTTGAGGCACCAACTCTGGAGGCAGCTGCTCTAGAGGCCAGCTCTGGAGACAGCAGCTCTGGAGTCAGCTCTGAAGGTAGCTGCTCTAGAGGCAGTGCACTGTTCAGTACCCCCACTGTTCTGGATTGGAAAACCTTTCTTGGTTTGTATACACAAGTGCACTGTACACGTGTTATGTCCGAATTGGTCTGTCATTTTATGGCTCATCAATGAGTATGTTCTGAATGTATGATGTTTTGTTTACAGCTCCAAAGAAGAAGAAATGACGGTATCGAGCAGGCGTGCGATATGTAAAAGAAAAAGTTTTTCACGCTTCTGCAATTGCCAATCCTAGCCGCACCGCACCGCACCGCCATCTGACGCCGTCGCTTACGTGAGCTCGCCCGGCGGCCCACAGGCCGAAGGGGGTGAGCAATCAGATACCCTTGATCCACACGGGGGTAGGTTTCAAGGGTCGTGACAATATGTGTTTCTTGATTCTGGCTCTACACATTCTTTTGTGGCCTCTCAATTTGTTATTAGAATGAATCGAATATTTGAACCTCTCACACCCTTACATCATGCATGTATTACATATAGATTTTGTCTTATCATTATATATGTGATTGACTTGTGGTTGTGAACTAATTCTCCCATAATGCATCTTTAAAACACATAGGGGAAAAATTCAGTTCACAAGACAAGCAAAGAATGAGAAACTTACTGTTGCTCTTTCGAACGAAGCTTTGACTCATTCGAACGAACAATAGAGAAATTCATTCTCATTCGTTTTCATTCCTTCGAACCTCTATATCAAATAAGTTACTATAACCTCAGAGTTGTACTCATTGGATATTCGTTCCTTGTTCGCTTGAACGAACCTTAGCCAAAAAATAGATTTATAATCTAATTTCTAGTCATTTGGGGATCAATCAAGCTCTTGGCGAAAATATGCGAAAATACATTTTAGAGCAGCCAAAAATAGAGTAAGAAAGTCTCAAATTGTGAGAGCTAATTTGTTGATAGATCTTGAAACTTTTGTGAGAGATCATTCATCCATGACATTCATAATCATCTCTAATCATTTTCATTGATTGAATTTGATCAAACCACACGATCCAATTAGATCTAAAGAGCCTTGGTTCACGTCAAACTCACCATTAATGATAGATAGAATTCAAGCATGAGGATTTAGCATTAAGCGATCGGTAGACACCGAGGTTGTGAGGATTTGCTATTGTTGAATGGCTTGATCGAAGGAGTCCGAGATCGTGGAGTAGTTCGATTGTTTGAAGGATTGGCTATGAGAAGCTTGAAGATTTGAGGGGAATTCGAAGATGTAATCAGGGACAACAGAGCTAGAGGTACTTAGCTTGTTCATAGATTCATTGTATTTCATTTTTTATCATAGTGCATTCCTTCCAAGGATTGTTGTCCTTTGTAGTTTTCTCTATCATCAATCGATTTGCAATCTCTCTATATCTCTCTTTCCATCTCTTTTAATTTACTATGTGCTTAATTGAATTACTTCTGCTTAATTTTAGAAATTGAGTTTTTCATGTTTTCATGATTGTGTATCAAATTAAGATATTGAAAAACATGATTTAGTAAATTGATTGAAATCAAAATTGATAGCTTAGTTGATTTTACTTTGAATTGTGAAAATTGCTGTAAAATCAATCTGGTTGATCAATTAGTTGAAGTTTGAATAGGTTGGTGAATTGCCTTATTTTTGGTGGATTCATTAGTGGAAGGGCTTTAATGTTGGATTAATCACATTGAGTGATTTGTTGTTAACCGTGTCATCTTTGTGTTTAACCAAGAATTGGAATTAACTTGAAAGAAATTTTTAATTCAATACCTACCTATTTAACCCCCTCTTCTCAGTAATTCACACTTTAGGACCTTGAGTGATATCCTTGTGGTATCCCTCCGTGCAAACACTTTCAACCGACTTGATTCCGTTGGAGATTAAGTATTTTGACGTGATATTCAGTATGGATTGGCTTTCTCCTTATCATGCCACGAAAGATTATCATGATAAATGGGTTTTGTTTCGTAAACCCTAACAAGCTAAGTTTATATATGAGAGGAAAGTTGTGGAACCTCCGCCATACTTAATTTTCACTATACGAGCTGGTAGATTATTGCGGAAGGGTTGTCAGTGATATTTGTGTAATATTCTTGACACTCAGACTTATACTTCCTTTATGAAAGACATTCCTATAGTAAGAGATTTCCCGGAGGTGTTCCCTGATGACTTGCCTAGCGAAGTGGTTGATCAAAAGATTAAATTTTCTATCGATTTGATTCCTAGAACGCAACCTATTTCCAAAACCCCATATAGGATGGCACTTGTGGAGACGAGAGAACTCAAATGTAATTGCAGGAATTATTGGACAAAGGATTCATCTGTCCTAGTGTATCCCCGTCGGGCACATCTATCTTGTTCGTAAAGAAGAATGATGGATACTTGAGGTTTTGTATCGACTATCAAAAATTAAACAAGATAACTATCAAGAATAGGTATCCTCTACCTAGGATCAATAAGTTGTTCGACCAACTGTAAGGAGCACAAGTCTTTTCAAAAATTGACTTGCTATCAGGGTACATCCAGTTGAAGGTGAAAAATGAGGACATACCAAAGACTGCTTTTAGAACTCGGTATGGGCACTATGAATTCGTTGTAATGACGTATGGAGTAACAAATGCCCCGACAACCTTCATGGACTTGATGAATAGAGTCTTTAAGCCTTACCTAGATGATTTTGTAATTATATTCATCGATAACATTCTAATTAATTCACGAAGTAAAGAGGAGCATGCAAAACATTTGCAAATGGCACTGTTGATACTGAGAGAGCACAAACTATACGCCAAATTTACCATGTGTGAATTTGGGCTAGACAAGAAAACCTTTTTAGGGCACATGATTAACAAAGATGGCATATCAGTCGATCCACATAAGATAAAAGCGATAGTTAAGGCCACAACCCACAATGGTCACAGAAGTTAGGAGTTTCATGGGATTAGCTGGTTATTATCGCAGGTTTGTGAAAGATTTTGCCAAGATAGCAAAACCATTTACTCAGTTAACTTAGAAAGACGCTCTATTCTTATGGACTGAGGACAGAGAATAGAGCTTCCAGACTCTAAAGGTGGAATTGACCATAACCCCTATTCTTATTATTACTTCCAAAGATAGGAAGTTTGTAATCTACAGTGATGCCTCCTACAAAGGATTGGGTTGTATGTTGATGTAAGACGGGAAGGTCATTGCTCACACTTCTCGGCAGGTCCAGCCATATGAGAAGAATTACCCTGCCCATGACCTAGAATTAGTAGCAGTAGTGTTCAGTCTCAAGATATGGCGTTACTACTTATATAGGGAAACATATGAAATCTTTATGGATCACAAAAGCCTCAAATACTTGTTCACTCAGAAGAAGCTAAATATAAGGCAACATCGATGGCTAGAACTAATCAAGGACTATGATATAACCATCCAGTATCACCCAAGCAAGGCCAATGTGGTAACAGATGCACTAAATAGGAAATTAGGAGGATTTGTCTATATGATCACGAGTCGGCAAGAGCTGATTAGAGATATGAGAAAGATGGAAATTAAAGTCGTCTTACCAGGATCACGAGTGTTACTAGCCAGTTTAATAATCGAAACGTTCTTGTGGAGAGACTATGGGAAAGTTAGAGTAAAAACAAGGCTATACTCATAACCAAAAAGGAAGTGGATAGGGGCAATAAACCCGATTATGAAGTTTGTGACAGAATCCTATGATTTCAAAATATAATTTGCTTACTTGATAAACTTAACCTTAAGAAAGCAATTTTGACAGAAGCTCGTTATTCCAAATTTGCTGTACACCCTGGTCATACCAAGATGTTTCACGACATTGAGACATTATATTGGTGGCCAAGATTAAAGAAGGATGACGTAGACTTTGTTGAAGAGTGCACTCAATGCCAGCAGGTAAAAGCTGAACATCAACGTCCTAGTGGACTTTTGCAACCACACCCTATTCCAGAATGAAAATGGGAGCATATCACTATGTATTTTGTCAATGGACTACCCTTTTTGTTAAAAGATGTGATGCTATTTGGGTAATTATGGACATATTGACTAAGTCTGCCCACTTTTTACCAATTAAGAAGACATACCCTTTAGAAAAGTTAGCTGAGCTGTAAATTCAAAAAATAGTGAGATTACATGGTAACCCATCTGTCTATTGTTTTAGATCACAATCTATAATTCGCGTTGAGATTTTGAAAGACTATACAAAAGGCACTTGGGACAAAACTAAGATTCAGTACGGCGTACCACCCGGAGATAGATGGACAGTCGAAGCGGGTAATCCAAATACTTAAAGACATGTTGCATTTATGTGCTTTAAATCTCAAGGGACACTGGGCCAATCATCTCCTCTTTGTAGAATTCGCGTATAATAATAGCTACCAGTCCAGCTTTAAAATGGCACCTTATAAAGCATTGTATAGGAGGAAGTGTAGATCCTCGGTATGTTAGACAGAAGTAGGTGAATAGAAGATACTTAAACCTGAGCTAATTCAAACTACGATAGAAAAGATTCAAAAACTCTGCCAATGTCTATAAGCGGCTCAAAGTATATACAAAAGTTACGTAGATATGTGAAGGAAAAACTTTGAGTTCCAGGTTGGTGATTTTGTTTTCCTCAAAGTATCTCCATTCAAGGGCACTGTTAAGTTTGGCAAGAAAGGGAAGCTAGTCTTCGCTATATCAGTCCATTTTGAATTATCGCGAGAATTAGACCTGTAGCCTGTTAATTAGCCTTACCACAACAACTTGTTAATGTACATGATGTATTTTATGTTTCCATGCTACAAAAATGTGTGCATACACCTAACCAGGTGATCGAGTTAGAACCCTTAGAGATTGAAGCAGACATGAGTTATATAGAGCAACCGGTACAAATTTTTGATCACAAGGAATAGGTGTTACATAACAAGACTATTCCTCTAGTGAAGGCTCTGTAGAGGAATCATGTTGTAGGGGAGGCCACCGGGGAACGAGAAGATGAAATACGTACTTGATACCCCAAATTTTTTTACGCCTAAGTGATAGCAAGTTTGAGGGACCAAAATTTTTGTAGAGGGGAAAAATGTAACATCCACACTTGATGAATTGAAAGATTTTGAATTATGCATTAATGCAAACCTTTGGGGTAATATACCTAAACTAGTAGAAAAATCACCATAAAAATGGAGTGCCACTAACAAAAGAAAACAAATATACGTATGTGTATCCATGAACAAAATAAATAAATAAAAAAGCATGCAAAGGAATAAAATGGGCAGACAAGTGTCTCTGGAACATGTGCATGTAGTGGAAACATGTGAAATCCATGTTAGTCACTTCAACCACCATTCTTAATGAAACACCCCAAACCTTAATTATGGGATAATTAAGGCTAATGGTAGCCATTAACAAGATTAAACTTATGGGCGAAATGTTTGAAGCAATTTGACCATGAAACTATTAACCAAAGACAGATGTGTATCGTCAATGGGAGGATTTAATAAACAATCAATGCATTGTAATGCATGCTATCATAAATGTATCTTTTGATGATATCTTGGAGCATTAAACCAAGACATAATCTAAGTAAGAAAAATATTATATTGACACTTTAAATTGTTGGATGGGGCTACTTAATGAAAATTAAGAAACATTAGTGTGTAAATATGACCATATTGAAACATGAATAGACCCTTCAACATAATGAAACTTACAGGAATCATTATTACGACAAGTCACAATTTACGAACTAAGTAAATTAACCTTGTGGCAAGCAAATTAGCTAGTAACTAAACAAAATAAAGATTATACAATACAAATTAAGACACACTAATAAAAAGAGAGAAAAGGGGAAAGAGCTTGAAAAGCTCCTACAAAGTCTTGAAACCAAGACCCCATATAAAAAGTGCCAAAACTTTACCAACTAGGCTGCTAGCTACTTTTGTGCTATAATTTCAGCTCAAAATGTATATGACTAATAAAATGCAAGCATGAGTTACATGTAAAAATTGAGGTGTCAACCTCTTATGTAGTCAAAGCTAGGTGTCATCACCCTATTGGACCAAACTTTCATCCAATCAAAATTCATGCAACTAACACAACCCATATATATGCACAAATTGTGTGTGCGAGTGGTTTTGGTAGCAATTAGAAAAAAGAAACCAAAAAGAAAAGAGAGAGAGAGAGAGAGAGAGAGAGAGAGGAGATCTAGAGAGAAAGAGAATGAGGAACTCTCACTACAACATGCGTGGGCAGAAGAAAGAAGAAAAAGGAAGAGAAGTGAGGAAAACAACAATTGTTGTGGCTAAAAAGGGGGAAGAAACAACCTAAGAGAGGTAATTTTCTCTCTCTAGAAAATTACATATTCGTTTCAGTTCATTGAGTGTTAGAAAACATATATGAACTTATTATCGATTTACAATAACTTAGAAGCTTAAAGAGGGTTTGAAAGACCCCAGAAATTATAAGAACACAAAGAAACTGCCATTGATGAAAGCTTGAAATTGGGTAAAGCTTTCAACCTGAACCAAACCTTGTTTTGTGAACGGGGTCAAAAACTAGAAAAGAAGTGGACCATAATGCAAAACAAACCGCATCGATTGGCTCATAAATGAGCATTTTTATATCAAGTTGCAAGTTTTGGTCCCAAACTCGGACTCCCTAAAACAAACATTAAACTCGATTTCCAAAATGGGGATTTGAAGCCCATGAGATGAGGATTCCATCAAGACAAACCACACATGATTTGGCTAAGTATCTCACTTAGAGAACAGGCACCCATGGATGTTTTGACCAAGCTTCCTGGTTTGATTCGATACCTAAAATGAACATGAAAACCTAAGTTGAGGGCTTAGAGATTGATTGGAAGTGAAAACAGATCAATTGGATGCATAAAATGTCACAAAATAGAGAAAGAAATTCTAGGGTTTCACGGTGAAAAGTGACGGTCGCGATTGGGGGAGATGATGAACAATTTGGGTTGGTCAGTTACGGATCAGGTCCTAACCTACGTTAAGACGGATCCTAATAATAAACGAAACGATGTCATTTAAAGTAAGTATGGTTGATGTCATTACGGCGTCATGATGACATCATAGACCGGTTGAACCGGTCGATTCCAAAACAAATAGGATCGGTTCACTTAGGATATGACTAGACTTGGATGGTTTTGGGTTTTAAGTTTCCTGAAATTATGTTTCAACCCCTAAAGTTTACAGAAATTATGAAATGGCCCAAAAAATTAATTAAAAATTAAATTTTGAATCCTTTTTAAATAGGAAAAATTATTAAAATACCCTTAAGCCAAAAATATGCCAAACGAAGGCTGATTAAAATGCAAGAAGAGTCTAACCCAACGTTTTTGGGCAATCCAGACTCGATGGCGAAGTCCGATTTACAAAATTATGCCCTGAAAAATATGAACGGACGAATGGAATAATTTTAATTGTGTCCTAATATGTTAATTCAGCCTTCAATGACTTTGAAAGTACCTACAGTAATATTTTTCAATGTTTTAGACTCAATAATCGGGTTCGTTTAGTTTAACGAAGTGCTGAAAATATAGATACCTAGAAATGTGAAATTTTCAAACTACTCTTAGTGTTGTACGGGTTACTAGGTAGAGTAGAAAAATATAGAAATGGGCATATTTAACATTTTTGGACACTCTGAACCTAATGAAAAGGTCAAATTGAGCATTCGAGGTACCTGAACGTAGTCCCTCATAAAAGTGTAAAATTACAAAAATGCCTCTAGACTTAATATAAGCTATAGATAGGCTAATTAAGATCTGAAAAAGCCCAAACTGACTATTTTTGACACTCTGGACTTAATAGTGATGTCCTTTTGAGGGAAATAAGCCCTAGTAACAAACTAAAAATGACGAATATGTCCATAAGACTTAATGAAGCTACCAAAAGAGTATAGAAATTAAAGAGAAACCTATACCAACGTATATAGGAGCTTTTGACTCTAAAAATGAACTCCGTTTGAGATAATTAAGTACCTAAAACATGGGTTATAAATGGTAAAATTACCAAACTACCCTTGAGACTTTATTAGGTGACCAGATGCACTCAGAAACTAAGAAAAAGAGTACCTTATGATTAAAAAACCACCTAGACTAAAAAATGAAGTTTGTTTAGGCAAATGAAGAACTGAATGATATAAGACATAAAAGGGGTAAATGACCTAAAATGCCCCTAAAGGCTTAAATAGAGCACACGATGAACTAAGAAGTATTAGGACCCTAATAAAAGACTACAAGGGAATCCTAAACAATAAGACTAAGTCCAAAAGAGGCTAAGTACATTAAGTAAGCAAAGATTAAGCCGAGTATCTATACTGATATAGTACTGTTGTGTTCTAATCCATTCTTTAGGATCACCGACAAAGAAATAGAGATAAAAGGAATGTCAAGGCAAGTAGAGTAACCAAGAAACTATGGACTAAAGACCACAAGTGAGTAACCTTAAACCCTGAAGTAGAGGTTTTTCATTTGATTACAGTTCTTTTACTGCCTTCTCACATCTGCATGCTATGCTTTACAATTTTATACAAATATTTTATTACATTATTAAAGTTTGAATGGCATGTATGGGTGCCAACACCGAAAAAAAGGAAAACTATGTCATCCTTTTTATGGATTTAGAGGGATCCTAGCTATCCCCTTCTTTGAAGGTGGGAAGGAACACCTCTTATGAGAGATAGAGAAATTGAGGAGTCGCCTAGCTTGTTTTTGGACAAGAAACAAGTAAACCCATTACAAATTGAACAATACATATGAAGGAAAAGTGAAAGAAAAGGAATAAAAATTACATCACTTATAACCCTAAATATATACTAAAAATAAATAAAGCACTAAAATAATGAAACCAAAGAAAATATGGATCTGGAGGCTAAAGTATAGAGTAGGAAGGTGTTAGGCATCCACCCCGCCTGATCCGAATGGATCGGCCTAAACTATTCACTTTTATGGTTATTTTGTCATAAGAAAATTGAAAAAAGATATGGGTTTGGAAAAGATAAATAATAAAAGCTCTGACATGAAGAAATAAAATAAAACAGAAAAGACAGAAAGAAGATTTGACTCAGACCCGAAGGCTTCCTACGTATCTGTTTAGAAAACTAAATCAGAGTCACATAGTTTTCCAATTTACCATTTTTTATCAAGAGTGATAAAAGAGATGAGATCAACCGGATCTAAGAAAATTGTTAAGGGTTTGAGAGTGTACCATATTCAATTGTTGGCGTTGGACAGATCTTTAGCTAGAAAAATCTGGATCAGAGGTAGGAGTGTCAATTTTTAACACGACACGACAACACGACTCGAACACGACATGAAGTTAACGGGTTTGGGTTTAGCATAAATGGGTTTGGGTCATAAACGGGTTGACACATATAACACGATTAATAAACAGGTCGGGTTTGGGTTTTACTAGTGTCAACCCATTTAACACGACTTAACACGTTTAATTATAAAATATATTATGAGTTAAGGTAATTCATCTCACATCAAATATTTATCAAGGTTTAGAGATTTTTTTATTTATAAAAGAGGTTTCTACTTTGATTTGGCCCATATCCAAAGTTACTAAAATTGAAAATTATCTATACATATTAAAAGATAGGTAAATTTTTTATTTAAAAAATAAAAAAATTAAAATAAACGGGCTAAGTGTGTCGACACGTGTAACTTGTTTAATAAATGGGTGGGTTTGGGTTTTGAAACTTGACACGATTAGTTAATAGTGTCGGGTTTGAGTTCACATATATTTTCGAATATGTATGCCTTGACATGACCCGAACACGACACGATAACACGAATTGACACCCCTAGAGGCTTCAATTGGGCAGATCTCCGACTTGTTCTTAGGTTTAAAAAGCGTTGCTTCGGCTTGCTTCATGAATGGAGGCTATCACTTTGGCAAGGCTTTGGCCTCGGGAGAGGGTGAGTTCTTGTGGAAAGAACTCTAGAATTAAACTAACAGCGTGAGGCTATGAAAATTGTGTCTTTTGTCCTCTAAAATTGATGGCCAAGGGGCTCTATTTATAGGAAAATATAGAGATTTGATCCAAGGGTCTAAGATGAAACCTTATAATGGAGGGACAAGATCATGTCTTGAGTGAGAATTATCTAATTAAATAAATAGAAAATAAATAGTTATCGTAAAAAAGATTATCCTAACTAAATGAATTAATAATTTAATTATGGCAATGCACAAACCAACCGAATTGATGTCTACATGCAAGAGCCATTGAGATAAAAGAGAACTAACATTTAATTGGAAAATAAACTTTAAAATGAAAATGTCTAGGTTCGATGTATCTACATTTAAGGAAATGTCAAGTAACCAGATTTATGAAAACTCTAAAATTGGAAAGTCCTAATTAAGCCTAAATAGACTACTATCACTCAAGATTACTAAATTGGCCCCAATTAAGTAGAGAATCTCTAGATTGCCACAAGACATGTGAAATGACCAACTTACCCCTAATTTTTCACCAAAGAGCTGAAATTACCAAAATAGCCCCATGTGGGTAAAATGATAAGAAATTATGAAAATGCCCCTCTGGTGACTAGGAAATCCTCCCGAGGGTAGGATTATGCCAAAATTACCAAAATGCCTTCATTGGGTAAGGATTGTGACAGAAAGAGTCCTACTAGATGTGGGACTTTGACGGGAAAGCCTTGACGGGAGTGGGACTCTGTTAGGAAAAGTCCTACTTAGACTGGGACTCTATCAAGAGAGTCCAAACGAAAGTGCGACTTTATCGGGAAGAGTTCTTTTTGGACTAGGACTTAGGCATGAGAGTCTTAACGGGAGTGAAACTTCATTGGGAAGAGTCCTACTTGGACTAGGACTCTAGTAAGAGAGTCCTAATGGGAGTGGGATTCTATCAAAAAGAGTCTTACTTGGACTGAGACTCTATCAAGAACAGGAATAAGACTCTGTTAGGAGAGTCCTAATTGAACTAGGACAATGACAGGAGAGTCCTAATGGGAGTAGGGCTCTATTGAGAAGAGTTGTACTTGGACTGGGATTGGGACTCTATTATAGGGAGTCCTAATGAGAGTGAGACTCTATTGAGAAGAGTCCTATGTAAATTGGGACCCAGTCAGAAGAGTCCTAATTGGAATAAGACTTTGTCAAGAGGAGTCATATTGGAACAAGGACTCTAGCAAGAGAGTCCTAGGGGGAATGTGACTTTGTTACGAAGAGTCTTAATGGGAATAAGACTCTGTCAAGAGGAGTTCTAATAGAACTGAGACATTGGTAGGAAGGTCCTAACAGGAATAGGACTATGTTAGGAGGAGTTCTAATGGAAATAAGACTGTCAGGCAGAGTCCTAATGGAATTGGGCTCTAGTAGGAGAGTCTTAGCAGAAATAAGTCTCTATTAGGAGGAGTTCTAATAGAACTGGTACTCTGGCAAGTCCTAGTAGGAAAGGACTCTATTAGGAGGATGCCTAATGGAAATAGGACTCTATTAGAAAGAGTCCTACTTGAAGTAGGTTTCTTGGCATAATTACTAAATTGTTACTATTTAATCAAGGGTTACAAAATGAGGTGTCTATAGAAAGCCCCTTGTTGATGGAACTTGTAAGCAAGTGAACGTCAATGCAAGAAAAAAGAGACAACCATTTTGACATTGATTTGTGATTTTTTTGCTTGACGTGGTCGAACTCATTCCTCTATGAGATTCCTTTGTATCACCCTCAGGGAAATCATCTTGTTTGTATTTCGTGACTAGTGGAAATGAGTGTTGTCCTTATCAAATTTCTCTAAAGAGACTGGTCATGATATGATTGTTGTGAGGTTATGCCCTTGAAAATGACTCCTCAGAGTCTTATTTGATAAGAAATGCGACCTTAAAAAGTATTTCATGAGGTTGTGTTCTCATGAGATGGTCTTACGTCCGTAGATGTTTTATCTCAAAGGGAATTCCATCCCAGTAAGTTGATAAGAAGGAATGCAATAGACGACTTACCCGAAAGGAACGTCATCCTAGCAGAATGATAAAATGTGATGCAATAGACAACTTACCCGAAAGGAACGCTATCTTAACATGATGATAAAAAGTGATGCGATAGACGACTTACCCGAAAGGAACACTGTACTAACAGGGTGATAAAATGTGATATGATAGATGGTTACCCGAAAGGAATGCTATCCTCACAGGATGGTGATGCGATAAACGGCTTACCCGAAAGAAATTATGTCCTAATAGAATGATGATGCAATAGACGGCTTACCCGAAAGGAGCACTATTCTAATAGGATGGTGATGCGATAGAGGGCTTACCCAAAAGGAACACTATCATCATAGGATGGTGATATGATAGACGACTTACCTGAAAGGAACACTATCCTATCAGAATGGTGCTGCGATAAACAGCTTCCCCGAACGGAATGCCAAATTAATAGGATGGTGAAAATGTAATGAATAGTTTGTTAAAATGGATTACATCCTCAGATGATTTTTTTGCCAAGATGGATTCATCCTCAAACAATTTTTTTTTTTTTTGTAAAGAATAAAGACTCTATGGGGAATGCCAGAATATATTTTGCTGGGGAGATGAATTTTCTTGAGAAAATGATGATGGTTCGGACTTTAATGGGGAATGTACTAAGTTGACTTAGTGATCATGATTTGTTTGAGAAATAAGTTATTGTTTCTCATTCAAAAAACACGGCCCCGATCTTAAGGGGCCACCAAAAGAAATGCTACACGCACGATCTTTTGAAAGAAATCGCGATCTTAAGGGGCCACCAAAAGAAATGCTGCACGCACGATCTTTTGAAAGAAATCGCAATTTACTTGATAGAGGTTTTAGATTAGTGGGCCTAAGCCACTAAATGATAAGTTGGTCAACATTGATCAGGTTTGATAAATCACCAATTTGCCTTTGATGTTCGATGTTGAATTATGATGGATTTGTTTGACATAATTTTACAAAAGGCTTGATTTTGACAAGAAATGAACTGAATGGGCCAAGATTCTCGAAAATGAGCAAAAGCTCAAAAATTAGCTTGCCCAACCCTTATGTGCCGATCGACACACAAAAAGGGGGGGCTTCACACTCTGTGTGCCGATCGGCTACTCGTGAGTGCCGATCGACTACTCGTGAGTGCCGATCGACTACTCTTGAGTGCCGATTGGCACTCGGGTGCCTCGACATCATAATTTGAAATGTGTTGCGACTTTTGATTTCCCATTGCATTCTTAAGTTTTCTCCTACCCCTCTTGTAACGATTTTTTACAGAGTTGTGAAGGAGGTTAGATTAAATTATTTGGAACTTGTTTTTCCCTCTCACAATGTCAAACAACTTGATCTCCAACAACAAATCCAAAAATTTTAAAAGAAAATATCAAGTGACTGCCATGGGGACTCGGACCCAATGTTCGATATAGATCGAGATTTAGGGATGTACAGACCAGTGCATGGCACAATCTTCCAATATAAACCAACCCCGGGCTTTCAAAACAACACGAGCTTACTCTAAGGAGTGTTGTACCATTTGTCGCAATGGTATCGCAATGGCCAAGTATGGATTTTTTTGAGTTTTCTTATGATTGTTTTGAAAATTTTAAGTTGATTCTTGATGCATTTGGTTTGTTTTTCATACTTTAAAAATGTTTTGCATGAAATTTTGGTTGCATACATGCATGAGAATTTTACCTATGTGCCTTTTGGAAGGTGCATACCATATACTTGTGAAAATGCCTGAATAGACACTTTTTGCTTTGCCTTGGTTTTTTAAATTTGGTTCATGCTTATTTGGCATTCTTATGGCATTTGAAAGGCTTTTCTAACATATTGGTTTTGATTTCTTGTAGCCGGATTTGGAAATCTGAGCTCCAGGGCTCGGCGACTGACATCGTGGAATGATGGGCTGATTTGTCCCTCCGTTGCCAAGGACAAGTGAGAGTAGCAGTTTTGGGCCGTTCTTAGATTAGATAGTTCATCTTGATCATGACTATAAGATTTTTTTTGCTTTGGTAGAGAGATGGTGGGACACCATCAACACTTTCCACCTCTGGTTCGGGGAAGTAACATTGACTCCTCTTGACTTCTCAAAGATCATGGGTTTTTGGGTCTCTGGTGATCGATTTCTATGGGATAGTGAAGTGTATAGCTGGGGTGATAAGATTTTTTAGCTTCTAAGGTGGAGGCCCACATTGGCTTCTGGTGGTGTTGTGCGAGTTAGGCATATCTTGGAGAACTTTCACTTTTAGGAGTGCCATAACACTTTGAAACAGGATCATTTGACTAAAGCCTTTATGCTTTTTTTCTTTGGTCTCTTGGCTAATGCCGGTGGCAATATCCACCTTTGGTTCCTCCCTATTTTGGAGGATGTGGAAAGCTTTGGGCACTTCAACTAGGGAGGTGCCACAATGGCTATTTTGTACTACTGGATATGTGTGCTATCATGGGTGGTCACCAAGGGACTCGATGGTTTTAACATTTTTTTTGAGGTATGAATTTCTAAATTCCCTCATTTATTCTTTTGAGAACATGTCATGTTGATTAACTTCCTACTTAGACAAATCTAGGCCTATGAGGTCCTTTAATTGTTTCCTCACCCGTTGGTGGAGGTAGAAGAGAACATGTTTCCCCACATGTGGCAGTGGCAGAAAGCAAACAAGCGGACTCCCGAGGGGTGAACATGGTGTAGAAATTTCAGGAGGCCTTGGACTTGTTCAAGGTAGACACGATTAGTTCCTCTATTTGGAACTTTCTTTTATTGATATGTGATGTGAGAACCTCATGCTTTTCATTTATGACAGATTAGATGGAATCCTTGGAGGGTGGTCCCGACCTTAGTGGAGTAGAGTATTGGCATAGTGTGCTAGCGTTTGATTTTGGAAGGCCCTTTTGAGAAGGTATATTACTTGGGTGAGAGAGTGATTCGCCAAGTAGATACTGTCACGACTCGAAACCCACCCTATGCGGATCTCGTGTCGCGGGGCCGACCCTAAGGCCGTCCCTACTTTTTCCATTCCTGTATCATAGTACTAATATGCAAAGTACTAAAATCTTAAAACAATAACAGCGGAAGTCTTATCAGTGACCATAATCAGCGGAAGTCTTTCAGTACACAAGGTCAGCAGAAGTCTATTCAATACATGATATGGTTTTACAATAACAAAAATAAGAACCAGACATAACCAGCACCCGTGGGTGGTGAATATATGAGAGAACTAAACATAGACTGGTACAGTTCCTCAAAATGTCCTCCTGCGCTCTCAGACTCCTACTGGGGTCTTGCAGCGTCATTACCTGAAATCGGAGTAACTAGGGTGGAATGAGCTACGAGAGCTCAGCAAGTAAAAACAGATCTTCGACACCGGTATCAATGAAATATGAATCCATGAATAAGATTATGATAGCCAATCATAAGAGAAAAGATGCTATGATAGCCAATGAGAACAATTGCTATGAGGGCTAGTGAACAATAGGTCACAATGTTCAATTAGGAGTAATGGATACAACATCAACATGAATATCTCAATAACAATATAATACAACAAGAATGTACTGCCACAATAAACCGATCACAATCAAATCAATGAAGAATGTCCTCTCAACGTAGAATAAATTATAAGGAATAGTGCCATTCAATAACGTAATCATATCAATCCCTAAGAAATGCATTTCCTCTGTTCCCTAAGTAGAATGTCAATGGAAATGCAAATGAAATGCCAGTGGAAATGCAATGAAAATGCCAGTGGCAATGCCGATGGAAAGCCTTCGAGGAATTCATTCCTGCCACCTGTCCGTTCATGTACTCGACCCTTAGGTCTCCAATCAAGTCAGAAAGCATCAGATGGATATTGTGATTGAGCACAAATTCGGTATTCATAACACGTCATGATCATTTCGTGATTCCATAGAAGTATAAAATGGAATATCATATATTCAATAGAGACATAACAGTAGGCCTTTCCAAGCACGGTTCAATATGAAAGTAATGATACAGTAGTCAATCAAGGTCCACAAGATAGAACAATATCACATTGTGGATAACAATAACATGAGGTACTTTCAAGAGTACAAGTTTGGCAATAAAGAATAAACTTAGGCTTTAGAAACACCACATGGAAGAGAAAGGGAATTTACTTACCTCTAAATATGCGTTCTTAAATCAATATCCCGCGAGTTTGCCCTTTCTTGTCGAGTTCCCTATATATCAATAGATCTGTCTTAGAATTAACGCTATTCATCAAATTTTATGGCTTGCTATCATAAGTATCTCTAATACTAATTTAGACTTTACCATCGAGTCCGGAACGCCGAAGAAAGTCGGTTTAGGCTTTCGCGGAATTCCACTTGGACTTTTGTACTAAAAAGGGCAAAATGGTCATTTTGCACTATTACGGTATTTTATCTTTCAGGACCCCATCTCATGAAACGGACCACACCATTAGACTCAGAATGTCCGAGATAATAAATTTTGACTATTCATTTGCCTCGTTTGGACATCGTTTGACCCTTATTTGAATTAGGGGCATTATTGTAAAAATAATATTTTATTTATTTTTCCTGTTTGGGCCTTAGTGAGATTTTCAAAAACTTCTGGGGTCGGTTCATAATTTCCAACAGTTTTGGTCTGAACTAGTGGGTTCACAGTTAAAAACCCTAAACCGGTCTGACCCTTCACTGAACTAACCGGTTCAATTAAATTCAGAAAACCGGAACTCAATAACCCTCCCTTATCCTATCCATGAATTGGATAAATCCTTAACCTAATTCCAATTTATTATCCCTGTTACCAAACAACCAAAAATCCATTTAAAAACTAAAGACAAAACTGACACAGTTTCACTGCCCCATTTGTTTCCGGTCGGGTCCCGACCCGATCCAACCCAAACCTAGTTTCGTCTTAACCCGATATGCCCCCGATATTTCGGTCATCTTCCCCGATTGCTTTTCCTGCCACAGTCGCTGGAACAGTAAACCCTAGCCACTGTTTTTACTATTTTTATGCCCATTCTTTCTGATTTTTGGATCTTTTCATGCCAATTTAATCCCACTGTCTTAAGCTTTTATTTAGGCAGTTTTAATCCTGAGGAACTATGGTTTCCATCACCCTGTTTTTTCCAGTTTCCGGCGACCTGAATATTTGTATTTTCTTGCCTATTCCATATCTGTTTTAACTCTATTTCTTTCCTAATCCATTCCTGCACCTAAGAGGATTAATTCCTCATTATAAAAACTGAGTTTTAAGCATAAAAACCTTAAAAACCTAATTATCATGCAAACCTGTAACTGATTATTTCTCTCTTATTCCTGCACTATTTAAGCTAATTCTTTTTGCATTCAATTCCTTTTGAATTCAACTACACGACCCTACAATCATATTTAAGTTTCATGAACTAAAAATCAAAAACAGAACTTGGCCACTCACCTGGGTTTTCTCTTGTTTTGCTCACGGTGACCCTTCAACTTCTCTGCTTCTGTTCCAGTTCTTCCTTTTTTCCTTTCTAACCTCTCAACTTGACTCATAAGACCCCATATATATATATAATACAACACTCCACCGTCATTTCTCTCTCCTCTTTTTTCTCTCTCTTCTCCTTTCCTGCAGCTATTTCGGACTGCCACCACCGAAATCAAGGTTGTCGGCTGCCTTGCTGTCTCAATTCCATACACACACAGCCATGCACGGCTACACATGCACCCACTTGCACCATGGCTATGAGCAGCCTTGCTGATCTCTTTTCGGCCACACAACACACACACACACAGTGATGCATATATACACACACAGTGACATACTCATATTCACACACTGCCACTCACTTTCCCTCTCATTTTCCTTTACTTTTTCCTTTGCCTCAGAAGTATTTAAAATACTTATATACATATATATATATGTATATATATATATATACACGTATATACATGTATATACCTTACCATGTATATATATATACACGTATATTTATACAGTTGTATATCTATAGATATATCTACATATGTACATTTTTATGAATTTCTATAAGTGTATGCATACACTTATTTTTCATGGATTACGCGTACATGCAAACATACACGTGCATGGGAATACGTGCATGCACGTATTACGATGCTACGTCTTGGGTTGCTTGGGCGTTGCCCGGCACTGGCCATACTAAGCAAAACATTCATCTTTCAAAATCAATATAGTTCCTTAAATATTGTGACATAAAGCTTAAAACAGTTCAGGTTACACTATTCAGTTGACCTATCTCGGTATATATGTCGTATCCTAGGTCGGGATATCACATTCTTATCCCTCAAAAATAAGTTTGTCCACAAACTTAACGGTTCTAACTCCGGTGGTTCTTGTGGTTTCCATGGTTCTTCTAACATCATGTCCTAACTAAATTAGGCAGTTCATATTTAACTAGATAAAATTTTCTGCTAAAAATCAAGTTTTACCGTCACATCAGATCAAGTTTTATCGTCACACCAGATCAAGTTTTATAGTCACATCAGATTATTATACTACTCTTTCTATAATTTCAAGTGTACCTCGAAACCTTCACAAATTCTTACTGTATAGAACAATCAACAAGTTCATAATCTGTAAATAGAATTTCAATTCTCAATAACTCTCACAATATAGAACAATCATCAAACCGTAACTTAATAGATATCAAGTACATACTTCCATAAGATAGAATAGTCGTCAAGGATTACTAATTTCAATATTACTATGATTTCTTCCATGTATAAATTCAATGATAATGACCCTTTCAAGAGTCTCCATTCATTCAATCTCGTCTATCAAGTAACCAGTCTTATCTATAATAGTATGTAGTTCATTCTAAGATTACAAACCTTAATATTTAAATCTGTCATTGTTCCTTGAAGTTTATCAATCATGAAATCACTTAGCTCATCAATGTCTTTCAAATTTTATGAGTTGATAATATGCCGATCTAACACTCGTATATTCATGTTACATACTCCACTTGTTTTTCATTCATAACATCTAGCATCAATCATCATCCTTGAATATTAACATATAACTTAAGAGTTCTGTCTCTATATTCAACTAGCAGTAAATGTTGGAACTATAAATCAGTATGTAGAGTTAACATCTTAACAATATCGTGCATTTTGTAAACAACTGAAAATACCTGTGACTACTGGTACAGTAGCCTAATCATCTCCCAATTCACTGTAAAAGATCAATGGTCAGTATTCACATACGAGTTTATTTATCATGTCAGGATTTACTCCACTTGGCATTGGTAATACCAGTACATCAGTCTTATCTCCCATAAATTACTTATTACAAATCTGGTTTAATACCAAATCCTTGATATCAACTGAGCCTAAGGATTTAACTTAATGCTTCAATCATATCCTAGTATTACTAGGTTTAGCAGGATAGATGTAGTGGTGTTATAGAATTCCATTCATCACGTCTACTGAGGTATATGTCGTCCTAACAGTATCATAAAGAGTTTGTAGTACCTGTATTGATTCCTAATATCATTTATTCTATATCACTAGACCTATCTTTCACGTATAGGCCAATCATTGAGAATACCTGTGATCCTGATCTGTATCTCATATGTTCTATGTTTAACATTTCTAATCAATGATCCTCATGGTAACCATAAAATGATTCAGTAAATAGCCTAGTGTTCACATGCTTCGTCTGTCTAACATTCTCCAATAATGACCTTCCCAATGTAATTGAATCAGTAAATCAATCATCCAAGTGTTCAGTTGCTAAGTTCAATTTGGTAATTATATGAAAACACAATTGTGTGTGTAAGGATCTCATAAGGTCTAAATAGGTTATAAATAACTGGAAGGGTACCTGTGGCTATCTGCGTTATAGTTTGATCTTTCACTGATGCCACAGAGACTAGCGAGGTAGGTGTGGCACTGGTCGTAGCTGTAATATCCCGACCCGGGATACGTCACGTATACCGAGGTAGGTCGGTTAAACTATATAACTTGAACGGTAAGAAATGTATATCATGGTATTTCACGGAAATGAATGACTGGAAATGGAAAATGATTGAATGTATAAACCGTGTCGGGCAACACCCGAGCACCCCGGGACATTGCATCGTAAAGCGTGCACTGCACGTATTTTCATGCATGCCCATGTTTCACAGACACGTAGTATACCGAAAATTAGTATATGTGTATGTGCCCTAGAGTTTAAGTATATACGTATATGTATGGGCGTATAGGTACGTATAAAATATGTATAATTATAAGTTATACATGTATATATATATATATTATATAATGTATTATAATATATATATATATATATATATATGTGTGTGTATATTAAATTAAAATAAAAAGGGGAAAGAAAGGAAAATGGACAAGTGGGCTGCCAAGGACAGCCGTGCAAGTGTGTGTGAGTGGGTGAAGACCTATATATATATATGTATCAAAAGGTGTGTGTGTGGACGGTTGTATGTGTGTATGTAATAACTTGAGTGTCTAACACTCAATAGGGAGTGGTGGTGACAGAAGTAGGTGTTGGAGTGTGTAAGAAGGTCACAGGGCATGGTGAGGTCTGACTAGAGAGACAGAGAGAGAGAAAGAGAGAAAAAGGAAAGGCTATTAGATGCATGTGATCTCTCACTCTCGGGAGAAAAAGAAATCAAAGGAAAATTCAGGAACTGAAGGGAAGAAGAAGAGAGAAATACTGATTCAGAAACAGAGAGATTCGTAAGGGGCACCGTGAGCAAACAAGAAAACCAAGGTGAGCCACTATTTCTGTTTCAAAGTTTTATAGCATGATTCGATTCATTCCGATCATAGGGTCTAAACAAGCATGAAATAGGGAACTAAATGCAAAAGGAATGATGGAAAACGGTTAAGAAACCAAAGAGAAATTCTCAGTTGTAGGTTCGGAGAATAATCTGGGTTTCACAAATTTTACGTTTAAATCTTTGAAATTTGTTTATGAAAATGATCGTTATAAATGCAGAAACACATTAGAGATCGATTAGGATCAAAACCGTTGAGAAACAGGCATGAGATTGGGAAATTACAGTTGGCCGGAGCCACTGTTTTTCTCTATTTCGTGAAGTATTAGTGGCTCATGTTGAAAACTGAGTTTAGAATATAGATCTATATGAAAAATAGAATAAAATGGCATTTAAAACGGGTTGAAAAATGATCGGAAATTGGTGACAGTCGCCGGAGAAGACGACTGTTCACCGCCGGAACCCAACCGGGGTGGTGGGGAAGACGACTGGAAAGTTGTGGGGGCTATCGGGTCAAAACTGAAACGGGTCCGGGTTCGGATCGGGTCGGTACCCGACCGGATATGAAATGGGCATGAAACTGTGTCGTTTGGGTTTTGAATTTAAATGGATCTTGGGCTGTTTGGTTGCAAGGATAATAAATAGAAATTAGGTTTGGGTTTAACCGAACCAAGGATAAGGTAAGAACCAGGATATTGGAATCCGGTTCTCTGAAATAGACTGAACCGTTTGGTTCAGTGAAGAACCAAACCGGTTTAGGGTTTCTAGCCGTGAGCCCACTGGTTCAGACCGAAACTTAGGAAAATTTCATTTTGACCCCAAATGTTTTAAGAAATCCCACTAAGGCCCAAATAGGAAATTAATAAAATATTAATTTTACAAAAATACCCCTATTTCAAATGTGGGTCAAACAAAGTCCAAACGGGGTAAATGAATATTCAAAATTTATTATGTCGGACGTTCTGAGTCCAATGGTGGGATCCGTTTTATGAGACGGGACCCCGAAGGATAAAATACCATAAAAGTGCAAAATAACCATTTTGCCCTTTTTAGTATAAAGGTCCAAATGGAATTTCGCGAAAGCCTAAACCGACTTTCTTCGGCATTCCGGACACAATGGTAAAGTCTAAATTAGTATTTGAAATACTTATGATAGAAAGGCATAAAATTTGATGAATAGCATTTATTCTAAAACGTATTCACTGATATATAAGAAACTCGAAAAGCAAGGGTACACTCACGGATTCCTGATCTAGGATCGTGATAGAGGTAAGTGGATCACTCTCTCTTACATGTGGTGTTTCCACAAGCCAAGTTTATTCTTTTACTGCTAAACTCGTACTCTTGAATGTATTGACATCCCTGTGTCCACAATTCGATATTTCCTATCTTGTGGACATTTGATTGACTGATGTATCATTGTGATCATGTTTCACTGTGCCTTGAAAGTACCTCATGTTATTGCTATCCACAATGTGATATTGTTCTATCTTGTGGACATTGATTGACTGTTGTATCATTGTTATCAGGTTGAACCATGCCTTGAAAGGCGTACTGTTATGCTTTCATTGAATCTATGATATTCTATTTTATACTTCTATGGAATCACGAATGATCATGATATGTTATGAATACCAGGATTTGTGCTCAGTCACAACATTCATCCGATGCTTCTGTATTGACTGGAGACCTAAGGGTCAAGTCCATGAATGGACAGGTGGCAGGAATGAATTCCTCGAAGGCTTTCCACCGGCAATTAACTGGCATGATCGTTGGCATCTCATTACATTTTCACTGGCATTACATTTGCAAATTCACTGGCACTGTTACAGAATAAAAGCATCTCTTATGACTGACAGAACTTGATTGTTGAATGGTATTGTTCGTTATGATTCTTCGAGTCTCGAAAGACTTGCATTGATTGATTTGATTGTGATCGGTTCATTGTGGCAGTACTTCATTGTTGTTATATTATCATTGGATTTCTTCATATCGCTATTACACCAGTACTTCTGATTGTGTATTGTGATTACTGTTCATTGGCCCTCGTGGCAATTGTTTCCATTGGCTATCACAGTATCTTATTCTTATGATTGGCTATCATAATCTTATTCATGGATTCATTGATCATCGATACCAGTGTTGGAGATCTGCATTTACTTACTGAGCTTTGTAGCTCATTCCACCCCACTTACCCCCATTTCAGGTGATGACGCTGCGAGACCCCAGTAGGAGTCTGAGAGCGTAGGGGGACATTTTGAAGTACGGTATCAGTCTATGTTAGTTCTCCCATGTATTCACCACCCCCGGGTGCTGGTTACGTTTAGTTCTCATTTTGTCTTATGTAGAACTATGTCATGTATTTAATAGACTTCCACTGTTTAAACTATTTAAAAGACTTCTGCTGGATTACTGTAATTGATAAAGACTTCCGCTGTTCATTGTATAAAGTTTTTAGTACATTGCATATTAGTACTATGATACAGGAATGGAAAAAGTAGGGACGGCCTTCGGGTCGGCCCCGCGACATGAGATCCGCATAGGGTGGGTTTCGGGTCGTGACAGTAGCCTTGGCTTTCTGAGGGCAATTTCTTGTGTAATGTCTATTCTGACCACAGAAATAACAAGTGTTTGTGTTTCTAAGGCATTGCCCCTTGTGAGATTTTCTACAGGTAGGGCATTGTAGGTGAGTCAAGTGTCTAGTTGTTACTTCTTTTTGGTTGGGCGCCCTACGTTTGACTTTTCTTTTAGTGATTCCTTGTTTACCCCGTGTGGTGATTTTTACTGGCACTATTACTTTGATGCATGTTGTTGACTGTTGAGGTTGGGCTTGAGGCAAAGATTTGAGAATCTCTTCCATAAGGCATTCAATTCTGTCTAATTGATCATTTCCTGTCTCGGTATTCCTGGTATGTACCATTGCTGAAAACAACAAGTTTTAGATAAGTATTTCCATAAAAGTCTACTCGTTCATGGTCTAACTGAGTTAATATAATCTATCGAGGTGTTCCTTGCAATAACTATATCTGTAAAGATAACTAGTAAGATGTCCAATCAGTGTATAAGAGAATAGTCAATGATCGTATGAAATCTATTTAAAGAACGTTAGTTATATCTATCAACTCCAGTTCTAAACGATCTATAGGTAACGAATTACTCCTTGAGTTAACCATGTCCGTAAAAGGTAACCAGTGAAGATAATCAATGAGATGACCAGTCAGTGTATAAGATAAGCAGAAATGATCGTACAAAATAAAATGTCAGTCTTGTCTATCAAATTCTAATTCTAATCCTATCTCCCATGATTCACAATCGAACCTATAGCTCTGATACGAAGCTGTCACGACCCGAAACCCACCTTATGCTGATCTCGTGTCCAGGGCCGACCCTAAAGCCGTCCCTACTTTTTCCATTCCTGTATCATAGTACTAATATGCAAAGTACTAAAATCTTAAAACAATAACAGCGGAAGTCTTATCAATGACCATAATCAGCGGAAATCTTTTAGTACACAATGTCAGCGGAAGTTTATTCAATACATGATATGGTTCTATAATAACAAAAATAAGAACCAGACATAACCAGCACCCGTGGGTGGTGAATACATGGGAGAACTAAACATAGACTGGTACAGTTCCTCAAAATGTCCTCCTAAGCTCTCAGACTCCTACTGGGGTCTTACAGCGTCATTACTTGAAATGGGAGTAAGTAGGGTGGAATGAGCTACGAGAGCTCAGCAAGTAAAAACAGATCTCCGACACTGGAATCAGTGAAATATGAATCCATGAATAAGATTATGATAGCCAATCATAAGAGAAAAGATGCTGCGATAGCTAATGAGAACAGTTGCCATGAGGGCTAGTGAACAATAGGTCACAATGTACAATTAGGAGTAATGGATACAACATCAACATGAATCTCTCAATAACAATATAATACAACAAGAATGTACTACCACAATAAACCGATCACAATCAAATCAATGAAGAATGTCCTCTCAACGTAGAATAAATTATAAGGAATAGTGCCATTCAATAACGTAATCATATCAATCCCTAAGAGATGCATTTACTCTGTTCCCTAAGTAGAATGCCAATGGAAATGCAAATGAAATTCCAGTGGAAATGCAATGAAAATGCCAGTGGAAATGCCGTTGGAAAGCCTTCGAGGAATTCATTCCGGCCACCTGTCCGTTCATGTACTTGATCCTTAGGTCTCCAATCAAGTCAGAAAGCATCGGATGGATATTGTGACTGAGCACAAATCCGGTATTCATAACACGTCATGATCATTTCGTGATTCTATAGAAGTATAAAATGGAATATCATATATTCAATAGAGACATAACAGTAGGCCTTTCTAGGCACGGTTCAATATGAAAGTAATGATACAGTAGTCAATCAAGGTCCACAACATAGAACAATATCACATTGTGGATAGCAATAGCATGAGGTACTTTCAAGGGTACAAGTTTGGCAATAAAGAATAAACTTGGCTTTAAAAACACCACATGGAAGAGAAAGGGAATTTACTTACCTCTAAATATGCGTTCTTAAATCAGTATCCCGTGAGTTTGCCCTTTCTTGTCGAGTTCCCTATATATCAATAAATCCGTCTTAGAATTAACGCTATTCATCAAATTTTATGCCTTGCTATCATAAGTATCTCTAATACTAATTTAGACTTTACCATCGAGTCCGGAATGCCGAAGAAAGTCGGTTTAGGCTTTCGCGGAATTCCACTTGGACTTTTGTACTAAAAAGGGCAAAATGGTCATTTTGCACTTTTACTGTATTTTATCTTTCAGGACCCCATCTCATGAAATGGACCTCACCATTGGACTCAGAATTTCTGAGATAATAAATTTTGACTATTCATTTGCCTCGTTTGGACTTCGTTTGACCTTATTTGAATTAGGGGTATTATTGTAAAAATAATATTTTATTTATTTTTCCTGTTTGGGCCTTAGTGAGATCTTCAAAAACTTCTGGGGTCGGTTCATAATTTCCAACTGTTCTGGTCTGAACCAGTGGGTTCACAGTTAAAAACCCTAAACCGGTTTGACCCTTCACTGAACCAACCGGTTCAGTTAAATTTAGAAAACCGGAACTCAATAACCCTCCCTTATCCTATCCATGGATTGGATAAATCCTTAACCTAATTCCAATTTATTATCCCTGTTACCAAACAACCAAAAATCCATTTAAAAACTAAATACAAAACGACACAGTTTCACTGCCCCATTTGTTTCCAATCGGGTCCCAACCCGATCCGACCCAAACCCAGTTTCGTCTTAACCCGATATGCCCCCGATATTTCGGTCATCTTCCCCAATTGCTTTTTCGGCCATAGTCGCCGGAACAGTAAACCCTAGCCACTGTTTTTACTATTTTTATGCCCATTCTTTCTGATTTTTGGATCTTTTCATGCCAATTTAATCCCACTGTCTTAAGCTTTTATTTAGGCAGTTTTAATCCTAAGGAACTATGGTTTCCATCACCCTGTTTTTTCCAGTTTCATGGCGACCTGAATATTTGTATTTTCTTGCCTATTCCATATCTGTTTTAACTCTATTTCTTTCCTAATCCATTCCTACACCTAAGAGGATTAATTCCTCATTATAAAAACTGAGTTTTAAACATAAAAACCTTAAAAACATAATTATCATGCAAACCTGTAACCGATTATTTCTCTCTCGTTCCTGCACTATTTAAGCTAATTCTTTTGCATTCAATTACTTTTGAATTCAACTACACGACCCTAGAATCATATTTAAGTTTCATGAACTAAAAATCAAAAACAGAACTTGGCCACTCACCTGGGTTTTTTCTTGTTTTGCTCACGGTGACCCTTCAACTTCTCTACTTCTGTTTTAGTTCTTCCCCTTTTCCTTTCTAAGCTCTCAACTTGACTCATACGACCCCATATATATATATATATAATACAACACTCCACCGCCATTTCTCTCTCCTCTCTTTCTCTCTCTCCTCCTTTCTTGCAGCATTACGGATTGCCACCACTGAAATCAAGGCTGTCGGCTACCTTGTTGTCTTAATTCCATACACACACATAGCCATGCACGGCTACACATGCACCCACTTGCACCATGGCTGTGAGCAGCCTTGCTGCTCTCTTTTCGGCCACACAACACACACACACACACAGTGATGCATATATACGCATAGTGACATACTCATATTCACACATTGCCACTCACTTTCCCTCTCATTTTCCTTTACTTTTTCCTTTGCCTCATAAGTATTTAAAATACTTATACATATATATATATATACACGTATATACACGTATATACCTTACCATGTATATATATACACGTATATTTATACGGTTGTATATCTATAGATATATCTACATATGTACATTTTTACGAATTTCTGTAAGTGTATGCATACACTTATTTTTCATGGATTACGCGTACATAGCAAACGTACATGTGCATGGGAATACGTGCATACACGTATTATGATGCTAGGTCTTGGGGTGCTTGGGCGTTGCCTGCCACTGGCCATACTAAGCAAAACATTCATCTTTCAAGATCAATACAGTTCCTTAAATATTGTGACATAGAGCTTAAAATAGTTCAGGTTACACTATTCAGTCGACCTATCTCAGTATACGTGTCGTATCTTAGGTCGGGATATCACAGATACGGCTGCGTAATTTTTTCTACCCATATCGCCTTTGGCAAACATGAAAGACTTGGACTCGTTTGACTCTAACCTTGACTTCTTGGAGCTTTATGTGGGGGTGGCCATACAACGATTTTTCAACCAATTCAGCCATATGACGAGCTACTTGGAAGAGTTGATGCCTCGCTTGGCTAGGGGTCCATCTTTTCTACCTATGGTTGGGAGGCTAAGCACGAGTGATAGGTCATCTCAAAAGGCCGCCACCATAGTGGCTAACACAAGGCTATCAATACTTTCTTGGCTTTCAATGTTTCGATGATGATCGATGACGGGAATTGAAGGACTACCAACACTTTCCTGGCTAACGGGGCCATTGAAGGACTGCCAGCTCCTAACCATTTAACTGGGGTAAGAGCTTCATTTTTTTCCTAAAATTTTTCATGGTCTTTTTGTTTTTGAATTGAAAGAAGATTTTGTTGGAAATTCAGGTGGCTCAGACCATTTTCGAGAAGGCTTGTGTATAAATTACAGCCTTAAAGCATAAGGTTTCCGAAGTCACTGTGGAGTTATGGCAGAAAGCCACTTGCTGAACAGACTTTGACATCGTAAGGACGTGATTCCCCTTAATTGACTGTTCATACATTCACAGTGTTTTGACATTGCATTGATTTTAACTTGAAACTTATAATCTTTCAGGTTGCTCGGGTCTCTCATCTTGAGGACATGAATCGTGGACAGGATCATCTTGGAGGAGGATTTCCTAGCAGGAGACAAAGAGGAGAGCCCAAAAAGAAAGGCTGGAGTCAACCGAGTAGGTCCCACACCCAGCCAGCTAGGTCCAGCAGAACGTCGAGACAAGTGGTGTAGAGTGAGAGTAAGGACACTAAGGAAGAAGAAGCTCTTCCCTATTAGTCTCGATGACAAGAGGGAGGACGGTGAGGGTGCCACTAAATGAAAACTTCTTCTTTTTCTTCTTTTTTATGAACACTTTGTTTGATGAACAATTTTTTTTTTTTTTTGATATTTTTTTTTGGTTTTGTTTTAAACAAATGAATGATTGATGCATGCAATTTTATTTATGAATGTGTCAAATATCAGTAAAAATGAACAGGAATTGGTATCCGACATGTTTTTGGATTCACAAAATAAGGGAAAAATAGCAAAAATTGACAAAACTAGGCAAAATAGTCCAAAATTTCTTTGTCTGCCAATTTGCACACAGAGAGAGGGATTTATTCTACCTATGTGTCGATCGACACTCAAGGTGTGCCAATCGACAGCATGTTCTGTCCCAGGCTATTTCACGGTTTGTTGTATGTTTTTGAGTGTTTTCCAAAAATCGGTCTCCTAAATTGACTTTGAAACGAACTTATGAGTTTTTTAGGATATATTGCAAACCCTCAACCTCCTAACTCATCATATTTAACCTCTTGATAACTCCATTGCTATATTTTCTACCTCTTTACTCTAATGGCTTCTGGAATTATGGATGTGGTTGTTTTTTATGAACAAATTCGTGCATGGATGTATTGCCTCTCAGGCTCGGAAAAGATTAACTTGGGGGCATTGAGGCTGAAAGCTGTTTTCTCTCTTGCCCAAGCTATTACAGACTAGCCTTTGTTGTGGGCTTGTGCTCGCTTTTGAGATCTTGTTGATTAGTGTTTTCGCTTTCATCTAGAAGAAATATATCCCACATTTAAAGAGTTCTATGCTCATTTTGATGTCACAGTTCAAGGTAATTGATCGTCCCTTCTATACAGCGTGGTTATTCTTTTTCCTTGTCATCTTTACTTGGCTTGGATGCTAAAAAGGCAAAGGAATTGGTTCAAGGTGAATCCTTTTCCTTACTTCCCATATTGGGAATCTTCATGAATTAAGAGGCTAGCCACACCAAGCTATGTACCTTTGCTCTGTGCATTATCCCTGAGGTTCTTAATTGTCTAAGAGCCTGATCAGGCTGATGTGCACCTAATTGATATCATGACCGAACTGAACAAAGGCAACGATATTATAGGAAATGTTTTTGTCGAGACTTTGAATGGCTTGGACTTGGTTCGTAGTGGCTCAAATGTTTTCAGTGGTAGCCCTTTGCTATTGACAATGTGGCTACATGACAAGTTGAAGCTTTTGGAACCTTCAGTTATAATCCCTTATATGTCAAAACATTATTATTCAAGGGCTTTGTTAGTGACCAAAGATAATGAGAGAGATTGGTGTGAGTTCATTGCTCAACTTTTACCTTATGATATTGATTGGTCCACTTTTACCTTATGATAGAGCCCCTCTCTTGCGCTCTTCTTGTTATTCTTGTGTTATATTGATAGGCTTGAGAGAAACATCCTTTTATTATTGTATCCAGATACTACGTCAATTTTGGTATATACAAGTTGCTTGTCACGACCCGAAATCTGCCTCGCACGGATCCCGGATCGGGACCGCCGCCCCAAGACCCGAAGGCCTTGGGACAAGGCTCGCATCTGCAGCGGTATCGAATAGATGTGCTTTATGTGGTTGTGGAAGCGTGAAAAAAACTTTTTCTTTTCTTTTCTCATTTTGAAATTTGCACATCCGTCCGATATTGCTGCTGTTCACAATGGTACACATGATCATACATTCAAAGCATAACTAAAACTTAAAAGACTTTATAATTACAATCTTAATTCGGCTGCCCCGTGGGGTTTAATACATATCCTTAAATTGTCTGCTAATACAAAACGTATTAATTAGTGTAATACCCCAGACTTAATTATTAAATTAGGTAATGAAAAACTCTTCTTGAAATCTGATCTGGCATTTAACTGTTTAAATTCAACTGTTTAATACTGATCAAACCCATGTTAGCAAATGTTAAAAAATTCTGAGAAACTGATTACTGTCACTGAACCCTCAGACACTGAAGCTAACCTAACTAGGAGTTGACTGAAAGAAACCGCGTCGAAAAATAAGCTACAGATTGAAAGTTAGGAAGAAAACAGTGAAACTGCATTAATGCGCAGCCAAACAGGGCCTAAGCCCGAAATATGGGAAAAAGACCAAAAATGTGGCCAAGAGGATTTGATCCCTTGACCAAACTAGGAAAAATTTGGTTTACCAAAAAATTACCACCTAGGCTAGGAACACTTTTGTGTATATATGTACAAAGATATGTATATAAGTATAAATCAGATTTGGCCTCTCCCCAAAGTGACCAATAGCCATGCATGCAACACATTCAGCATGCATCACCCTATGCTATAGCCATCATGCCTATCCCACCATGATTACATCTCCTCCCAACCAAATTGCATGCAAACCCATCATGCACTTGGGGGAGATGAAACATCAAGAAAAGAAATCTGATTATTGATATACAATCTCCATATATGCATGGAGGAAAGATCAGAACTGTAGGGAGGAAGTTAGAGAGAGAAAGTGGGTTAGAGAAAGGAAGTTAGAGAGAGAAAGCTTGAGTTTTGGGAATCCATTGAAGGAGCTTAGAAGAAGCTAGAGGCTGGAACTGAGGGGCTGCACGACTGAGAGGGGACCCAAATCCAACCCTTGAAGCTTCTGCTCGAGCTCAACAGTGAAGAGACCACTGTTCAAAGGCCAGTATTCAAAAACTTTTAAAATTTTTCCTGCTTTATTTAGCTACTGTTTTATAGATTTAAGACTGTTAATGCATGCGTAGTAGATTAATAATCAAAACTGGGTTGTTTACGAATGATTTGAACCCATAAAACTGCCCAAACCACCAACCCGTAAGCAAACCGCCATTGTTGAACCTTGAGGTTGCAGGTCTGATTCGACCTCAACCAACCGAGCTTTTAATGATCAATACAGGAAGTAGAACACTCTAGGACCTTGAAAAACACCATCCGCGACCTAGAAACCTAGGTTGAGACCCTCAAAATCGACATTATCCTTTTCGGCCCAAAAATCAACTCTCAACGTTTGACCACTAAATTGAGATTAAACGATTGGGAATTGAAGCTCATGTTAAGAGGGTCACGGAGGACCAAACCCCGTGCAAAATGGTCAAGAAACCAGGCCGTATGGACCGACTGTAACTCCCACGATAATCGGCTAGAACAGTCCCCCGTCGTTGAGTTTGATGCTTGAAACCGATGCCAAATGAATGGTCTTACACCCAGAATCCTTTTAGAACAAAAACTAGTGAAAATCGATGCATAAAACTCCACGAAATTGAAGGAGAAAATTCTGCAATTCTAGGGCAACAATAGCCCTAGACTGTTGGGGACGATGAACAGTACAGGTCGGGCATGGATCGGGTTGTCGGGTCGGGTCCCGACCCGACCGAGAAACGGATAACCCGTTTAAAACCAAACTGTGTCGTTTTAGCATAACTGATTTTAAATTTTAAATTTTAGGGCTGGCGTCAGCCTGACGTCAGCACATTACCCTGAACCGGTCAGAACCGGATTGGACCGGTCCGGTTCACTTGCTTAAGGACTGAACCCTTTGGTTCAGTTCAAACCTTTTGGAAAATTGCAAACCAACCCCCAACAGTTCTGAATATTACACTGTGGCCCAGTTTCTGATGTTTTAATTCATTTATACCCCTGATAATTTAATAAATAATAAATTAAATTATTTAATTAATTTATTAATTAAATAAAAATGACCAAATTACCCCTAGGTCATAAATAGGTCAAATGAAGTCCAAATAAGTCAAACGAATAGTGTATTTTCACTATTTCAATCATTCCGGACTCAATGGTGGAGTCCGATTTGGGAAATTAAGTCCTGAAAAATACAAACACGTAGGAGTAAATGACCATACTACCCCTGATGATACTCGAACCCAAATACAACTAAAAGATAGTCTATTTTGACTATGTCAGACATTCCAGACTCAACGGTGAGGTCCGTATTAGCAGATAAAGTACCGAAAAATACAACACACGAAATTACCAAATTGCCCCTGACACTGTTTAGAACCCAAACAAAGTCCGATTGAGACGAAACTGAAAACAATAGAAACCCTGACACGTAGGGGACTATACACGTGATTGGATGACGAATCGGAGTCGAAACTTCACAACTGTGAAATGACCAAAATACCCCTAACCCTGTATCAAGTTAGATAACATCCGAATGAACTAAGAACTAACCCAATGAAAGCTTAAATAATTTCATGACCGGACTGCCTAGAAGTAGTACACATCCTGACTTCTTGGATCATGCTATAGGGTAAAAACTCAAACCGGTCATGGAAGGGAAAAACAAGAAATTTACCATTATGTCTAAAGCCGAAAGACTAGCTGACAAGAAGCAACAGGAGTTCATGCAACAACTCTTATGGCAACAAAAGATTATCGAACGGAACATAAGGATAGCCAAAACAACCGAGGTAGTCTCCGTTCGACCGTTTATATACAAGATGCGTACCAAGGAAATGGTCGCGGAGGCTAAACTAAAGAAACAGGAAGACACGGAAACCCTGAAAGAGTGGGTGCAAAGGTGAATTTCAATTATCATAAAAACACATAGACAGCGAGATAGTCTAACTCAGGTTGAATTTTGAATTAGAATAAACCAAGTTAAGATTCATGTGAGATTTACGAAATAGTTCCTAAATTTTCTAGGATAAAGAAGGATAAGAAGAAGAGAAAGGCTTCTCAGTTAAGTCCCGTTACCGCACAAGGTGAGTAACCTAGACTCCTGAATTGGTGTATAAGTACACCGTCTAGTTATTGTATTTTTTTATACTGTACTGTACTGTCCCTACTGATATACTGTCTTCCATGCTTTTACTCAATGCATGACTATATTTTACCCTGTCTGATTTCACTGTTCCGTATTGAAATGAAATTATCCTTGTTTTTACTAAAAGAATAACTGACTCATGGTACCAAATCCAGTCTTGAACACTGTATGAGCATATTGCACTATTTAAATTGTGCATACTGTACTGTTATCCTGTTATACTGTTCTGCTCCGCTCATTATTGAACTGTTCTGTTGCTATGATGTTTTGACTGTATTCTTGTTTTAAATATTGTTCAAATATACGGATTTAACTATATCCTCTGAAATGTCTGATCCGACCACCTGTTTTATAAACAACAATGGTTTGAAACCCATGACAGGGGACCCGTGTTACTCACTGGGCTTTTTAAAGCTCACCCCTTCCCTAACATTTTTCAGGTGAGGGACCCAGCGACCGGGATTAGCGGGTTGGAGACCCGAAGCACTATTTTGAAGAATCCATGAATTAACCATTTTTGTACCCTAACTCCATTTTTGAATATGATGTACTGAAACCTAAGACTAGTATCTTTTGTAGGACAATGATGTAATAGTTAACCATGGATGTATTAATGGCTCTGCCAAGGTGTTATGCATTCCCTTAGTTCCGCTGCAACTTATATTAATTGAATGCATTGTACTTGGATGTTACTGATGAATGGCCTGTGGTTAGGATTACCGTCGGCATTTTGATTTCAAAAAAAAAAACCGATGGGTGCCTAACTGGCCGGTTGCATGCCCCTAATCCGCACAGGGTGGGTAAGGGGGATGTGACAAGGTTGGTATCAGAGCCTTAGGTTTTACATCCTGAACATAGAACAGAACCTTAGGGTCACCGAAGAACTGAACCTTTAGGGAGTATATGCTCGAGTGGGAGGAACCTTGAGCTAACAGTGATCTAAGTATCGACCTATGAAGATACACTGAACGAGGGTACTGAAAATTACTTTATTCTGTCTCAGATGCCGCCACGGACAAGGAACTGCAATAGGGAACCGCAAGCCCCGACAGAGAGTGCTGCTATACGCGAAATGCGGGCAACTTTGGCTCAGTTCGCCCGAGCGATAGAGGGGTTGAATAGAACCCTGCAGCAGAACCAAACCGGACCAGTCAATAACCCGGCTGAAGCCCCAGCTATGCCACCCCCGCCTGCTCCAGTGCCACCTGTTGGAGTTGGCATCCGCAACGAACTACTGGATAGGTTTCACAAGTTGAGACCTCCATCCTTCGAGACAGTCACAGAGCCTGAGCAGGCCGAAAAATGGGTGACGGCAATGGAGAAAGCTTTTGGACTTCTAATATGTACCGAGGAGGAGAAGGTGAGGCTAGCCACTTATATGCTTCATGGGGAGGCGTATAATTGGTGGTTAGAGGTGCAACGGCAGAACCTAGTTATGACATGGGTGGGTTTTGTGGAAAGGTTTTACAGCATGTTCTTTCCGTCGACAGTCCGTGAGAGGAGAATTCAGGAGTTCACAAATCTGCAGCAAGGAGAGATGTCAGTGATCCAGTATGCTGCAAAGTTCTCAGCCCTGTCCAGATTCGCCCCCTCTCTAATACAGGGAGAAAGGGACAAGGCAAGGAAGTTCCAAGGAGGCCTTCGCCTAGGACTTCGAACAAGGGTATCTGCTTTTGAGCTATACACTTATTCGGATGTGTTGAACAAGGCCGTTGTCATCGAAAAGGACATGGAGGACTATAATCAACTCAAAGACCAAGGACGGAAGAACAAGGGGAAAAGTTTCCAGAAATTCCAACCTTCAAAGAAGCAGAAAACTGAAGGTCGAGGCAAAGGGGAGAAAGGTCAGAAGAAAGCAAGGGAGGTGACTAAGTGCCCACATTGTCAACAGTCTCATCCAGGAGAATGCCGCAAGCTGACCGGTGCATGTTACCGGTGCGGGGAAAAGGGACACCTGGTCAAAGACTGCCCGCAGCCACCACCCGATATAAGAGCCCCAGCTCCGATTACCACTGCTACGACACAGAGGCTCCTTCCAGCAGCCCCCACCAGAGATAAGGGCAAAGCACCTCAAGGACGACCAGGGAGGGTGTTTGCCCTAGTGCCAGGGGAGACATCTACTGCCAATACTGTGGTAGCAGGTACACTCCCGATCTGTGAAACTTCTGCACATGTGCTTATTGATTCCGGATCCACACACTCTTTTATATCCCCACTGTTTACTGATAAACTGCATAGAACACCTGAACCTATGAATGAACTGTTGTCTGTACAAACCCCCTCTGGGATACGAATGATTGGGTCCAAAATCCTGAAGGACTGTAGTGTAGAAATTGGGGATCAAGAGCTGTCAGTAGACCTAATACCCTTGGACATCAAGGGATTCGATGTGATCTTAGGCATGGATTGGCTGTCTCGCAACCACGCCACCATTGACTGTTTTGAGAAGAAGGTGTTGTTTCAACGCCCGGGGCAACCCGAATTTGTATTTAGTGGAAAAGGCGTTGTTTCTCCACCCTACCTCATCTCCGCCATCCAGGCAGGAAGATTATTAAGGAAAGGTTGTCGTGGATACCTGTGTAGCATTCTGGATACCCAAGCCCAAACTCCCCCGTTGTCAGAAGTGCCAGTTGTCTGTGAATTTCCTGATGTGTTCCCTGAGGACTTACCGAGTGGGACGGTTGATCGAGAGATTGAATTTTCTATCGACCTCGTTCCCGGAACTCAACCGGTATCTAAAGCCCCGTACCGAATGGCTCCATCAGAATTAAAAGAGCTGAAGGCTCAATTACAAGAGCTGTTGGAGAAGGGATTCATCCGACCCAGTGTGTCACCCTGGGGAGCTCCAGTATTATTTGTGAAGAAGAAGGATGGCTCTCTAAGACTTTGTATCGATTATCGAGAGCTCAATAAAGTGACAGTGAAGAACAAGTATCCGCTCCCACGCATCGATGAGCTGTTTGATCAATTGCAAGGAGCAAGTGTGTTTTCTAAGATTGATTTACGGACTGGATACCATCAACTTAAGGTCAAGAATACTGACATATCGAAAACAGCCTTCCGAACCCGATATGGTCATTACGAGTTCTTGGTCATGCCTTTTGGTGTGACCAATGCTCCTGCTGCATTTATGGATTTAATGAATCTGGTCTTCAAGACATATTTGGATGATTTCATCATTGTTTTCATTGATGACATATTGGTGTACTCACGGAGTGAAGAGGAGCACGAAAGGCACTTGAGAATAGCGTTACAGACGCTGAGGGAGCACAAGTTATATGCAAAATTCAAAAAGTGCGAATTCTGGCTACCCAGCGTCTCCTTTTTGGGCCATGTGATTTCTGAGGAAGGTGTTGCTGTAGATCCGCATAAGATAGAGGCTATACTGAATTGGCCTCAACCAACCACCGTGACCGAGATCCGAAGTTTTCTTGGGTTGGCAGGTTATTATCGACGCTTCGTTAAGGATTTTGCTAAGTTGGCGAAGCCGCTCACCCACCTGACTAAGAACAAGGTGCCATTCATTTGGATGGATGAGCAGGAACGGAGTTTCCAACTACTCAAGGAGAAGTTGACTACAGCACCAGTTCTGACTATTCCCACCAAGGAGGGAAAGTTCGTCATTTATTGTGATGCTTCCCACAAGGGTTTGGGATGTGTCTTAATGCAAGACGGTAGAGTCATTGCCTACGCCTCTAGACAACTTCGACCACATGAACAGAATTATCCAACCCATGATTTGGAATTAGCGGCGGTAGTATTTGCTCTAAAAATCTGGCGCCACTATCTATATGGGGAGGTATGTGAGATCTTTACTGACCATAAGAGCCTGAAGTACTTCTTTACACAAAAGGAGCTGAATATGAGGCAACGGCGTTGGCTCGAATTAATCAAAGACTATGATGTGACGATCCAGTATCATCCTGGCAAGGCTAATGTAGTAGCCGATGCTTTGAGCAGAAAGTCTGGCAATCTTGCCTATATGATTACTACCCAAGAGGAGCTGATTCGAGACCTGGACGAGATGGGCATTGAGGTGATCCCACCAGGTGGTACGGCATATTTGGCCAATCTAACAGTTGAGTCTACGTTGGTAGAACGGATCAAAGCAGGACAAGCTCAGGATGAGGAGTTAGTCAAAATCTACAATGAAGTAGAGATAGTTGGAAAGACTGATTTCGATATTCAAGAGGGAATTCTACGGTATCAAGGCAGGCTATGTGTGCCTAAGACAGACAAGTTGAGGAAGGAAATTTTGGAGGAAGCCCACACTTCAAGGTTCACGGTACACCCCGGAAACACAAAGATGTACCATGACCTTAGGGAACTGTACTGGTGGCCCGGTTTGAAAAGGGATGTGGCTGATTTTATCACTCACTGTACAAGTTGCCAACAAGTAAAGGTTGAGCACCAACGCCCTAGTGGACTTTTGCAACCACTCCCTATTCCAGAATGGAAGTGGGACCACATCACCATGGATTTCGTATCCGGCTTTCCCAAGTCTTCGAAAGGCTTTGACGCCATCTGGGTCATCGTTGATCGATTGACCAAATCTGCACACTTTCTGCCCGTACAAATGACTTTCAGCATGGAAAGGTTAGCCACGTTGTACATTCAAGAAATTGTACGCTTACATGGCACACCCTTGTCCATCGTTTCTGACCGAGACCCAAGATTTGTGTCACGTTTCTGGAAAAGCCTGCAGAAGGCACTCGGCACCGAGCTTAAGTTTAGTACGGCATATCACCCACAGACGGATGGACAGTCCGAGAGAGTAATACAGATGTTGGAGGATATGCTACGACTGTGTGCACTGGATTTCAAAGGAAATTGGGCAGAACATTTGCCATTGGTCGAGTTCGCCTATAACAACAGTCATCAGGCCAGCATTAAAATGGCACCATATGAGGCACTGTACGGAAGGAGGTGTCGATCTCCACTCTGCTGGGCTGAAGCTAGTGAACAGAAGCTACTTGGGCCGGATCTAGTACACAAAACCACTGAACAGATTCAGAAAATTCGGAGTAGGTTACAAACGGCCCAGAGCCGATACAAGAGTTACGCGGATAACAGAAGAAAGGATTTGGAATTTGAAGTAGGTGACCTTGTGTTCCTTAAAGTGTCACCATTGAAAGGAGTACTCCGGTTCGGGAAGAAGGGCAAGTTAAGTCCTCGCTATATCGGTCCATTCAAGATCCTGAAAAGAGTTGGACCAGTCGCGTATAGTTTGGCGCTACCACCCGAGCTAGATAAAGTACACCATGTTTTCCATGTGTCGATGTTGAGGAAGTGTGTACTTGAACCCGGACAAGTTATTGAACATGAGCCACTCCAGCTGAGGGAGGATTTGTCATATGAGGAACAACCGGTGCAAATTCTGGATCATAAGGAAAAGACCTTGCGCAACAAGGTAATCCCACTGGTGAAGGTTTTATGGAAGAACCACACGACTGAGGAAGCCACGTGGGAGCGCGAAGCAGAAATGCGTGAATTGTACCCAGAGTTGTTCACTGGAGTGTAGTTAGGCTGAGTTTTGGGGACAAAACTCTTTTGAAGGAGGGGAGGATGTAACACCCCAGACTTAATTATTAAATTAGGTAATGAAAAACTCTTCTTGAAATCTGATCTGGCATTTAACTGTTTAAATTCAACTGTTTAATACTGATCAAACCCATGTTAGCAAATGTTAAAAAATTCTGAGAAACTGATTACTGTCACTGAACCCTCAGACACTGAAGCTAACCTAACTAGGAGTTGACTGAAAGAAACCGCGTCGAAAAATAAGCTACAGATTGAAAGTTAGGAAGAAAACAGTGAAACTGCATTAATGCGCAGCCAAACAGGGCCTAAGCCCGAAATATGGGAAAAAGACCAAAAATGTGGCCAAGAGGATTTGATCCCTTGACCAAACTAGGAAAAATTTGGTTTACCAAAAAATTACCACCTAGGCTAGGAACACTTTTGTGTATATATGTACAAAGATATGTATATAAGTATAAATCAGATTTGGCCTCTCCCCAAAGTGACCAATAGCCATGCATGCAACACATCAGCATGCATCACCCTATGCTATAGCCATCATGCCTATCCCACCATGATTACATCTCCTCCCAACCAAATTGCATGCAAACCCATCATGCACTTGGGGGAGATGAAACATCAAGAAAAGAAATCTGATTATTGATATACAATCTCCATATATGCATGGAGGAAAGATCAGAACTGTAGGGAGGAAGTTAGAGAGAGAAAGTGGGTTAGAGAAAGGAAGTTAGAGAGAGAAAGCTTGAGTTTTGGGAATCCATTGAAGGAGCTTAGAAGAAGCTAGAGGCTGGAACTGAGGGGCTGCACGACTGAGAGGGGACCCAAATCCAACCCTTGAAGCTTCTGCTCGAGCTCAACAGTGAAGAGACCACTGTTCAAAGGCCAGTATTCAAAAACTTTTAAAATTTTTCCTGCTTTATTTAGCTACTGTTTTATAGATTTAAGACTGCTTAATGCATGCGTAGTAGATTAATAATCAAAACTGGGTTGTTTACGAATGATTTGAACCCATAAAACTGCCCAAACCACCAACCCGTAAGCAAACCGCCATTGTTGAACCTTGAGGTTGCAGGTCTGATTCGACCTCAACCAACCGAGCTTTTAATGATCAATACAGGAAGTAGAACACTCTAGGACCTTGAAAAACACCATCCGCGACCTAGAAACCTAGGTTGAGACCCTCAAAATCGACATTATCCTTTTCGGCCCAAAAATCAACTCTCAACGTTTGACCACTAAATTGAGATTAAACGATTGGGAATTGAAGCTCATGTTAAGAGGGTCACGGAGGACCAAACCCCGTGCAAAATGGTCAAGAAACCAGGCCGTATGGACCGACTGTAACTCCCACGATAATCGGCTAGAACAGTCCCCCGTCGTTGAGTTTGATGCTTGAAACCGATGCCAAATGAATGGTCTTACACCCAGAATCCTTTTAGAACAAAAACTAGTGAAAATCGATGCATAAAACTCCACGAAATTGAAGGAGAAAATTCTGCAATTCTAGGGCAACAATAGCCCTAGACTGTTGGGGACGATGAACAGTACAGGTCGGGCATGGATCGGGTTGTCGGGTCGGGTCCCGACCCGACCGAGAAACGGATAACCCGTTTAAAACCAAACTGTGTCGTTTTAGCATAACTGATTTTAAATTTTAAATTTTAGGGCTGGCGTCAGCCTGACGTCAGCACATTACCCTGAACCGGTCAGAACCGGATTGGACCGGTCCGGTTCACTTGCTTAAGGACTGAACCCTTTGGTTCAGTTCAAACCTTTTGGAAAATTGCAAACCAACCCCCAACAGTTCTGAATATTACACTGTGGCCCAGTTTCTGATGTTTTAATTCATTTATACCCCTGATAATTTAATAAATAATAAATTAAATTATTTAATTAATTTATTAATTAAATAAAAATGACCAAATTACCCCTAGGTCATAAATAGGTCAAATGAAGTCCAAATAAGTCAAACGAATAGTGTATTTTCACTATTTCAATCATTCCGGACTCAATGGTGGAGTCCGATTTGGGAAATTAAGTCCCGAAAAATACAAACACGTAGGAGTAAATGACCATACTACCCCTGATGATACTCGAACCCAAATACAACTAAAAGATAGTCTATTTTGACTATGTCAGACATTCCAGACTCAACGGTGAGGTCCGTATTAGCAGATAAAGTACCGAAAAATACAACACACGAAATTACCAAATTGCCCCTGACACTGTTTAGAACCCAAACAAAGTCTGATTGAGACGAAACTGAAAACAATAGAAACCCTGACACGTAGGGGACTATACACGTGATTGGATGACGAATCGGAGTCGAAACTTCACAACTGTGAAATGACCAAAATACCCCTAACCCTGTATCAAGTTAGATAACATCCGAATGAACTAAGAACTAACCCAATGAAAGCTTAAATAATTTCATGACCGGACTGCCTAGAAGTAGTACACATCCTGACTTCTTGGATCATGCTATAGGGTAAAAACTCAAACCGGTCATGGAAGGGAAAAACAAGAAATTTACCATTATGTCTAAAGCCGAAAGACTAGCTGACAAGAAGCAACAGGAGTTCATGCAACAACTCTTATGGCAACAAAAGATTATCGAACGGAACATAAGGATAGCCAAAACAACCGAGGTAGTCTCCGTTCGACCGTTTATATACAAGATGCGTACCAAGGAAATGGTCGCGGAGGCTAAACTAAAGAAACAGGAAGACACGGAAACCCTGAAAGAGTGGGTGCAAAGGTGAATTTCAATTATCATAAAAACACATAGACAGCGAGATAGTCTAACTCAGGTTGAATTTTGAATTAGAATAAACCAAGTTAAGATTCATGTGAGATTTACGAAATGTTCCTAAATTTTCTAGGATAAAGAAGGATAAGAAGAAGAGAAAGGCTTCTCAGTTAAGTCTCGTTACCGCACAAGGTGAGTAACCTAGACTCCTGAATTGGTGTATAAGTACACCGTCTAGTTATTGTATTTTTTTATACTGTACTGTACTGTCCCTACTGATATACTGTCTTCCATGCTTTTACTCAATGCATGACTATATTTTACCCTGTCTGATTTCACTGTTCCGTATTGAAATGAAATTATCCTTGTTTTTACTAAAAGAATAACTGACTCATGGTACCAAATCCAGTCTTGAACACTGTATGAGCATATTGCACTATTTAAATTGTGCATACTGTACTGTTATCCTGTTATACTGTTCTGCTCCGCTCATTATTGAACTGTTCTGTTGCTATGATGTTTTGACTGTATTCTTGTTTTAAATATTGTTCAAATATACGGATTTAACTATATCCTCTGAAATGTCTGATCCGACCACCTGTTTTATAAACAACAATGGTTTGAAACCCATGACAGGGGACCCGTGTTACTCACTGGGCTTTTTAAAGCTCACCCCTTCCCTAACATTTTTCAGGTGAGGGACCCAGCGACCGGGATTAGCGGGTTGGAGACCCGAAGCACTATTTTGAAGAATCCATGAATTAACCATTTTTGTACCTAACTCCATTTTTGAATATGATGTACTGAAACCTAAGACTAGTATCTTTTGTAGGACAATGATGTAATAGTTAACCATGGATGTATTAATGGCTCTGCCAAGGTGTTATGCATTCCCTTAGTTCCGCTGCAACTTATATTAATTGAATGCATTGTACTTGGATGTTACTGATGAATGGCCTGTGGTTAGGATTACCGTCGGCATTTTGATTTCAAAAAAAAAAAAAACCGATGGGTGCCTAACTGGCCGGTTGCATGCCCCTAATCCGCACAGGGTGGGTAAGGGGGATGTGACAATTAGAGTTCATGTGATTTCCCAAAAGAACTACTTAAGCAAGTCTTCCCAAAAAACTAGACTCATCCTCATCGTCTTCAAAAATCAATCTGCCATTAGTCACCTGAAAGGGGGCGGATAAAAATTCGGGTAAGCTAATCTAAGCTTGTAAGTAATTCCTGTATTCGTTATGGGGTTTTCAACTGGTAGTGGTTTAGCACATGAGAGTTTATAAAACACTCACTACCAATTGCTCGTTCATTTTTAGAACACAGAGTATATGCATTCCTAAAACAGATAATTTTGAAACATTTAAAGTATTCAAGCTAAATACACATTTCTTCAAGTAAAGCATATGTCACGATCCGAAACCCACCCTGTGCGGATCTCGCATCGCAACCGCCACCCTCAGGCCCGGGGACCCTTGGGCGAAGGCTCACATAGGCAACGGTATCGAATAGATGTGCGACATGCGTTTTGCGGAAGCGTGAAAAACTTTTTCTTTTCTTTTTCTCATTTTAAATTATGTACATCCGTCCGATACTACTGCTCCATACATAGCATACATGGTTACACATTCAGAGTATAACTAAAACTTAAGGACTTATAATATTAATACAAAACATGTTCGGTTGCCCTGAGGGCTTAATACATATTCTTACATTGTCTACTAATACAAAATGTACTACTAGAGTTCATAGGTTCCTCAAAGGAAACTACTTAAACATATCTTCCCAAAAACAGCTAGACTCATCGCCATCGTCCTCGAGACCCTGTCTGCTATGAATCACCTGAAAATGGGGGTCTGAACAAAGTCTGGGTAAGCTAATCTAAGCTTGTGAGCAATTCCAGTATTCGTCATGGAGTTTTCAATTAGCAGTGGTTTTGTACATAAGAGTTTGTAAAATAATCACCGCCAATTGTTCGTATACTTTGAATACAGAATATATGCATTCCTTAAAACAGATAGCTTTGAAACATTTAAAGTGTTCAAGCTAAACTCATACTTCGTCAAATAGAGTATATAACTCAAAACATATGCATTTCACAAAACAAATAGCTTTGAAACATTTAAAGTAATCAAGCTAAACTCGTACTTCATCAGATAAAGTATATAAACTTTAAGACACATAAATATGTATTGTGAAAATGAGGGTAAAACCTGCTTCATTTTCAAAATCACTTTGTCATCTTTTCTCTTTAATTAGGTGGAATCTGTTTCAAACCAGACCCTCATTTTACTGCCAATACTGTCGATCTCATTTGCCTGGGGGATTAGATCCTGCTACCAGGCATTTACTGTTGAATCCCGAAGGATTTCAACCATCATAGGGGGTGGTACTTAGTACCGTTTATCTTGTAAAACTTTAACCCAACTGAACCGATCAATAGCAGCTGCCAGGTCCCTAACAGGTAGGACTTATACTCACTCCCTAACAGAACAAATAGGGTTTCTTCAAATAGGTACTTCTCATGAACATTTAAAACATCATGTACATAATTTCATAATAAGTTCTTTAACACATTTGATATAACAAATTCAGAACACTTTACATAATTTGGCATTTAAAACTTTAGACATGCTGAAATATGTTTTAAGAAAACTGTGATAGAAACCATTCACTAAGCATGTCATAATAGAGTTTATAAAGATGGAAACAATTTAAAACTGAATCATGTAAATACTGAATTTGAAACTTCAAATACTTCATATCTTTGAACTTAAAACCTTTTCAAATCCATGGAGTTAAATCTCCAATTCAAACACAGGGTTACTCACCTTGGTCCTTTAGGGTTAGTGCTAATAATGCGCTTTCCCACTTTCCTTGTAGTTCCTAAGAACAATTTATAAACATCTCATCAACTTCACATTCATTGTAATATCATCTCGATATTCCTTAACTTATGCTTAAATCGTATTAGATCCTAAAATGATTTCGTAATTTCATATGTACTTAACTTAACTCGTACTCCTAACCTATGACACAATTCAATGTGTTAGGAATTTAATTTATTTCACTTATACTCTTCTGGTAGCTCCATAAATTTTAAATTTGAATTTAACTACTTCACATGTTTTCGTGTCGTGTCTTTCCGTATTTCATTTCTCGTACTTGCCTCAGTTTAGTACTTTGGCATTACTTAAATTTTAGTCATCTCATAGATGCTATTCATCAAATTTTATGTCTTTTTATTTTAGACATTTCTTTTGGTCGAATAGACTCTATCATTAAGTCCAGAACGTCGAAGAAAGTCGGTTTAGGCTTTCCTAGAAGTTTATTTGTCCTTTTGTATGTAAAAGGGAAAAATGATCCTTTTATCGTTTTACGTGTCACATTTTTCCGTACTTCGTTTCATAATTTGGACTTCATTATTGAGTCCGGGATGTCAAAGAAAGTCAATTTGGTCATTTCACCCCCTTACATGTCTTTATGTTCGGGACCTCATCTCGTATCGTGGACCTCACCATTGGACTCAAAAGGTCTGAGATAGTAAGAATACACTAATAACTTATTAATTTTGGACAAGGGATATTTTGGTCATTTCTCCTTTATGTATCTTTATTTTTCGGGCTCCGTCTCATAAAACGGACCCTACCATTAATCTCAGAATATCCAAAATAGTAAGGATATACTATTCATATGTTTAATTTGGACTTTATTTGCCTCATTTATGACTCATGGGCAAAATAGTAATTTTACTTTATTTATTAAATAATTAAATTAATTATTTAATTATTTTTTCAGGGGCTTAATTGCATAAAATCTCCCTCAGTTGGGCCACAGTAGGATTGTCCAGAAGTTCTGGGGTCAATCTGTAAATAAGAAAAGTGTTGGTTTATTTATTTTTAAATAAATTAGAAAACCAAATGGTTCGGTTTAATCTTAAGTGAACCGGTCCGGTTCAGTTGCAAACCAACCGGTCTGGTCGGTTCTTGACATAATGCTGACGTCATGATGACGTCAGCCCTAATGTTTTAAAACATTAACAAAACGTCACCGTTTAAATAAACCCAATAACCTGTTGGATCCGGATTTAACCCAGACCCGTAACCGAATTCGACCTGACCCGAATAGTGTCATCTTCCCCACGAAGTCGACACTGTTCACTACAAAACCCTAGATTTTTCCAGTCTAGTTTCATGATGTTTTGAGGGTCCATTTCGTCTGTTTTCTTTTCCAATAAACTCCTAAGGCTTTAAGGTATATTTTTGCATCGATTTGGGGCTTCGAATTTAGCTTAGTGACTCGGTTTAAGTCGCGATAACCCGACCTGTAAATCGTCGATTTACGCTCGTTTCTTGGTCATTTTTCACGAAGTTGGGCTTATTTTGATCCCCTCTTCATGAGGATTCAGTTCCCATTCATAAAAGTGGATTAAAAGGTAGATTTGTGAGGTTGGGTTTTGAAACCCATACCTGCAACTCGTGTTCTAAGGGTCCATTTCTTTGATTTTTGATAGCGGGTATAGGTTTTTAAGTTGCTCGTAGTGTTTAGTTTAGGTTTTGATAAACCAAAACCAGTTTGGTGAACATTGGACCAGACCAGCTTCAAGCAAGGTCATCAACGGCTATAGCTTCTGGGTTCCACATTTTTAAGTGTTTTAAAGCTAAAATTCCATTCTTAAACTGATCTAAACATGTTCTTCATGTCATATATATAAATTTAAGGCTTAAAAACAGTTTATGCATAGAAAATTTCTAGAGAGAGAATAAGAATGTTTTCATGGGTTTACCTTTTTGAGTTGGTTTCCCCTTCCTTCTTCCTCTGATTCTTCTTGTATTCTTCTTAGTTTCTTTTCTTCTGGTTTCTTTCGTAAGGAAACAACATGCCTTGCATGTTTTGGATTTTAAAGAGAAAATGACCGACCTTTCTCTCTCCCTAATTACTCTCTCTCTCTACACTTCATAACCCTACTTCATAGCCCTCTTTCAGTCCCCAATTTCAGCTGCCATCCCATCTCATAAATTTCTCTTTTCCTCTTGTTGCTTTACATTAAATGTTGTAGGATATCTGTATATAATGTATATATATATATATATATAATACAACACACACACACACACACACATAGAGACACACACACTGTTGACACACACACACACCTTGTACACTGTTCACACTTTGCACATGTATATATATATATATAAATATATTTAATGTATCTATGTATATACATGCATACATAACTATACATATATATGCCTTCCATGTAATGTGTATTTATAATATTTTTTAATTATAATAAAATAATTATTTCATATGAATAATTAATCATTTTTGTAAATAATTAATTATTTCTTTGCTTGTACTATTTTTTATAATCATTTTTCATGGCCTCGTAATGCGTGCCATATGACCCGGTATCCCGGGTTGGGATATTACAGCATATACAATTTAAAAGCATATAAACACGTATGATAAAATGGGGGTAAAAATACCTACTTCCATTTCCAAAAGCATTACTTCAAAACATATAAACATGCATAGTGAAAATGGGGGGTAAAACCTGCTTCCATTTCCAAAAGTACTTGTCATCTTTTCACTTTCATTAGTGGATTCTGTTTCGAACCAGACTCCCATTTTGCGTATACATGGAGATATCTCATTGCCTGTGGGATTAGATCCTGCTACCAGGCATTACACATGACAGGTCAGTTGAGTTCCGTACAACCCAAAATCCTGACTATGTGTTGATGCACATGATAGGCCCATTGAGTTCTGTACAACCCAAGACCTACCTATGTGGTTATTATTATCTTGTAAAACATTTGTCATATGACTTCTTCATATTGATACTTTTCATGAGTATATAAAACATACAGCATATAACTTTTGCAATAGAACTTCAATATTTGGAATAATCAAATTCAGAACATTTATGAAAATTTAGCATTTTAAACCCAGACATGCTGAAACATAATTAAAAAGGAAAACCGTGATTCAAACCAATCACCCAGCATGTCATAATACAGTTTATGAAAGCAGAAAACATTTTAAAACAAGAATCATATGATACTGAATTTGATATCCGAGGCTTCAAATAAATTGAACTTAAAACTTCTTCAAATTCATGGAGTTAAATCTCCATTTCAAACACAGGGTTACTCACCTCTGTCCTTTAGGGTTAGTGCTAATAATGCGCTTCCCCACTTCTTCTGTATTTCCTAAGAACAATTCATAAACAGTCTCATCAACTTCACATTCACTGCAATATCACCTATCGATGCTTCCTAACTTATACTTAGATGATATTTAATCCTAACCGATTTACGAATATTCCATAAATTTCGTATATACTTTATTCGACTTGTATTCTTAGCCTACCACTCAATCTAATGTGTTAGGAATTTAATTCATTTTAAACTATACTCTTCTGGTAGCTCCTTTAACTTTAAATTAAGTTTAATTACTTCACATGTCGACGTGTCGTATCTTTCCATATTTCATTTCGACATACGTGCCTTAGTTTAGTACTTTGGCTATATTTTAGTTTATAGTTATCTGACAGATGCTATTCATCAAATTTTATGTCTTTTTATTATAGACATCTCTTTTGGTTGAATAGACTCTACCATTGAGTCCGGAATGTCGAAGAAAGTCGATTTAAGCTTTCTTAGAATTTAATTCGGCTTAGGACATGTTAGGGGCAACTTGGTAATTTATACCTTAACATGTCTAAATTTTTTTGGAGTCCCGTCTCGTGAAACGGTCCCCACCATTAGATTCAGAATGTTGAAAGTAGTCAAAATATACTATTTATTTATTTAATTTGGACCTCGTTTGACTCATTTATGGGGCAAGGGCATTTTGGCCATTTTGGCATTTTTACGGGTCTTTGATTTTTCGGGACCTCATCTCATTTGGACACTGGGAATTTTTTGACTATTTAATTTAATTAATTAATTTTAATTAAATTAAATCTAATTAACATGATACATATATATTTTGGTTGCATAAGAAGACCGGATGAAATGGGTGGCACGCTGGCCAGTGTGTCACCTCTCTCCCAAAAGATACTGCATTCGATTCCCAACAGGTGCAATCGCACCTTTTGATTTTTAAATTTTATTTAATATATAATATATATATTTTTGTCCCATATATGGCACACGCGAGTGCGTGGCCGAGTGGAAAAAAGGGCCGCGTAGGCGTGTGGGTCAGGGGTTCGAAACCCCGTAGCAGCAAAATTTCCCTCTTTTCTTTCAAAACTCAAAACGGTTTTATATATATAAGTATCAAGCCCCAAAACGACGTCGTTGTATTAATGTGGTGGCAGTACCGTAAGCCCCCATGTGTTTGAGTTGACTCATGTTAGATTTTAAAACCGAGTCGACTCACTGTCGTCTTCTTCGCTCGACTCCTACTGTTGCCCTAGTTTTCGAAGCTAAAAGCTTCCATTTTCGTGCGTTTTGGCTCACCCAACCTCCACTGTTTTGATCCCAAATTGTTTCTGGGATCTTATGGAAAGATTTGGCATTCGTTTGAGGGTTCGAAATGGGCTTATGTGCTCGATTTTGGACTCGATAATTTAAACCTGTAGACCGATCGTAAATGCTCATTTCTGAGCCAAATCACATGGGGTTTGTTTTGTTTTGCTTCATTTCCCATGAGGTTTAAATCCCCATTCAAAGAAGTAGGTTTAATGGTGAGTTTGCAAGGTTGGGTTTTGAAACCCGTACCTGCAACTCGATTTTTGGAGGTCGTTTCTTAGGTTTTGTGATCGCAGTTTGGTGTTTTTAACACCCTTAGAAGGTCTTTTTGAGGTTCTACTATACCAAATAGGGTTTGGTTCCATCGAGTTCAGACCTGCTTCAAGCAAGCTCAACAATGGAGGTTCGGTGTACGGCTGGTGTTTCTGATGTGTCTTAGAGTCAATTAATCATGCCTAGTTCATGTATATTCATTTTAATCATCATGTATACTAAATCAAAGGCTAAACAGATTCATACGTAGGTAAATTCTAAAGAGAGAAATTTAAGTGTTTTGTGGGTTTGCCTTGTTCCAAACTGTTCCTCTCTCCTTTGCTCCTTGCTTCCCACTTCTGAACGACCTAGAATTCCCTTCAATCTCTCCCTCACTCTCAGCATGAACTAAATCTTTTTGTATGGCCGTGTGGTGTGTATACACTACATGCATATATGCATACACCCATAATGATCACCCTTTTGGTTACCCCTGCTGGTGGTTCACCCATTGCTTGTTGTAGCACTCCAATTGAGTGCTCTTCAGGCTACTGTTTGGGGCAGGCCATCATTGGCTGGCTGTGTGTGTGTGGGTTTTGTTTTACACATATATATATATATATATATGTATACTTATACACACTATCACACATTTGGTACACACACACAGAGTACTCACCAGCCCTCTATTCTGCACACACACACACACACTCTTATTACACCTTGGACAACGGCATGCCTTCATACACGTATATTCATGTATATATATATATGTATTTATATATATATATATATATACAAAGTAAGTTATAATTATTTAGATAGTACATATATTTTATATTTGATTATATATACATGCAACCATTAATTTCTTATATTAAAATAATTAATTACTTTAAAAATTAATTATTCTCTTTAAGTGTATAATCTTTACACTAATCCTTCATAACTTCGTAATGCGTGCCCAAATCTCATACTCGTATCGTTGACCGGCAGTTGACGTGAAAATATAATTGTCATGGAATCGACAGGTTGGTGATTGTAACGAAAGTGATGTACAGTCGTCCTGAGTTTGAAACCGACCTCGTTACTTAAGGCGTTGATTTCTAATTTAACGCAACGGCTTAATAGTCCCTAATTCGGGTCGGGGTATTACATTGCTCCGAGGACTTGGGGTCCACACTTCATTGTGGAAAGACTGACTTCGCCTATAGCCATAAAGATATCCAACCATTGGGAATGTGCTCATGTTCCAGACTTGGATAATACAGATTATTCTAACAAAGTGCTTATAATGGAAGAACATTTATGGTGGCTTTAGGACGTTATCAGTGAAAAGGAAGAACTTAGGAATTCTATATTTTTTTAAGAGACTGGAACAAACACTAATTTAGACATAACTTCAAAATTGGAAGCGATCAAAAAAGCTTTCAAGGACTTTGAATGAGGAGTAATATGAAAGTTGGACTGGCAAGCAGTGAGCCGACCATGAGGTGTGATGGAAATAGAGACAACAACCCCTTTAAGCTTGAAAAGGAAACGAGGAAGACAAGAAGATACCAAAATTCAAGTGTAACAATGGTAAGTTAGAGCTTGGGCAGTTTTCTCTGTATGTAGATTACGTAAAGAATTACTTGGGTTTCATTGAGAAAGAGATAGGTCGCCACTTTGAGTTGGAGGGCAGGTTGGTGGTAAAAAAAGCACGAGGAGAAGAAAGGATTTGAGTATCCTTTAGCAATTAAGATTTTAAAAAAAAATTCTCTTTTTTCTAATTTTTTAGAGGAAGAAATTCCATGTTAGACTTAGGCCAACTTGATAAGGCTTTTACCTGTTATTGAATAAAAAATGATCTTTGACTTTTGAATTTGAAAGAATAAAAATTTATAGCAATTTTTTAGACTGCACTCACAGTAACTTCATGAGCTACCTACGTACCCCCGTATTGCATATGTAGCAAAAATATGTAATAGGGGGTTAGGTCATTGTAGTTCAGTACAATGGCCAGCTAGTTGCTAAACAAAATATTTCATGAGCTAGTCACGGTTGGTAGGTGATGAAAACTCGTCTCTATCCATATCGGTGAGCCACACGGCTCCTCCAATGGCTATAGATTTGATAATGAATAGGCCACTCTAGTTAGGCCTAAATTTCCTTATTGGGTCAAGTATCGGTGCTCGATTTTTCCTTTAAAACCAAATCTCCTACTTTTAGGCCTCTCTTTTTCACTTTCTTGTTAGAGGCTCGGGCTACCCTTCTGTGATACTCCTGTGTCTGATATAAAGCTTTGAGCCGTCTTTTATCTAGGAAGGCTAACTCATCGTATCTGCTTTGTAACCAATCAGTTTTAGCAACTTGATTATCGAGAAGTACCCTAGGTAAGGGTTTTTCTAGTTCAATAGGTAACATGGCCTCTATCCTGTATGTTAGGGTGTATGGGGTTTGTCCGGTAGGTGTTTTGATAGATGTACGATACCATTATAAAGCAAAAGGGAGCTTCTCATGCTAGTTTCTGTTGTTCTCCTTGTAACACCCCAGACTTAATTATTAAACTATGTAATGAAAACTTTTCTTGAAATCTGATCTGGCATTTAACTGTTTAAATTCAACTGTTTAATACTGATCAAACCCATGTTAGCAAATGTTAAAAATTCTGAGAAACTGATTACTGTCACTGAACCCTTAGACACTGAAGCTAACCTAACTAGGAGTTGACTGAAGGAAACCGCGTCGAAAATTAAGCTACAGATTGAAAGTTAGGAAGAAAACAGTGAAACTGCATTAATGCGCAGCCAAACAGGGCCTAAGCCCGAAATAGGGGAAAAAGACCAAAAATGTGGACAAGGAGATTTGATCCCTTGACCAAACTAGGCAAAATTTAGTTTACCAAAAATTTACCAACTAAGCTAAGAGCACCTTTGTGCATATATATGCAAAGATATATATTTAATTAGTAATCAGATTTGGCCTCTCCCCAAAGTGACCAATGGACATGCATGCAACACCTCAGCATGCATCACCCTAAGCCCTAGCCATCATGCCTATTCCACCATGATTACATCTCCTCCTAACCAAATTGCATGCAAACCCATCATGCACTTGGGGGAGATGAAACATCAAGAAAAGAAATCTGATTTTTGATATACAATCTCCATGAGACCAGATCTGTATTGAGGGTAGTCTACTGTTTTAGAGAGAGTGTGGGTTAGAGAGAAAGGGAGAGAATCTAGAGAGAGAAAGTGAGACCTTGTGTGTGCATTGGTGATCCATTGAAGAAGCAATAGAAGGGAGCTAAGATCTGGGACTGCACGGAGGGATCAAAGCAACCTGTTGGAGTTTCTGTTTGAACCTAAACCAGTGAGGAGACCACTGTTTGAAGGTAAGCCATCCAAAAACCTTGAACTTCTCTTTGGAAATTTCAGCTACTGTTTTGATGTTTTTAGGATTTTTAACGCATGTATCATGTTTAAACCATAAAATCTGGATTGAATGCTCACATATGAACCATCAGAACTGCCCCAAACCATGGAAACAGTGAAACCCGCCATTAGAGGACCTTGACTGAATGGGTCTAGATCAACCTGCTCCGAACTTGTTTTAGTTACTTGGGACGTAAAATAGACCTTCCTAGGATCACAAAAACCCTAGACCGCGACCTCAATACCTAGGTTTAAGCCCTCAAAATTGACATCATCCTTTTCGGCCCAAAAATCAACTCGCAACGTTTGACCACTAAATCGAGATTGAACGATGGGGAATTGAAGCCCATGTTAAGAGGGTCACGGAGGACCAAACCCCGTGCAAAATGGTCAAGAAACCAGGCCGTATGGACCGACTGTAACTCCCACGATAATCGGCTAGAACAGTCCCCCGTCGTTGAGTTTGATGCTTGAAACCGATGCCAAACGAATGGTCTTACACCCAGGAGTCTTTTAGAACAAAAACCAGTGAAAATCGATGCATAAAACCCCACGAAATTGGAAGAGAAATTTCTGAAATTTCTAGGGCAACAGTGGCCCTAGACGGGTGAAGACGATGAACAGTAACCGGGTCATGGATCGGGTTTGCGGGTCGGGCTCCGACCCGACCGAGAAACGGATAAAACCCATAAATCAAAACTGCGTCGTTCTGTTAACTGATTTTAAATTTTTGAATTTTAGGGCTGACGTCAGCCTGACGTCAGCCTGACGTCAGCACATTACCCTGAACCGGTCAAGACCGGATTGAACCGGTCCGGTTCACTTGCTTAAGGGCTGAACCCTTTGGTTCAGTTCAAACTTTTGGAAAATTGCAAACCAACCCCCAACAGTTCCGAAATATTACACTGTGGCCCAGATTCTGATATTTTATTTCATTTATACCCCTGATAATTTAATAAATAATAAATTATTTATTTAATTAATTTATTAATTAAATAAAAATGACCAAATTACCCCTAGGTCATAAATAGGTCAAATAAAGTCCAAATAAGTCAAACGAATAGTGTATTTTCACTATTTCAACCATTCCGGACTCAATGGTGGAGTCCGATTTGAGAAATTAAGTCCCGAAAAATACAAACACGTAGGAGTAAATGACCATACTACCCCTGATGATACTCGAACCCAAATACAACTAAAAGATAGTCTATTTTGACTATGTCAGACATTCCGGACTCAACGGTGAGGTCCGTATTAGCAAATAAAGTACCGAAAAATACAACACACGAAATTACCAAATTGCCCCTGACACTGTTTAGAACCCAAACAAAGTCCGATTGAGACGAAACTGAAAACAATAGAAACCCCGACACGTAGGGGACTATACACATGATTGGATGACGAATCGGAGTCGAAACTTCACAACTGTGAAATGACCGAAATACCCCTAACCCTGTATCAAGCTAGATAACATCCGAATGAACTAAGAACTAACCCAATGAAAGCTTAAATAATTTCATGACCGGACTGCCTAGAAGTAGTACACATCCTGACTTCTTGGATCATGCTATAGGGTAAAAACTCAAACCGGTCATGGAAGGGAAAAACAAGAAATTTACCATTATGTCTAAAGCCGAAAGACTAGCTGACAAGAAGCAACAGGAGTTCATGCAACAACTCTTATGGCAACAAAAGATTATCGAACGGAACATAAGGATAGCCAAAACGACTGAGGTAGTCTCCGTTCGACCGTTTATATACAAGATGCGTACTAAGGAAATGGTCGCGGAGGCCAAACTAAAGAAACAGGAAGACACGGAAACCCTGAAAGAGTGGGTGCAAAGGTGAATTTCAATTATCATAAAAACACATAGACAGCGAGATAGTCTAACTCAGGTTGAATTTTGAATTAAAATAAACCAAGTTAAGATTCATGTGAGATTTACGAAATGTTCATAAATTTTCTAGGATAAAGAAGGATAAGAAGAAGAGAAAGGCTTCTCAGTTAAATCCCGTTACCGCACAAGGTGAGTAACCTAGACTCCTGAATTGGTGTATAAGTACACCGTCTAGTTATTGTATTTTTATTACTGTACTGTACTGTTCCTACTGATATACTGTCTTCCATGCTTTTACTCAATGCATGACTATATTTTACCCTGTCCGATTTCACTGTTCCGTATTGAAATGAAATTATCCTTGTTTTTACTAAAAGAACTACTGACTCATGGTACCAAATTCAGTCTTGAACTCTGTATGATCATATTGCACTATTTAAAGTGTGCATACTGTACTGTTAACCTGTTATACTGTTCTGCTCTGCCCATTATTGAACTGTTCTGTTGCTATGATGTTTTGACTGTATTCTTGTTTTAAATATTGTTCAAATATACGGATTTAACTATATCCTCTAAAATGTCTGATCCGACCACCTGTTTTATAAACAACAATGGTTTGAAACCCATGACAGGGGACCCGTGTTACTCACTGGGCTTTTTAAAGCTCACCCCTTCCCTAACATTTTTCAGGTGAGGGACCTAGCGACCGGGATTAGCGGGTTGGAGACCCGAAGCACTATTTTGAAGAATCCATGAATTAGCCATTTTTGTACCTAACTCCATTTTTAAATATGATGTACTGAAACCTAAGACTAGTATCTTTTGTAGGACAATGATGTAATAGTTAACCATGGATGTATTAATGGCTCTGCCAAGGTGTTATGCATTCCCTTAGTTCCGCTGCAACTTATATTAATTGAATGCATTGTACTTGGATGTTACTGATGAATGGCCTGTGGTTAGGATTACCGTCGGCATTTTGATTTCAAAAAAAAAAAAAAACCCGATGGGTGCCTAACTGGCCGGTTGCATGCCCCTAATCCGCACAGGGTGGGTAAGGGGGATGTGACACTCCTCAAAAAGTTCTTTAGAGTTTTGTTTGGAGCCTTTATCGCTCCGTTTGTTTGAGGTTGGTAAGTTGAGGAATGATGATGGGTGATTTTGAACTCTTCGACCAAATTAGTGATTTCCCCTTTGAAGTGCAAACCATTGTCTGAAATTAGTTCATGGGGTACTCCATATTGGCAAATGATGTTGGCCCTAATGAATTGAGCCACTTTCCTTGTAGTGAGGGACAACATAGGAAGTAACCTTTACCCATTTGGTGAAATAATCAATGGCTACCAAAATGAATTCATGGATGCTGAAGGCTTTATGTGTGATTTTGCCAATAATATCCATTCCCCAAGTTGCAAGGGGCCAAGGGGATGTTAAGTTGTACAATTCCCTAGGAGTGAAATGTTGAAGATTGGCGTGTGTCTGACATTTTTGGCACTTCCTAATGAAGGAAATATAGTCTTCATTCATGGTATTCTAGTGGTAACCTTGTCGGACTATCTTTTTGGCTAACATGTGTCCATTTATGTGAGGTCTACAGACTCCTTCATGGATTTCTGTCATGACATATTCAACTTCATGTTTGTGTAAACACAATAGGTGTATTCCATTTAAAGATCTTTTGTACACTTTTCGCCTATAAATGATGAATTGGGTGGTCCATCATCTTAGGGCTGCTCTATCTTCTATGTTATATCCTTCAGGGTATTTTGAGTGTCTGATGAGTGACCAAACCTCATTATACCAAGGTGGGGATGTCGAGTCCTCTGTGACTTCATTGATGTTGTAGCAGTATATCAAAATTTCCCAAGTCTGTTGATAGAAAGCAAAATTTCATATTTTTCTCACTTAATATTTAGTATGTTATACTTATTTGGTGTCTAAATGTACTCATTATTCTTATACTTTGATTTAGGATGCAAATGGAGGCGCTAAGTGCAAAATGAAGCTAATTGGGCGATTTTGGATAGTTTCGACATCACTTCGTAATATGAGAATAACTCTCTCATACGAGCTCCGATTGAGATGATTCAAGATGCTATGGAATTTCAAGAAACAGTTCTACAACTCTCGTGTTTTGAGTTGGGAGCGATTCAGTGCTGCATCAAGGTTGAAATCGGGCTTAAAGTTGCTGCACCTACACTGCTGAAGTTCTGGAGATTTTTTTTTAGCCTGCAATTCTAATGTGCGGGTCAGCAAGATTTATTTTTGGAAGTTTCCAGATATGGTGCACGAAAATTCAAGCTGAAAACACCACTTTCCTAGTTATATTAGGACTTTATTTTATTTTTAATATTTCCCTTAATTTGTCAGATTTGGATATTTTTATTTTAGGATAATATTTAGAATATCTTTAGGAGTTTTTGTGGGCTTCTAATATTGAATTAATGTGTAAAAAGGGGAGGAATTATCAGCCGTCACACATGCACGCCTCTCTCTCCCTTCTTCTCTAACTTCTCCTTCAAGTTTTCATGGTCGTGTGTGGCTAAACTTTTATAATTGGTCGAAGGAAACGGAAGTCTCAGAATCAATAAAACTGTGAGATCTAATTTATTTTTATTGTTCAATTTATGCTTTGAGTATCGAATGTTCTTCTGTGCTTATTTTCATGATTGTCTCATTTAATTACTAGGAGGCCTACTAGTTTATTATTCATTGCAATCTACTGCTAGGTTAGATATCAAATTCGTAATTGTTTGATCCCTCTAATTTGTGAAGCAACTAAGACTTAATGATTTGTTGCGTTAGAAATTACTAGATCTTAGGAAAAACGTTTGACTAAATTAAATGTAACCACTTGTGTTTGTGTTGTTTAGCTTCATCGATCTCTCTAATTCTTAAGACTGCTGCTAGATTAAAACTTTAGCACTTGTCTTGGGTTGTTTAGTAGTTAGGGTTAATTAGATCGCTTGTTTTCTAATTAACTACAACTATGGAGAGATAGGAAAATAGTTCCAATGATGAATATTCAAAGTGTGAATTGCTATATAGTTGCATCGATGATCAGTTATAAAATTCCGGTGGTGGATATTGACTTGGACCAAGGTTTGTTCTTTTGATTGAATTCGATACTTTAATTTGAATTGTTCCTTAGTTTTTTTTATGATATACATGATGTCAAATACCTGCTAGTGATTTCAGGCAATCTTGAGTACTCGCGGGATGCCCGTACAAGGAACCTGACTCTACGGGGATTCGTGTATACATAAACATGTATACATGTACACATGGGGATATGTGTATATATGAGTAAATATGTATATAGTATATGTATATATATACAAGGAAATACACAAAATATATACATATATATACGAATATGTGTATATATATATATATGGTTGTGTGCGTAAGTAATGGGTGTTTATATATATATATATATACGTGTACATATAGTGATACATATATGTACATAATACAACACCTATGTATATATATATATAAAAGTCAGAAATATATATATATATATATATGTATGCATACATATAAAAAGAGAGGAACAACAAGGTTGTTGGTAGAGTGTGTGTGAGAGAGTGTGTGTTGACATATATAACGTACAAAATAAATGCAAGGCAAAAGTAAATGAGGGGGCGGGTTACAAATCTAGAAAATCAAATTGAAAAGGAAAAGTCAAAGAAAGGGGTAGAGAGAGAGAGAGAGAGGAGAGAGGAGAGAGAAGGGAGGGGCGGTTACAACATGTTATATATATATATATATATGCACTATGAGTGCATTTTGGGAAGGAAACCAAAGGAACTGAAAAGTTGAAGATTCAAAATTGGGAAAAACAAAAGAGAATGAAGGAGAAATAGCAAAGGGGAAGGTAAGAAAATTCTCTATAATTTCAAATTTCATTTCTGGTTTTTTTTTTTTTTGTAAACTTGCATGAAGCTTAGAACAGTTTGCATGATCTTAATCTATGAAGAAAATATAACACGTAGGAAGAAACCGCAAGTTGAATAGTTAAGAAATAGGGTAGAAACAACCCATGATTAGAAAATATAAAATAGTGATTGCATGGTATTCAATGAGTTTTGAAGGATCAAAATGTGATAGGAATGTTTAAAAATGCGTTTGGGGAAGATTAGGATTAAAAAGGGTTTCAAAACAGCAAGAAAAAGTGTTGAAAAAAATTCTGAAAATTCAGTTTTTCGGCCATCGGCGCCAGAGGAGGTGATTGGAGGGCCATCGGAAAAACTGAAAGAGGTGATGTACTATTTGGCCGGGTCCTGGTCCGGGTGGGGTTGAAACCCGACCCACTATACAATTAGACCTCATTAAACGACACAGTTTTAAGTTTTAAAGTTACTGTTTTAATTATATGCAATTTGGACTGTTTGGTTACTAGGATAGGAAATTGAAATCAGAGGCTCTGTTGGGATGGGAATAACCTAATCCTAGATAAGATGATTCATTGTCTGTTGTAGGAAATTAAAGAAAAAATATGGGGGGCAGCTCTACCCCCACGGCTTGAAACTGAAACCTAAGGGTCATGTGGGGTTCTAACCCCTGAATTGCGGACCACTATGCCACTAAGGCACATGTGATCCAATCCCACTTAATATATATATATATATATATATATATTGTAATTGAATTAATTAAATAAAATAATTAAATAATGATAATTATTGTTAAACGAAGTCCAAAAATGACAAACAAATAGTATTTTCTTATTATGTTGGATATTATAAAGTTAATGGAGGGGTCCATTTTATGAGACGAGGTCCCAAAAAATAAAGACCCATAGAAATGCGAAATGACCAAAATACCCCTAAGTCAAATATGAGTTAAACGAACTCCGATTAAAATAAATGAATACTGAATCTTTATTATTTCAAGCATTCCATATTCAACGGTGAAGTCCGATTTGTGAAAAGAGGCCCCAAGGAATAAAGACAAGTAAAAGTGCAAAATAACCATTTTGCCCTTTTTAGTTCAGATGCCTAAATTGAAGTCCATGAAAGCCTAAACCTGACTTTATTCAGCATTGCGGACTCACTAGTAGAGTCTAAATTACTAAAAGAGATACTTATGGTAACAAGATATAAAATTTGATGAATAACATTAAACTGGGACATGTTTACTGAATTATAAGGAATTCAAAGAGAAAAGGAAAAGTCACAGAATACTGAACTAGAATGTATTGATAAGGTAAGTAAACCCCAATCTCTTATATGTGGTCTTCCAAGCCATGTTCATTTTATTACTGCTAGATTTGTACTCTTATACGTACCAAATGTTTATTTTTTTCACAATGTGATATTGTTCTATCTTGTGGACATTTATTGACTGCTATATCATTGATCATTATATTGTACTATGACTTGAATGGCTTACTATTATGTCTTTACTGAATGAATGATATTCTATTTTGTTATACACTCTTATAGAATCACGAATGATCAAGATATGTTATAAATGCCAGATTTGTGCTCAGTCACAATATCCATCCAATGCTTTCTGAGTTGACAGGACCTACGGGTCGAGTCTGCAAATGGACATATGTTAATGATGGCATTTTTACGCATTCAGTTATGATGGCATTTTATATGCACTAAGGTTAAGGGGGGTATGCTGGGCCCCAAAAGACTGAGGGTCTACCAAACCCTTAACAGAGTAAATGCATCATTTATGTTTGACTGATATGATTACGTTTATTGGATTCATAGGATGTTGTCATTCCCTATGAATAATCTTATGTTGAGAGTTTACTCATTGATTACGATTGATCGTTATCGATTTATTGTGGCATTACTTTTATGTTAACTGATTTCTATTGAGCTTTTCCATGTTCATATTATATCTATTACTCATGATTGATTATTATGACCCTACTGTTCATTGGCCATTATGGCTTTTCATCTTTATTGGCTATCACAACATCTTATCCCATGATTGGCTATTATGTTCATATTTATGAATTCATATTCTTTCTATGTTAACCCTAACCCGTATTGGAGATAGGGAATTTACTTACTGAGCTTCGTTAGCTCACCCCGACTTACTTATTTCAAGTAAAGGTGTTGCAGGACCACAGTAGGAGTCCAAGAGCGTAGGGGAACAGTTTGAGGAATATGTTAGAAGTGATGTAGATCTCCCATGTATTCACCACCTAAGGGTGATGTTATGTCAGTTTCTGTTTGGTTTCTGTTTTGACATTGTCGAACCATATAATGTATATAAGATTTTCGTTGATTTACTGTTTAAATTTTATATTATACATTGTTGTCATTGATACAAGGAAAAAAGTAGGGACGGCCACAAGGTCGGCCCCGCGATACGAGATCCACATAGGGTGGGTTTCGGGTCATGACAATACTTCTGGTGTAGAGATGATGCTACGACTTTCATTTCATGTAACCTTGGCCTTCTAAGTAGCAAATTAAAGGATGTCGGGATATCTAGTACTTGAAAATATGTGATGCTTTCAACAAGACCGAGATTCATGGTAAGTGTCATGACCCCTACAACTTCCCTCTGAATATTTTCATATGCCCTAATTGCTTGGGCTGATGGAGTGAGATTGGCTACTTCTAAGCCAAGGAATTTTGTAGTCCTGAGGAGACAAACGTTGAAAGCAGAATCGTTGTCAATGAGCACCATAGGTATCCTCTTTTTGAGGGCATCTATAGTAATATGCAGAGCCTTAGTGGGGTTGACCCTTTCTTTTGGTAAGTCATGATTAGTGAAAGTGACAATATTGTTGAATTGGACCCCTCCAATGATTTACATGACTTATTCGGGGGTAGTGGTGGTAGGAAGTTGTGCTTTATTGAAATGCCTCAAGATAGCCTGTTTGTGTGGAAAGGACGATGTCAATAACCCCTATACTGAGATGTTGGCTTATGTTTTCTTGAGTTGTTTAAGGAGCTTATCTTCGATAGGAACCTGAAGTTGGACTCCTGTTGATTATTTGGGTTTCAAAAACTCTATGAGTGGGTCATCTATTTGTAGATGAGCGGGTTCGAATGGTGTCCACCCTCGTGTGACATGTACTGCATTGGTTGAGCCAAACTAACTTTCCTTACCCACGAGTTTGTCCCAAGTGATTATGCTACTCTTAGAGACATTTGTGGAATCATTGATAAGGCCGTTTGGATTTGAATCTTTGAGACTTAACATGTTGATATTAAGTCGTGCATTATGGGCCGACAACAAATTGGGGGTGACATTTGACTTTACTGGTGGTGACATTAGACAATAACTCATGTGGGTTGGGCCACTTGGCTTTGAGGTTGGGATGATCTTGCGAGGCTTTAGGACATTTGCTTTGAGAGTGGCATCATTAACCACATCTTCTACTTGTGTTCCGGTCCCTATTAATGCTTTGAACATCACAAAGTATTGGGCAAAGATAGTTTCACGATAGACCGAAAGAAAATTCTTCTTGATCATTTGAGCTTGTTCGGCCTCATTTGGCTGATTGATCATTTGAGCTGCTTTAGTTTGCCACCTAGTGATGAACATGGACAGACTTTTTTTCGGTTCTTGCTTGGTGGTCTCTCAGTCTTGAAGAGTGATAACAAGTTCATTGTTGTACTTGTCCTACTTGACAAAGGCGTTGCATAGTTCCTCCCAATCTTTGAAAAGTGTATCTTTTAAGTTCAGGTGCTATCGCAGAGTGGCTCTAGTAAGTGTTTGGTGAAACATATAGACCAAGACATTGGTGTTGGCCCCTTGTGGTTGTATAGCCTTTACATATAGCATTAAGATGAGTTCTTGGACATATAGTTCCATTAAATTTGTCAAGGTTCGGCATTTTGAATTTCAAGGGAAGCCAAATGTCTGGATAGAGAGATAGCTTGTCAATATCGACCATTTTATCACCTTGGTGAGCTTTGTAAAAGAGAGTCTCTATTTTTCTAACCTGTGAGCAAGGCCCTCTTCTTGTTGCTTCGAGATTTATATGAGTTCGTACTGTTCACCCCAATCATAAGGATCATGAGCAGGTGGATCTTGGTTTTGTTGATGTTGTTGTCTATCTTAAGGTAGAACTAGTGGCACTTGGCAAGGATTGTCATTACCTACCAGGACAAGAGGTAGTGGTGGTAACCTTTGATGTACTAGATCTTGAACTCTAAGGGAGAGTCTCTAGTTCTCCTCTCAATAATCGACCATTTTTCTTGATGTTGGCCAGAATCTAAAGTATCTGTTTAGGGTCTGTTGTAACTAGGGTTATGTTTTTCTAAATTATTGGAAGGTTAGAGGTTAGGATCAATCGCCTCGGATAGTCTATTTCCAAGCCAATTATGGGTACATGTTTTCAAAAAACACGTGTTATTTAACTTGTTTGGTGTCAAGGAAAATCCTAAGAAAGTCTTATTTGTAGCCCCGTTGCAGTTTGCAAAATTAGTTTTTCAGGATTTTTTTTTTACAGAGCGAGAGGGCAACTCTCTTTGTGTCGATCGGCGCACAAAGGCTTTTAACCTCTATGTCTATCGGCTAACAGAGAAGGGTATTTTTTTTTACTTTTTAGATTTTTCTAACTTCGCAAAAAAGACTGTGTGTCTTACCAAAACTGGGTTTAAATTCCTGAATTATGAATCTAGGGTAGATTATACGCATGATGCTTCGATTGGGTAAAGGTTTTAAGGTTCCCCTTCTGACAGGACGTGTCATATTCCTTCCACAACCATTAGATTGTAATGACTATGGTCAAATAACACTGCATTGCCTTTTTGCATACCGTTCCAAGGCCACTAGAATATAGTGTTCCCAGTCAAGCAATGTTTGATCAAGGAGTGGAGGGTTTTCACTGGTGACACCCGTCAAGCTGAGTCAGCATACAGGGTAAGGGCTACTAACCATATGAGGTTTAGAGGGTATGCAGTGTAAATACAATGAGTTAAAGTGATGTGTGTGCAAGGCATTCGGATTTTAGTCTTTTTTATTCATCCATCCATACATTTAAACATCCATACATCAATACATCCATCATAAAGCATAAAGATCCATCGAACGTAAAACAAATAAAAGAAAAAGCCTTGAAGTGAAATACTTCACTGAGCCTAACCATCTTTAGCGTCCCTAGTGGAGTCACCATTATGGGCGCCAACACTGGAAAAAGGGAAAAATATGTAATCTTTTTTGTGGATTTAAAGGGATCCCGTCTGGTCCCTTTCTTCAAGGTGGAAAGGAACGCCTCTTATGGGAGATAATGAAATTGAGGAGTTGCCAGTTTGTTTTTGGGCAATAAATAAGCAAGCTCGTTATAAATTAAACAATACATATGAAAGAAAACTGAAAGAAATGGAATGAAAATTACATCACTTTTAATCCTAAATACATAATAAGAGATTCCTTGACACGGATCAAAAGAAATAAAGCACTGAAATAATAAAACGAAATAAAATATGGATCTGGGGGCTAAAGTATGGAGTGGGAAGGAGTTAGGCACCCACCCCACCCGATCTAAAAGGATCGGCCTCGAATATTCACTTGCAAGACTATTTTATCATGAGAAAACTGAAAAGAGAGATGTGAGTTTAGAAAAGATAAATAATAAAAGATCTAACATGGAAAAAGAAAATAAAATAGAAAAGATAAAAAGAAGATCTGACTAGGACCCGAAGATTTCCTACATATTCGTTTAGAAAACGGAATCAAAATCAAGTAGTTCTCTAGTTTACCCTCTTTTATCAAAAGTGATAAAAAAGATGAGATCAACCGGATCTAAAAAAATTGTTAAGGGTTTGAGAGCGTACCTTATTCAATCTTTGGCGTCGAGCAAATCTTTGGCTAGGATAATTTGGATCAGAGGCTTCAATTGGGTAGATCTCTGGCTTGTTTTTCAGTTTGGAAAGCGTTGTTTCGACTTGCTTCGTGAAGGAAGACTGTCATTTCGGCAGGGCTTCGACCTTGGGAGAGGGAAAGTTCTTGTGGAGAGAACTTTAGAATTAAACTAACTTGTGTGAGGATATGGAAATTGTGTCTTTTGTCCTCTAAAAATGATGGCCATGGGGCTATATTTATAGGAAAGTATATATATTTGATCCAAGGGTCTAAGATGAAACCCTAAAATGGAGGGCTAGGATCATGTCTTGAGTGATTATTATCTAATTATATAAATAAAAAATAAATAATTATCCTAACTAAATCAATTAATAAATAATTATGACATACACGAACCAATATAATTAATGTCTACATGCAAGTGCCAATGAGATAAAAGAGAAATAGATTTTAATTGAAAAATAAACTCTAAAATGGAAACGTCTAGGTTAGATGTATCTCTATTTAAGGAAATATCAAGCAACCAGATTTATAGAAACTCTAAAAGTGAAAAGTCCTAATTAAGCCTAGATAGACTATTATCACTCAAGATTACCAAATTAGCCCAAATTTGGTAGAGAATCTCTAGATTGCCACAAGATATGTGAAATGACCAAATTACCCCTAATTCATCACCAAAGGGCTGAAATTACCAAAAGACCCCCTTTGTGGGTAAAATGATATAAAAATTACAAAAATTCCCCTCAGGTGACTAGAAAGTCCTATTGGCGGTAGGATTATGCCAAAATTACCAAAATGCCTTCAGTGGGCAAAAATGTGTTAAAATTACCAAAACACTCTCTAATGGGTAGAAGAGCCTTAACCAAGGTGGGACTTTGATAGAAAGAGCCCTACTAGATGTAGGACTTTAACAAGAAAGTCCTATCAAGAGTGGGATTCTATTAGGAAGAGTCCTACTTGGATTAAGACTTTGTCAAGAAAGTCCTAACGGGAGTGGGACTCTATTGGGAAGAGTCCTATTTGGTCTAGGACTCTGGCATGAGAGTCCTAACGGGATGGGACTCTATTGGGAAGAGTCTTACTTGGACTAGGACTCTAGTAGGAAAGTCCTAACGGGAGTGGGACTCTATCGAGAAGAGTTTTACTTGGACTAGGACTTTGTCAAGAGAGTCCTAACGGGAATAGGATTCTGTGAGGAGAAGTTATAATGGAACTGCATCTCTAAGAAAAGAGTCCTAATGGGAGTAGGACTCTATCGACAAGAGTCCTACTTAAACTGGGACTCTGTCAAGGGGAGTCCTAATGGGAGTGAGACTCTATCGGAAAAAGTCCTATTTGGACTAAGACTCTGTGAGGAGAGTCCTAACAGAAGTGAGACTCTATTGGAAAGTGTTTTACATAGACTGGGACCTTATCAGAAGTGTCCTAATGGGAATATGACTCTATCAGGAGGAGTCCTAATGGAATTCAGACTTTGGCATAGGAGTTTTAGTTGGAATATGACTGCGTTAGAAGGAGTCCTAATGAGAATAGGATTCTGTCAAAAGAAGTTCTAATAGAACTAAGACTCTGGCAGGAAAGTCCTAGCGGGAATAGGACTTTGTCAGAAGGAGTCTTAATGGGAATAGGGCTCTGTCAAGAGGAGTCCTAATGGAACTAAGACTCTAGCAAGAGAGTCCTAGCAGGAATCAGACTCTGTTAGGAGGAGTCCTAATGGAACTGAGACTCTCACAAGAGAGTCCTAGCGGGACTAGGACTTTGTTAGGAGGAGTTCTAATGAAAATAGGTCTCTATCGAGAAGAGTCCTACTTAAAGTAGGTTTCTTGGCATAATTACTGATGTTGTACTTTTTGGTCGATAGGGGCTCCGAACTCGGTCTCTTGTTGAACACTCAAAGAAAAGATCAGATGGTCACCAAGTTGGCTCCGGTGGTAGCCACTCCGATGATAAATTCAATAAAACTGAATTGAAAGACTGTAATTGAAAGTAATTTGATGAGCATGAATATAAAAGTGCACCTTAGGGTTTTATTTATAGGCTGTGGATTTCCTAAGTTGATTAGGACTTGGAGTCATAGTAGTAGGGATTTGATCATTGGAGAATGGCAGTAACCAAGTTGGACATTACGCTTGAACGATATTTGTAAGTGGCAAGTTTCCTTGTTGAATTATACTTTTCTTATCCTTAGCTTGGTAGAGCGCTTAAGGTAGCAATGAGCTCGTAACCCTGTTATAGTGACTTCCGAGCTGATTTGGATAGACGAGCTCTATATGGACGAGCATTGGCTACTCTGTAGGTACACGTGTCATGTGGAGGTTGGGCTGTCACTTTATGGCATATCAGCTACTCCCACCCGAGCCTTAGCTTTAGCAATACGTGTAACTAGGGTTTAGGGTTTCCATAATTCCATGCGTCTTGTATTTCCATTTTCCCAGACGACCGTTGATGTGGTATTTACTGCGCAACCCGTCATTTGGGCTTTCGAGGCTATCATTGCCTCCAACCACCATGACAGTTCAGCTAGCTGGGCCCCCCATCTTGCAAAACTATATAAAGGAGGGAAGGGGTACTCGTACGCCCTTCTCTTCATCATTTTCTTCGCATCAAAAGGATTTTGGCCATTAAATCGGAGAAACTAGAGAACTCAGAGAGATCAACGCCATTCGAAGCACCCTCTTCAATTCGTGTTTCAGGTTTGATTCATTTCCTCCCCTCTTGTGTCTGTTTACTTCTTACTCTTTGATTCCTCTTCTTTCCCTTGGTCATTTTTGCAATGTCAGTCTTTACTGCATCTTCTGGTGTTGGGGATAGCACAGGAAGCTTTTCGGAGACAATTGTGCCGTCTCAAACTCGTACTGTAGGCAGTAATTCCTCCGGTGATGCCGAAAATAGGTTGGAAGAGACCCACTCTAGTTCGGGGGTTAGGATTATAGATGTATTCGTAGAACCTAGGAACAGGATGGGGGAGGCCTCTGGCAGGCCTTCCCATAGAGAGGAAGGGCAGAGTGCCGAAACCCTAGCCATGTTGGATGGCTTGAGGGACTCTTTTAATTTCCCCAAAAATATAACCTGTAGGGCCCCTAGTTCCCTAGATCGCCCCTCTGATGTCCGAGAGGGTGAGATTTGTGTTTATCTTTCCTAGTTCGAGATGAGGCTGAAGGCCCTCTTCCAAATCTAGTTAGGCAGTTCTTCACCTGGTTCAACCTCTGCCCTACCGACCTCAAACTCAATAGTTAGAGGCATTTGTTAGGGTTTATAATACTAGGTCATCTGAACTGGGGTTGAGTTGACCCTTGACTTGATCCGTAGTAATATAGATCTAAAATACATGAGGTCGGAAGGCCTCTTTTATGTGTCTTTTGATAAGGGGTTCAGACCCCCCTCCTCTATATCGACTTCCAATAAAACTTGGAAGAAGTGGTACTTCTTCGTAGGAGGAGGATGGGAGATGGAGGACTTCTAGGACCAGATTTTTACGTTTTCCCAAAGTACTAGGTTTAAGGGTGAGACCCCTTTTTGTTTATCATAACTCTACTTTTGCTTATTCTTTCACTTCTGAATGGTTTGTCTAACCACTGTGTTTATGTCTTCTGTGTAGACAAGAGTGCTTGGAAGAGGTTAGTCTTTACAGTTGACCTTCAAAACCAATATCGCAGGCTCCTTCAAACCAACAACCGAGATCATAAAGCCATCCTTACGTTGGAGAATCTAATGGCAGGGGACTAGAATAAGGGCCGAGCAGAGAATTTAAAGAAATCTTTGCTAGCAAAATGGGCCTCGAAAAAGAAGGCGGTGGAGGCCCTTGCTCTTGCTACTCATCCTCAAGCAAAGAGGAGGAGGTTTCACTCTGAATCTCCCGCTCCAACTCCGGCTAAGAAAGGCATAGTCATAGCCGAGCCTACCCCTGTACCTGCCCCTACCCCTGCCCCTGAAGTTCTGAAGAAGGGGAAGGGGAGGTCAAACATTGACCTTGCTTGGATGCTTGACGGCTATATGGCCGCAAAACGGGCTTTTGACGAGTTCTGGATGGCTAGCCCCCAAAGTTATAAAGGGCAGAGGGCAGAGCAGACCATCATAAAACTGATGGGTATCCAGCTGAAGGTAACTCTCGTACTGTCTTCTTTTTCTTTGTGCGTTTTGTTGATTGATCTATACTGACCTGTTTGTTTGGTGTTTTACAGACCATGCATGGCCTTGCCGCCCTTATGGATTCCACAGTGGATCCAGAGGTGGTCGAGAAACTCCAGGACGAGCTGGATGAGGCTAGGCTTCAGCTCGGAATGGCCCAGTCAAACGTTTCTACTGCAGAGGAGAAGCTGAGGGAGGAAAACAACTCCCTCTCCATCATGGAATCTAAGAGGCATTCCCTTGTTCGACAATTAAAGGAGCTACAGAAAAAGAATGATGAGCTCCAAGCCACCACCGCCCAAAAGATCAAGGAAGCCGTCAAATCTGCCAAGGCTCAGACCGAAGCAGAGTTGAAGGCTGATGTCGAAGGGATTGGTGATGATATGATCCAGCATGGGTATGACACCTTCAGATCCAAGCTCATCATGAAGTATCCCGACCTCGATTTGTCAAGGATTGATAGTGATGAAGTCACTGCAGCTGAGGCCAAGGTTTCGAGCGAGGGTGGTGAAGGAGTGCCTACCCTAGCCAACCTTGCAATAAAAGTTTAGGATTTTCACTTGTAACCCTTTTTTTTTTTTCTTTTTTAGAAACTGATATACTTTTTTTATATATCAATGAAAATGGACTTCTTCAGAACTTGTGCATCTTTCATTCTTCATAGTACTTTTATGAATTGTTTCTTCAGAGCTACCATACTTGCAGATGTTATGAACTATTGTGGATGCCAAGTAGACCTCAGTATTTTTCCTAATCCATCATTGCTCTGAAGTTTGGGCTCCAGCCCTTTAAACTTTAATTTTAGTGTTCAGGAGATAAATACACTTTAGATCTCCCCTCTAATCTTTTGAATGAGCATGAGCTGAGTGATGTCTTTCGAGCATAGAAACTTGTAACAAATCTCTTTTAATCAGAACTTCAGTCACCAGGATTGGTAATAACTTGAGCAGGAAGACTTGCAATGGTATTTGAACAAATCCACCATAATCTGAGCTTTCGTCCACCAGGATTAATAATAATTGGATAGGAAGATTTGAACAAACCTTCCATGGTCGAAGCTCCTAACACTAGGACTGATAATAACCGAACAGGAAGACTTGCAATGATTGAACCAGAATTGGTGTTGATTGAGCAAAAACACTTGTAACCGTGTAGTAGAGCTATAGACATTCATGTATGGAGATGGACTAGACCAATAACTCTTACAGAGGCTGCAAGGTTTTTTAGGGATTTGTACATTGAGATGGACCAGACCTATAACTCTTGCACGGGCTGCAAGGTTTTTAGGGGTCTGTACATTGAGATGGACCAGACCTATAACTCTTGCACATGCTACAAGGTTTCTAGGGGTCTGTACATTAAGATGAGAACACTTTTTTGGTAGTATTTAAGAAAGAAAAAATTCTTTATTGATAATATTTTCGTAAGTGTTCTACATTCCATGGCCTGGGTATAAGTTTCCCAGCTAAGTCTTCTAACCGGTATGTGGTTGGTCTGACAATCTTTGTTACCCTATAAGGGCCTTCCCAATTGGGTGACAATTTTTTCATAGTGGGATCCTTGGTGTTTGGAAACACTCTTCTTAGGATGAGATCCCCAACCTAGAAATTGAGGGGCTTTAGCCCTAGTTTGGAGCTATTGGTCATCCTGTGTCAATATGCCTCCATCCTGATTCTGGCTTGGTCTCGCTTTTCTTCAAGTAGGTCCAGGTTTGCTGCAAGTTGCTGATTGTTGGCCCCTTGGTCAAAAGCTTCCGTCCTCAAAGTAGGCATACCGATCTCAATAGGAATTACTGCTTCTAAGCCATAGGCTAGTGAGAATGGAGTCTTAGAGGTCGGTATCCTTCTAGTGGTTATGTAAGCCCAGAGAACATCAGGAAGTTCTTCAACCCATCTCCCCTTAGCTTCTTCCAACCTTTTCTTAAGGGCATCAAGAATTGTTTGGTTGGTGACTTCTGCTTGCCCGTTGGCTTGGGGGTGCCTTGGTGAGGCGAAATGATGACTGATGTGCCGGTCTTGGCAGAATATTTTGAAAACTTTCCCTGCAAACTGCGTACCATTGTTTGAGATGATAATGCACGGTATGCCGAACCTGCAGACTATGTTCCTTCAAGTGAAGCTCTTGACTTCTTTCTCTGTGATGTGAGTTAGGGGTTCGACCTCTACCCACTTGGAGAAATAGTCAATAGTGACCAAAAGATATCTCTTGTTGGGTGTAGCTTTTGGCAGTGGCCCTATAATGTCCATCCCTCACTGAGTAAAGGGCTATGGGCTAGCGATAAGAATGAGCTTATTGTGGGGCTGGTGTTGGTGCTAGTGCTGGTATGAAGCGAATCGTTGTCATTTGTCGCATTTTTGGACATACTCCTTGGCTTGCTTCAGCATGTTGGGCCAATAGTAGCCCTGTGTTAAAGTCGGTGGGCTATGGTTTTGCCCTCATTATGGTTGCCGTAGATTCTTTCATGTATTTTGGCCAGAACATACTGAGATTCTTCTAGGGTCAGGCACCACAGCAAGGGTTGAGAGTAGGATCTGTGGTAGAGCTTCCCATTTAAGACCAAGTACCGATATGCCCTGATGTGAATTATGCGGGCCAAGTTCTTGTTTTCTAGGAGCAGCCCTCCTTCTAGGTATTGGATGATGGGAGACATTTAATTTTAGGTCTGCTAAAAAACCTGGGCAGTCTAAACCTCTTCTATGCTTGGCCTTGGTTGGTAGGAAATTTTTAGAGTGGAATCTCCTTCTAGCTTGAGATGAGAGGCCATATTTGCCAAAGCATCGGCCTGGAATTTTGACCTCTTTCGATTTTTTGGATAGTGAATTCATGGAATGAGAGCTTTAGTGAATCCACCAGCTCTGAATACCGGAGCATTCTGTCATCTTTAATAGAAAGTTCTCCTACAACTTGGCTTACCACCAGTTGAGAATCGGAGAAAACTTCGAGGCTTGGGCTTTATATTCCATAGCTAGCTTCATCCCAAAGATGAGGGCCTCATACTCAGTTTCATTGTTGGAAGCTCTGAATCCCAAGCTTACTGCCTTTTCAAATATAAATCCCTCAGGGGATCGTAACACTAGGCTGACGCCAAAACCGCGGTCTGTGGATGATTTGTCACGACCCGAAACCCACCCTATGCGGATCTCGTGTCGCGGGGCCAACCCGAAGGCCGTCCCTACTTTTTCCATTCTTGTATCATAGTACTAATATGCAATGTACTAAAAATCTTAAACAATGAACAGCAGAAGTCTTTATCAATTACAGTAATCCAGCGGAAGTCTTTTAAATAATTTAAACAGTGGAAGTCTATTAAATACATGACATAGTTCTACATAAGACAAAATGAGAACTAAACGTAACCAGCACCCGGGGGTGGTGAATACATGGGAGAACTAACATAGACTGATACCGTACTTCAAAATGTCCCCCTACGCTCTCAGACTCCTACTGGGGTCTCGCAGCGTCATCACCTGAAATGGGGGTAAGTGGGGTGGAATGAGCTACAAAGCTCAGTAAGTAAATGCAGATCTCCAACACTGGTATCGATGATCAATGAATCCATGAATAAGATTATGATAGCCAATCATAAGAATAAGATACTGTGATAGCCAATGGAAACAATTGCCACGAGGGCCAATGGAAACAATTGCCACGAGGGCCAATGAACAGTAATCACAATACACAATCAGAAGTATTGGCTATAATATCAATATGAAGAAATTCAATGATGATATAACAACAATGAAGTACTGCCACAATGAACCGATCACAATCAAATCAATCAATGCAAGTCCTTCGAGACTTGAAGAATCATAAGGGATAGTGCCATTCAACAATCAAGTTCTGTCAGTCATAAGAGATGCTTTTATTCTGTAACATGCCAGTGAAATTGCAAATGAAATGCCAGTGGAAATGCAATGAAATGCCAGTGATCATGCCAGTCAATTGCCGGTGGAAAGCCTTCGAGGAATTCATTCCTGCCACCTGTCCATTCATGGACTTGACCCTTAGGTCTCTAGTCAATACAGAAGCATCGGATGGATGTTGTGACTGAGCACAAATCGGTATTCATAACATATCATGATCATTCGTGATTCCATAGAAGTATAAAATGGAATATCATAGATTCAATGAAAGCATAACAGTACGCCTTTCAAGGCATAGTCAACATGATAACTGATGCTGCACTTTTTGACTCGCAACACGTGAGGACTCCGTGACCTGTAGAACACTCAGAGAGATGATCAGAGGACCACCGGATTGGCTCCGGCGGTAGCCGTTCCGATGCTTAAGTAAGTAAGGGAATTGAAAGACTGTATTGAAAGCCAAAGAATGAGCATAGGAAAAAATAAAGCAGTACCTCTAGGGTTTAATATATAAGCCGTGGTTCTCCTAATTTGATTAGGTTTTGCCGCCACGAATATAGGGATTTGATCATCAGAGATTTGCAGTTACCTTGTGGAGCATTGAATCGTAGATGGAGATAATCATAGATAGTAGTTTCCGTGTTGAAGGCTGTTTCCTTATTCCCCTGCTTAACGGTTGTTAAGGAAACCATATATGCAATGTTGAATAAATATTGTCCAGAACAGGAGGTCTGGAAGATATACATGAGAATATCCTGAATGCTTCATCTGCACTGTATGACCGAGTTTATCGGTTCTGAATGATATGTAAATAAGAATGCCTTGAAGGCTTGCTGCTGCTTTGTATGATAGACATGAGAATACCCTGAAGGCTTGTAGCTATTCTGTATGACCGAAGTATATGAGCTCTGTAGGATCGAGATTTGTTAATCTGATGGGCACACGTGTCTCAAAGTGATTGGTATGTCTGTTTGTGGTATATCAGCTACTCCCCCCCCGAGCCCTTGTTAAAAGCTAGGGATTTAACTAGGGTTGAGGGTTTTGTGAAGAGTCATACATTTTGCCTACCCACTTCTCGAGACGTCGATTTAACGTGTCATTTATTGCGCAGCCGATACTCGAGAATCCATCATTATTCTCAACTGTTGTGTCGTCTCGTCTTGGAAGGCTCATATTTCGAATGCGTATATAGAGAGAGGGAAAGGTCTTTCACATCTTTCTTATGTATTTATCTCTACAGTATCAGAACGTCATTTGACATATCTTGGAGTTTTGGAGGATCTCCGGTGTTCATAACCCTTTCTTGATCTCAGGTTCGACTTTTAGTCCCCTTCTTCATTCCTTCTCGTTTGTTTCGTCTCTTTCTCTTGTTCGCCATGTCTGGCTTAGAATCACACTCTGGTTTGGGAAGTCCTTCTGAGACTGATCCTCAAATGCAATTAGTGAATGTTGACGAAAATAGAATGGTAGTTCCTCCCTCTAGTCCGGGGGTTAGGATTGTCGATGCTTTTGATGATCCCCTGAACAGGGCTGTAACACCCCGACTTTGCGTAATTAATAATTAGTTATTAATTATTAATTAATACCGGCTTATAGAATGATCTAGGGAATTAATCATAATCCCGGCGGTCATGATAGACCGATAAAATAATTAAATATGTCTGGAGGAAAAGGGTAAAATACCCAAACCCAATTACTGGTTAAATGGATAAAATAATGCCGTTTTAACACCAACGGAACCCGAATTAGCTAACCCGGGAAATCCTGAATGATTAATAAATGACACGGAATCTCTGACACTGAAGAATACTGAAATACGGAACTCTCGGAACAAACCGCGTCGAAAAATGAGTTACGGAATGAAAGTTATGAAGGAAACACTGAAACTGAATCACTGCGCAACCAAACGTGGCCTTAACCGAAAATATGGGAAAAATGGCCAAATGGGAGGCCAAGGGAATTGAACCCTTGACCTTTGAGTGAAAAGAAACCTCATCCAAAAAATTACCAACTGGGCTACTATTATCTTTGTGTCCATATATACAACAAAAATGTATATAACACTGAATTATCCTAATCTGCCACCAAAACTGGCCAATGGCCATCCATGCAACACCACACCCTTGCATCACCCCTATGCTCCCTAGCTCATCATCACCCTACTTCAGCCATGATGACCTCTCCTCCAACCAAAATACATGCAGATTTATCATGAGGTTGGGAGATGTATTGCATTACAAGTCTCCATATGTGTATTGAGGATGGAGAAATTTGAAATGGGTGTGACTGATCTGATATGTGAGATCTTCCAAGTGTGAGGGCCATAGCCATGGGTGAAGAGAGAGAAAGCTACTTGTATGAGAGATGTTGTGCATGTATATGCATGGTGTATGTACATGGTGACATTCATGGAGATGCACCAAAGGAAGAGAGGATTCAGGGGGCATGACTAAACTGTGGCAACCAAAGGGGGTCAGAACTGAGCTATATAGGAGCAGTGGCCTGAACCAAGGTAAAATCCCTAAACTGAAAATCTTTCTGTTTGGGTTTTGTTACTGTTTTGATAGTTTGAGCCGTATAGACAACATGCATGTAACTGAAGTATTAGGGGGAAGAAAATGGGAGAAAATAGACTAAGTTTGAACCCATTTTGGGCACTGGACCATGATAGACCGAGAGGGGGAAATTTCTGGGTTTTTAAAAACTCTACTCTAAGCTCGGTTTGATGCATATAGGCATGAAAAACAGGAAAAGTGGAACTTAACACAACTTGAACGGACCAAAATGGTCCAAATATGAGCTAGATATGGGCAGTTGCAGGTGCGGCTGACCCAAAACGATAATCCTCCAATCGATTGGTTTTGTAGGATTTTAGCACACCAAACTGTTCCTAAGAGTCCCAAAAGGTCCCTGTGGTCGAAAATAGGGGTTAAAACAACCCAAAAACGCACGAAAATGAAATTGGAAGCGTCGCCGGAGAATCGGCCATGGCCGGAGCTACGACCTGTGGCTCACCGTTTGACGGCCAAGATACGGTCCAATCAAAAAAATGAAAACATATTTGGAATCCTTATAAAAATTTCCTTCGAACCCCGTTGGACCGAACCATCGAAGTCACCGGAATTTTCCCACCGGCGCCGGAGAAGACCCCTGTAGGTCACCGGAGAAGACAGAGACCATTTTGGTCTCGGGTGGGTCTGGATCGGACTCGGGTCGGGACCCGACCCGTTGCAAAATCGGATAAGTGGCACGTCGCCGTTTTGAAGGTTACTGTTTTGTTTTAAAATTGAATTCAGCCTATTTGGCAACGAGGTTAATAAATTAAAATTTGGATTTGGCTAATCCTAAACACGGATAAGGGGGCAATTGAGGTTAAATGGGATATGTTATCCCGGTTTTCAGAGGGTCAGTGAACCGGTTGGTTCACAAGAGTTCTGGACCGGTTCAGCCAGTGAACCCTTAAACCAATGGGTCTGAACCCTAATTTTTTGAATTTATATTTAACCCCCAAATACTTTCTGAAATTACGGATTTGTCCCCAACTGTTTTAAAGAATTATACAGTGGCCCAAATTTCTGAGAAACTGTTCAATTAAGCCCCTGACAAATTAATTAAATAATAAAATAATTATTTTATTATTTTATTAATTAGGTAAAATTACGATTTTACCCCTGGACATTTAATATGTCAAACGGAGTCCAAATAAATTAAATAAATAGTGTATTTTCACTATTTCAAATATTCCGGACTCAATGGTACTGTCCGATTTTGGAAATACAGTACCGAAAAATACAGACTTGTAAGTGATAAATTACTGTACTGCCCCTGATGGCACCAGACCCAAATAAAAATAAAAGACAGTCTATTCTGACTATGTCGGGCGTTCTGAACTCAACGGTGAGGTCCGTTTAACGAACTGAAGTCCCGAAAAATACAGACACATAAAGTGTAAATGACCATACTGCCCCTGATGCTTCCCAGGGTCAATTGAACATAACAGATAGTCCAACTTAATTATGTCGAACACTCTGGACCCAATGGTGAGGTCCATTTTATGAACTGACATGCCGAAAAATATGACACGTGAAATTACCAAATTACCCCTGATACTGTACGAAGCCTAAATGAAGTTCGATTAGGACGAAATTGATAGCGATAGAAGCCCAGATACTGGTGAGACTGTAAACATGATTAAATAATGATTCGGAGTCGGAATCTTACAAAACGTAAAATGACCAAAATACCCCTGAGCACAGTAAGTGCAAGGTAGAGGTCAAATAAAGGTCAAACTGATCTGATAAATTATCATAGGGATAATTATGAACACTGAAGGGCTAAATAAGACTCCGGGAATGTAATGCGTAAAACGAGAAATGATCGATGCGTCCCGATGATCAAAAGCAGATACCAAACGAAGTCCAAAGGACTTAAGAATTTACATATGAGATATATGGGACATTCTGAGGACCACGACAGGGTCCGGGGTAAGAATGACAAATTACCATTTTGCCCCTAAGGCTAAGTAAGCCCTTAACTGATAGCGATTCAACTCTAAAAGACTTACAACTTCATGTATACGATATATGGGATATTCTAAGAACCACGAGTGGGTCCGGGGCAAGAATGACAAAATTACCATTTTGCCCCTATGGTTAAAATAAGAACCTAACTGATACCGATTGGAGTCTAAAAGACGTAGAACTTTATATTTAAGATATAAAGACTATTCGGAGGGCCTTGACAAGGCCCGAGGCAAGGGTGATAAAATGACCGTTTTGCCCCTAAGGTTGAAGAAGTAACTGACTGATAACGATTGAAGTCTAAATGACTGGGGTTATAATCCTGATGACTGCTGAGCCTAATTTAAGAATAAAATAACCCCGGATGAAACCCGATGAGAGGGCGATAGGCTACTAGGCTATCTTAGGTAAACCGATAGATACCTAAGATGACAAATGAGACCTGAATGGATGAGTTCTGATCTGTATATGATTGATGATTATTGTTCAGGATATACATGGAGATGCCTGACGTATCTGGAGGTTATCGGATTGTTTGCGCAAGGAGATAACCGTAACAGTTTGTGAGTAACCTGGAACTTCTGACTTGGTGTATAAGTACACCGTCTAGTTACTGTATTTTGATTTACTGTACTGTTTTGTATACTGTACTGTCTGAATGCATACTTTTTATACTGCATTACACGTAACATGATTTTGTACTGTCCTGTTCTCCTGTTCAGTTCGGGTCTGTCTTGTTCTGTTGTATGGTCTGTCATGGTTTTATTCTGTACTGTTGCGTCTTGTGAGTAAACCTGACTCCTGAATTGGTGTATAAGTTCTGTCTAGATACTGTACTTTGAAGCACTGTATTGTTTTGAACGTTATACTGTTTAAAAGAAAAAGCATATATTTAAAGTAGCATATGCCTTGTCCTGATTGATATTGTACCAGTTTGTTCCGTCCTGTTCAGTTCCGATATGTCTTGTTCTGATAAATGTATTGTTCCGTTTTGTTCCGACATGTTCAGTTTCGATATGTCTTGATCTGATTGATGTATTGTTTCGTTTTGTTCCGTCATGTTCAGTTCCGATATGACTTGTCCTGATTGATATTGTTTCATTTTGTTCCGTCGTGTTCAGTTCCGATATGACTTGTCCTGATTGATATTGTTTCATTTTGTTCCGTCATGTTCAGTTCCGATATGTCTTGTCCTGATTGATATTGTTTCGTTTTGTTCCGTCATGTTCAGTTCCGATATGACTTGACCTGACTGATATTGTACCGTTTTGATCCGCCATGTTCAGTTCCGATATGTCTTGTTCTGATTGATGTATTGCTCTGTTTTGTCCCGTTATGATCTGTCCTGTTATGCCTCTGTCCTTGATTATGCCTGTGACTTGAACTGGTGTTTTGTTCCGTCTGATCCCGTTATGTACCGTCCGTCAATAATCTGTCTGTCTTGATTGATATATGGTCCAGTTCCGTTATGATCTGTTTGAATTCTTGACTTGGTATATAAGTTACTGCATAGATACTATATTTTGATGCACTGTACGGTTTTAAAAGTTAAACTGTCTGAATGCATGTTTTAAATGCAAACTTTTATACTGTATTGTACGCGGCATGATTTTGTCCCGTCCTACTATTATTTTGTTCGGTCTGTCTTGTTCCATTTTATGGTCTATCTGATTTTGTTCTGCTATGATGTGTCTGACTCTGGGTACCATTCTGATTATGAGCGGTCTGGCATAAGTAGGCTTGATTACGCGCCTAACTGATATATTATTGTTATGCCCTGTTATGTTCCGCCCAGTACTGATCTGTTCTAATATTTGAATTAATTACCTATACTCTCATTGATATTGGCATCATGCACTGTTTCGTCTGTTCTGATTTGTTGTTCCGTTTAGTTCAGTCCTGTTTTATTCTACTGAAACTGCATTTAAAGTAGATTTAAAAAACTGCTATTTCAGAAACAACTGAACTACCCTTGTGCTTTGTAAACAAGAAATGGTTTTGAAACCCTTGACAGGGAACCTGTGTTACTCATTGGGCTTTTCGAAGCTCACCCCATTCCCTAACATTTTTCAGGAATGATATCTGTTGGATCTGATGGCACTGATCAGTGGAGACTGGATTATTGAGGATTGAATCTGTTTAATCAGGTGAGTGATGTAATACGACTGACTTGACTGGTATGTACTAGATATAGACATGGCTCATGGATTTAAACGGTACTCTAAAGATTATAGTTATGCTCTGTTGTTATATGTCGGATTATAGATATGCTCTGAGGTTAGAATTGTTAGCTGTTGGATTTTAGACTTGCTCTGTGTGATACATATCCTACGGTGGATACATGAGTTGCATTCCCTTGACAAAAAGTTTTTAAATTCCGCTGCATCTGACCCTACAGTCGGAGTGCAATTCACTAAAAAGTTCAGAAATTGCCTTCGGTTGGTCGCGTGGCGGCTGACTGGCATCACGTCCTCGACATCCGCGTAGGGTGGGGTTCGGGATGTGACAAGGGCTGGCGAGACCTCTGGTCGGTCTGGTCGCAAAGAGGAGGGTGAGAGTGTAATTACTGAAAGTATGTTGAAGGAGTTATGGGCGAAGTTCAAACTTCCCAAAAATGTTACTTTCAGGGTCCCAGATTCTCAAGATCGCCGGGGCGATGTTAGAGATGGAGAAATCTGTGCCTATCTGGCCTGGTTTGAACTGGGTCTTACACTCCCCTTTCCTGATATAATAAAACAATTCTTTTGTTGGTTTGATCTATGCCCCGCAGACCTGAACCTTAACAGTTGGAGACATCTATTGAGCTTTATCGTATTAGGGCATATGAATAATGTCGAGGTGTCCCTTGACCTGATCCGTAGCAATATGGATCTAAAACTTCAAAAGGCGGAAGGCCTTTATTATATGTCTTTTGATAGTGGGTTCAGACCCCTTACTTCTGTGCCCTCCTCCAACAAGACCTGGAAGAAATGGTACTTCTTTATTAAAGGAGGATGGGAATTCAAGAACTTCGAGGGTCAACCTTCCACATTCCCTCGAACCACTGGGCCAAGGGGTGAGACTGAACTTTTTCGTGGCTGCGTTGACTCTGTTTTGTTTGCCAATTTGTTGAACTGATCAATTTCTATGCTTGCTTTGCAGTTAAAAGTGCGTGGAAGAGACCAGATTTCTCTCTCGCGGTTCAGAAGCAGTATAAGAAGCTTTTGAAGCCCAACATTAGGGATCATTCTTCCATTGTCAACCCTGATAAATTAATGGCTGCCAGGGGTAGTGTTGAGGAGATTGCTGATAATGTGATGGCTCAGTGGGAGTCCGGGCCATCACCGCCTGTGGTGGGGGAAGCTTCTTCTCCAGTGGTTCCTCCCGTTCCGAAGAAGCGGAGGCTGATTCCGTCCTCTCCCGGGCCTGCTGAAAGGGAGGAAGAGGCTCCCGTCCCTATCACGGTGGTTCCTCCAATCCCGTTTCGTCGAGTGGGTAAGGAGGCATCATCATCGGTGGCTCCTGATGTTGCTGGTCAGGGGGCCAAGAAGATTCTGAATGACTTCTGGGCCAAAGGCTCAATTAAAATTAAGCCTCAGGCGTCGGGGAAGCTTCTTGCTGACTTGACCGCTCTTCAGGTTAAGGTGAGCTCGTCAGGCCCATACTTCTCTTACCTTTAAGCGTTTATACTGGTGTTTGAGTCATTTTCTTTGTGTTATGCAGACCTTGCATACCCTTTCTGCTTTGGTGGAGGTTTCTCCATCTGTGGAGGAGCTTGACCAACTTAGGGCCAATCTGGACGAACTGGGACTCCAGTTGGGTACTGCTCGGTCGGAGGCTCACGATTCTGCGGAGAAGTTGAAGGAGTGTCAGAACTCCTTGATAGTGATGGAATCGGAGAAGAACCTTGCCGTTGATCGGGCAAGGAGGTTGCAGGTGGAGCTGAATGGCTTGCGGTACCAGCACCGTAGACAGCTCGATGAAGCCGTGGAGCAGGCATTGGTGGACAATGAGGAGGAGATGAGGTCGAAGCTGGAAGGAATGGCCCATCATTTGATTATGTTTGGGTTTAATAACTTTCGCTCTCGGCTTCTTGCCAAGTTTCTTGACCTAGACGTTTCCTCAATTGTGCCGCCTAGATCTGAACCTTCAGAGGTTAACCAGGACGAAGTGGCTGATGTCCTCTCGGCTGATCCCACGGAAGTGGTTGTACCGACTGAGGTGGTTGATACTGCACCTACCGAACCTTCTCCTGTCGTTGATCCTGTTCCTGCTGATCAGGCTTAGGATCTATATTTTGTTATTTTTCAATGTACTTGAGACATACATTTGTTTAATGGAACAGTCTTTTGGTTAATGCTCGCCTCTTTGGTTATATTGCTCTGTAGCATTTGTGCATATCTTTGAGTTATGTGGCTCTGTAGTGCCTTAACATGTAGTTGATGGTAATAATCGTTGCAAGTTGCATTTCTCTGGAGTTTAGTGTATACCAGATCAGATTTTCCTCTGTAGGTAGCTGTGTTCCGAACTTCTTTACTTGCCTTAGGTCAATAATTGGAGACTTCTTTTTTGAAGTATTTCAAAGCTGACCGTTCTGAATTCGGGGACATAATAATAAGTGGATACCCTTGTGATTGTAGTTTGGTTGATCAGATCTTCTGCCTCCAGACTGTTAGAAATCAAGAAACGTCATAGTTGATGGACCTCTGTTGTACACGTGGCCCTGTAAGTGTTAATGACATGGAGAAACCATCACGTCATATACGTGGGAAAGATTAAAAGCCTGTGTATTACGTGTATGGCCCTGCCTTTTGTTTCTCCCGAGAGGGTGGTTTAATACTCCATTTATTGCACCTCCGCCGTTTGGGATTTCTAAACTAGCACTTCGCTTAACCGTTGTGACGGTTCAACTGGGTGGCCTTTGGTCTTCCAGTGTCTATATATATGGAAACGAGGGCATATGGTTGTGCTCAACCCTTCTGCTCCCCGAATTGTTTGTAAGAGAGGTTTTTATATGCTGCCGGAGTTCTTCCACTCGTCCGGAGATGATGGATGATTCCTTGCCTGAGTTGGGAATAATTAAACTGTGGCCAAAAGTTAACCCTCCCCTATTTTCAGTCTCCAAGGAAGGATTGAAGGAGGCACAAGTCTTCTTGTTTCCTCTGGTATCTAGTCGAGATTTCTCCTATTGGTGGTGGCCCCTCCCTGATTCAACCGAGGCCTGGAGCGTTGGTGATGAAGACGAAGGTGAGTTGCCTCCTCTTCCTCATGCCCTGTCAGAGACCCTTGCTCCAAGTGGCTGGGGTGAAACAGACGGTGTGAAGAAGAAGATTGAAGGTGGGTTGCCTCCTCCCGCTTATAACTCGGCAGTGACAACTGCTCTGAGGGAGATGAATGGGGGCCGCCTCCTCCCTTTTGTGACTTGGCAGGAACCCTTGCTTCAATTGGCTGGGGCGTTATGCCGATTACAAAGGTGGAGAATGAAAAGTCTCCTGAGGCTCAGAGCCCTCATCATCCGTTGGTCATGGGACCAGTGATAGTGATGATGAAATGGCCTGGGCACTACTTGATGCAGACTGGGGTTCAGGGTTCCTTCCTTTCAAATGGAGCCGATGAAGGCGGTTTTGAAGGTTTTGGATCTTGTGCCCCTTTATCATCCCAGGAGAAGAGCCATTATGTTGCCAAGCGTAGCTTCTATAATAGCTTCTGTAATAGCTTTTGTAGTAGTGTCTTTGTACTGATGTAAATCTTTTGAGTTATCAATAAAGTTGAATTTCTTCTTCTCAGATATGATATTTTCTGTGAATGTGCTCTTTTGAAACTTAAGCACCTTCTCATGCATTTCCGATTGTTCTGAAAATAAATCAAAGAACTTAGAAAAATGCCAGAATCGAAGTACTTTACCTTTGGTTGAAACCATAGTACTGGTTCGTTTGACAGATAAGCCAAATAATATAAGTGTCAGATCCGAGGTGTTTCGATCTAGGAAACTTTAGGTGATAGATGCTCGGAACTTCTGCTTCAGATAGACTGGATCACAGAATCTGCTAACTGAAGACGAACCAGGCTCGGAAGGCCTGTGCATTAAAGTAGTCTAGGCTTGGTAGGCCTGCATATTTTATGAACCAAGTATTTAAGATCCGTATAGCATGGACCAGACTCTGAAGGTCTGTGCATTATAGATGGACCAAGTCATGAGACTTGTGCATTGATATATGGACCAGGCTCTGGAGGCCTGTGCATTAATAGATGGACCAAGTCATAAGACTTGTGCATTAATATATGGACCGAGTAAACACTCGTACATTATGGACCAGGCTCTGGAGGCCTGTGCATTGATAGATGGACCAAGTCATAAGACTTGTGCATTAATGGATGGACCAGGCTCTGAAGGCCTGTACATTAATAGATGGACCAAGTAAACACTCGTACATTATGGACCAGGCTCTGGAGGCCTGTGCATTGATAGATGGACCAAGTCATAAGACTTGTGCATTAATAGATGGACCAGGCTCTGAAGGCCTGTGCATTAATAGATGGACCAAGTCATAAGACTTGTGCATTAATAGATGGACCAGGCTCTGGAGGCCTGTGCATTTATATATGGACCAAGTCATAAGACTTGTGCATTAATAGATGGACCAGGCTCTGAAGGCCTGTGCATTTATAGATGGACCAAGTCATAAGACTTGTGCATTAATAGATGGACCAGGCTCTGAAGGCCTGTGCATTAATAGATGGACCAGGCTCTGGAGGCCTGTGCATTAATAAATGAACAGTTTTATGGAAGTAAAAGAAAACATCTTTATTGATAATGCTTCCGCAAGTGTTCTACGTTCCATGGCCTAGGAACAGGTTTCCTAGTCATGTCTTCAAGCCAGTAAGTGGTAGGTCGAACGACCTTCGTTATTTTGTAGGGGCCTTCCCAATTTGGTGACAACTTTCCCATGGTAGGATCCTTGGTGTTCTGAAAGACTCTTCTTAAGACGAAGTCTCCAACTTGAAAGTTGACTGTCTTGAGTCCTACCTTGGATTTGTTGACCATTCTTTGCTGATAAGCTTCCATCCTGATGATGGCTTGATCCCTTTTCTCTTCGAGCAAGTCCAAGTTTTCCATCAGCTGCTGATCATTGGATTCTTGCTCGAAGGCCTCAGTCCTCAGAGTTGGCATACCGATCTCAACCGGGATTACTGCTTCTGTTCCATAGGCTAGTGAGAAGGGAGTTTCAGAGGTGGGAGTTCTTCTGGTTGTTCTGTAGGCCCAAAGGACTCCAGGGAGTTCTTCTGCCCATTATCCTTTGGCCTGTTCCAACCTCTTCTTTAACCCGTCAAGGATTGTTCGGTTGGTGACCTCGGCTTGCCCGTTTGCTTGCGGATGGCCTGGAGAGGCAAAGTGCTACCTGATGTTGAGATTTTCGCAGAATGCCTTGAAGCCTTTACCAGTGAATTGTGTCCCATTATCCGAGATAATTACATGTGGTATGCCAAACCTACAGACAATGTTCTTCCAGGTGAAGCTTTCGACTTCCTTTTCTGTAATATGCGTTAAAGGCTCGGCTTCGGCCCATTTAGAGAAGTAGTCGATGGCCACCAAGAGGTACTTCCTGTTTGGAGGTGCTCGTGTTAACGGGCCCACAATGTCCATTCCCCATTGAGCAAAGGGCCAAGGACTAGGAATCGGGATGAGCTCGTGCTGAGGCTGATGTTGGTACGGGGCAAATCGCTGGCATTTGTCACACTTCCGAACATACTCTTTAGCCCATTTCAGCATGCCGGGCCAGTAGTAGCCCTGTGATAGAGCTCGGTGGGCTATAGTTCTGCCCCCATTGTGATTCCCATAAATTCCCTCATGAATTTCAGCCAAAACATATTGCGACTCATCTGGAGCCAAACACTTTAACAGAGGTTGAGAATACGACCTCCTGTAAAGTTTGTTGTTCAGGATTAGGTACCGAGCCGCTCTGATTCGGATTCTCCTGGCTTTGTTTTTATCCTCTGGGAGGAGCCCGGATCTTAGATACTGGAGGATTGGGGTCATTCAGCTCTGGGTTTGTTCGTCAATTTGAGCAACTGATGCTTCCTCAATGCTAGATCCTGGCTGAAAAGAGATTTTAACTGTGGAGTCTGTTTCGGACTTGAGGCGGGAGGCCATGTTGGCCAGAGCATCTGCTCTACAATTCTGACTTCTCTCAATCTTCTGGATAGTGAAAGTCTGGAAGGAATGCTTTAAGTGGTTCACTAGTTCGGAGTACTGAAACATCCTGTCATCCTTAATGGCAAACTCTCCCAAAACTTGGCTTACTACCAGTTGGGAATCAGAGAAGACATCGAGGTTCTGAGCCTCGCATTCCAGGGCAAGCCTCATCCCTAAGATTAGGGCCTCATATTCGACTTCATTATTAGAAGCTCTAAATCCCAGGTTGACTGCTTTTTCCGATGTGAGTCCATCAGGGGACTGTAGTACCAGTCCTACCCCTGATCCTTGATCGGTTGACGATCCATCAATATACAGCAGCCAGGTTCCCGTAGTTTCGGTGATTTGTGCTTCGTTCTGCAGTGCCGGGGTGAACTTGGCTACAAAGTCGGCTAAGGCCTGCCCTTTAATGGAGTTTCGGGGTACATATGCTATGTCAAACTCCCCTAGCTCCACAGACCACTTGACCAATCTTCCCGATACCTCAGGTTTCCTCAATATTGACTTTAGAGGATAGGCAGTTGGAATCTCAATTGGATGGGCCTAGAAGTAAGGTCGAAGCTTCCGAGCTGATATGACCAAGGCATAGGCTAGCTTCTCTACTTCTGGGTATCTTTTCTCCGTGTCAAGTAGTGCCCTACTGACGTAGAATATAGGCCTCTGTACTCCTCTGTCTTATCTGACCAGTGCGGAGCTGACCGCGTTCTCAGAGACTACAAGGTACAGGAGCAGCTTTTCTCCTTGTACTGGTTTTGACAGGAGCTCTGGAGAGGCTAGATACTCCTTTAGTTCTTGGAAGGAATGCTCGCATTCTTCTGTCCATTGCAAGGCCTTGCTGCCCTTTAGAGCTTTAAAGAAAGGTAGGCAGCGATCGGTGGACTTGGATATAAATCTGCTCAATGCGGCGACTCTGCCATTCAGTGCTTGAATCTCCTTTCTGGTCTTTGGCGACTTCAGTCCAATCAGGGCTTGGATCTGAGTGGGATCTGCTTCGATACCTCTTTGAGAGACGATGTACCCCAAGAATTTTCCCTTCATAACTCCGAAGGTACATTTCGAGGGGTTGAGCTTCATCTTGTGCTGTCTGAAGATATCGAAGGTCTGGGCCAAGTGCTGGAGGTGGCTGCCTTTCTGAAGGCTCTTTACCACCATGTCGTCGATGTATACTTCCATGGTGCTGCCAAGCAGTGGGCTGAACATCTTGTTCACCAATCGTTGGTAAGTGGTTTCAGCATTCTTCAAACCGAAAGGCATCACTCTGTAGCAGTAGAGTCCTCTCTCGGTTATGAAGGCAATCTTTTCCTGATCTGGAGGGTACATCTGGATCTGGTTGTATCCAGAGTAGGCGTCCATGAAACTCATAAGCTCATGCCCTGCAGTGGCGTCAACCAGTTGATCTATTCTCGACAGTGGAAAGCTGTCATTGGGGCATGCTTTGTTGAGGTCTGTGTAGTCAACACAGACTCTCCACTTGCCGTTCTTCTTCTTAACGAGCACAGTGTTGGCTAGCCACTCGGGATAGAAAACTTCCCGTATCATCCTGGCGTCCAGCAGCCTCTGGACTTCTTCGTTTATAATCCGATGCCATTCGGGAGCGATCGGCCTTCTCTTTTGTCTGACTGGGGGGTGATCTGGATCTACCATCAGTTTGTGAGTTATCAGATTAGGATCTATTCCCTCCATGTCCCTGGTCTCCCAAGCAAAGATAGAGAGGTTGTTCTTCAGAAACTTGACTATCTTTTCCTGCTCGGTGGGCGTAAGGTCTGGGCCGATGTGCAAATAACGCCCCTCTGCTTCTGAACTGACCAGTATTTTGATGGGCTCGCCAACAGGCTTGGCTCGGCTGTCACATCCCCTTGGGCTCAGGGGCTTTTGAACGCCGGATGGGCAATCTTCCACCTCGGGAGTGTGAGTGAAAACCGGATCTGCACAGTCCCGAGTGTACTGTAATTGCTATTTCGGAGCTGTCTCCTTGAGGGCAATGGCGTGACATTCTCGTGAGGTTGGCTGACATCCCCGGACCGAGTGCAACCAGGGTCGAAGTGACTTCCCCTATCTGGTGTAACCAGGGTCTCCCGATGATGACGTTGTATAGAGACTTCATGTTTAACACCATGTATTCAGAGATGGTGGTCTTCTGCCCTTCACCTTCCCCAATAGTGGTAGGAAGGTCAACTCTCCCCAATAGGGTGCTGAGGTTGCCATCAAAAGCTGCCATTACGGCAGTGGTAGGCTTGACGCTGTCCTGGTCTATGCCCATCCGCTTAAGCGGTTCATAGAATAGAATGTTGACTGAGCTGCCAGTGTCGACTAGGACTCTTCTAGTCTCGAAGTTGGAAATTCTGAGGGTGATAACAAGGGCATCACTGTGAGTGCAGTGTACCCCTGCTAGATCTTGCTCGGTGAAATGGATCTCTGGCCCTAACTTGAGCCTCTTTTCGACGTTGGAGACCTGCAAGAAGTTTGGGGCGGTTCTGGCCTCCCGAGCATATCTTTTTCTTGCCCTGTTGGACATTCCTGTAACAGGGGAGTCAGCATGGAGGACGTAGATAACATGGTTATTCTGCCTCTGAGGCTCGTTTCATCCTTCCCGCTGCTTTTGCCTCTGTTCGGGCCTCTGATCTGGCCGCTGCTGAGGTTTGTCTTCTTGGGGGTTCTGCCTTCCGTCTTGTTTGACGAACTCCCGAAGATGTCCCTTCTTTATGAGCTGTTCTATCTCATATCGGAGGGTCCTGCAAGTGTTAGTAGTATGTCCATGATCTTTATGGAAATTGCAATACTTACTTTGGTCCCGCAGGCTGGGATCTCCTTTGATTGGCTCTGGCCACCTCAGGTTCTCCCGATCTCTGATCTGTCGGAGTACCTGGTTCGGAGTGGTATTCAAAGGCGTGAAGTTGGTGAACTCCCTTGGTGCGGAGTTGTACACAGCTCTGGGAGCTGTTCTCTTCTCTGGGCTCCTGGCCCTCTTTTTGTTGGAGTCTCTTCTGTGATCCTCCTTCTTATGATCCTCCCGCTTCGGATTATCCCTCTGGGTCTGATCCTTGCCCTTCTGGGCTGAGCGGTTGGCCTCTTCCAGGTTGATGTATTTTTTGGCCCGATCCATTAATGCCGCCATATCGGCTGGAGGGCTCTTTGTCAAGGAATCTCTGAAGCCACCTTGGGCAAGTCCGGTAGTAAGGGCTGCAACAAGGAATTTCGGGCTGCAATCCGTGATCTCAGTGAGCTCGGTGTTGAAGCGGGCAATGTAGGCCCGGAGGGATTCCTCCCTGGTCTGCTTAACATTCAACAGGAATTCTGGCCCCCTTCTGAGCCTCCTGCTGGTCATAAACCTATCCAAGAACTACCTACCGAGCTCGTAGAAGCTGGTAACGGAGTTCGGAGGGAGGTTGTGGAACCACTTCAGAGCTGTTCCCTTCAGACTGGTGATGAACGTTCGGCACATGAAAGCGTTTGAGGCTCCGTGAAGGGCCATCGTATGCTGATAATGAAATAGGTGATCTCCTGGATCTCCCGATCCGTCGTAAAGAGTGAACTTGGGCACCACGAACTTTCTGGGCCTCTCTTCGAACATGATGGCGTGAGTGAACGGAGTGGCTAGTCTTCCGAGCAGCCTGGCCAGTTCATCCTGCTCTGGAGGGTTCTGAGGTCCTATCAAGCCGATTGTCCGGTCCATAGACTCGACAATCTCCTCTACCCTTCGCGGGTCTTTGAGTCTGACATCTTGTGAACCCTGCCTGACAGCCTCGACTTCAGGGTAGTAGGGTGGAGTACGCCCTTCGGATGGAGGAGGAATCCGAACCAGAAGGACTGGTGCTGTATGATAAGGTTCCTGCGGTGCCGGTGGTGCTCCCGAAACCCTAGGAGTTGGGGCTTGAGTAGTGCTTCGGTAATGCACGTCGGGAACAAAAGCAGATGTTCCCCAGCCAGGGACTGTTGATGGCTGTGGATCTCGGCCAGTGTGAGCAACGCCTGAGGGGTGCCCAGGCTGGTCAGTGGGGGCCTGCCCACGAAGTTCTTCATTCTCCGTGGCAACCGGGGGTTGCGTTCCTGCAACGAAGTTGACCGGCGGGCTAGGAGAAGCCGCCGCTTGGTTCTGTGTGAGCGTTGCCAGCGTTCTAGTGATGGCCAGCAATTGCTCCTGCACCAGTTCATTGTGTCGTTTTATTGCCTCGATCTCTTGTCGCATAGGGTTGGCCGCTGGTCCCCTTGTGCGAGGAGCAGGCGGCTGACGCTGAGCGTTTTGCGAACTTTGAGTATTCTGTCGTGGTTGGAGATTTGGTGCCATGGTTTTCCGGTGGGGAAAAAAGATGAGTTTACGAATAAAGCACGTAGAGATTAGTCGTTCCCACAGACGGTGCCAAACTGATGCTGCACTTTTTGACTCGCAACACGTGAGGACTCCGTGACCTGTAGAACACTCAGAGAGATGATCAGAGGACCACTGGATTGGCTCCGGCGGTAGCCGCTCCGATGCTTAAGTAAGTAAGGGAATTGAAAGACTGTATTGAAAGCCAAAGAATGAGCATAGGAAAAAATAAAGCGTACCTCTAGGGTTTAATATATAAGCCGTGGTTCTCCTAATTTGATTAGGTTTTGCCGCCACGAATATAGGGATTTGATCATCGGAGATTTGCAGTTACCTTGTGGAGCATTGAATCGTAGATGGAGATAATCATAGATAGTAGTTTCCGTGTTGAAGGCTGTTTCCTTATTCCCCGCTTAACGGTTGTTAAGGAAACCATATATGCAATGTTGAATAAATATTGTCCAGAACAGGAGGTCTGGAAGATATACATGAGAATATCCTGAATGCTTCATCTGCACTGTATGACCGAGTTTATCGGTTCTAAATGATATGTAAATAAGAATGCCCTGAAGGCTTGCGGCTGCTCTGTATGATAGACATGAGAATACCCTGAAGGCTTGTAGCTGTTCTGTATGACCGAAGTATATGAGCTCTGTAGGATCGAGATTTGTTAATCTGATGGGCACACGTGTCTCAAAGTGATTGGTATGTCTGTTTGTGGTATATCAATAACAATGATACAATAGTCAACCAATGTCCACAAGATAAAACAATATCACATTGTGGATAGCAATAACATGAGGTACTTTCAAGGCACAGTGAAACATGATAACAATGATACATCAGCCAATCAAATGTCCACAAGATAGGAAAATATCGAATTGTGGACACAAGGATATCAATACATTCAAGAGTACGAGTTTGGCTGTAAAAGAATAAACTTGGCTTGTGGAAACACCACATGTAAGAGAAAATGATCCACTTACCTCTATCGTGATTCTAGATCAGAAATCCGTGAGTGTACCCTTGCCTTTCGAGTTCCCTATATATCAGTGAATACATTTTAGAATAGATTCTATTCATCAAATTTTATGCCTTTCCATCATAAGTATTTCAAATACTAATTTAGACTTTACCATTGAGTCCGGAATGCCGAAGAAAGTTGGTTTAGGCTTTCGCGGAATTCCATTTGGACTTTTGTACTAAAAAGGGCAAAATGGTCATTTTGTACTTTTACGGTATTTATCCTTCGGGGTCTCATCTTGTAAAACGGACCCCACCATTGGACTCAGAACGTCCGACATAATAAATTTTGACTATTCATTTACCCCGTTTGGACTTCGTTTGACCCACATTTGAAATAGGGGTATTTTTGTAAAATTAATATTTTATTAATTTCCTGTTTGGGCCTTAGTAGGATTTCTTAAAACATTTGGGGTCAAAGTGGAATTTCCCTAAGTTCCGGTCTAAACCAGTGGGCTCATGGCTAGAAACCCTAAACCGGTCCAGTCCGCCCCTGAACCAAACGGTTCAGTTAAATTCAAGAACCGGATTCCAATATCCCAATCCCTGTCCTTATCCGTGGTTGGAATAAGCCCAAACCCAATTTCCATTTCCTATCCCCATAGCCAAACAAGCCCAATTCATTTAAAATTCAAACATAAAACGACACAGTTCCATGTTCCCGTTTCATTTCCGGTCGGGTCCCGACCCGATCCGAACCCAGACCCGTTTTAGTTTTGACCCGATAGCCTCCACGACTTTCCGGTCGTCTTCCCCACTGCTCCGGTAGGGTTTCGGTGGTGAACAGTCGTCTTCTCCGGCGACTGTCACCGATTTCCAATCATTTTTCAACCATTTTTGAATACCATTCTCTTCCCCTTTCCTCAAGGACCTCAACCATACCCTTTACTTCCATTAAACCCCTTCCAATCCCCACGAATATAGGGAATAATAGCTCCGGCCGGTTTTCTGGCCAGATCTTCATTTCCATTTTTTGTGACATCCAAGCCACGGTTTTTACCCAATTTTTATTCTAAATGTTTTCTGCACCTTTATAGATCATTTTTCAAGACTCAAAACACGCTTTAACCAAGGTTTTCATGAAACCCGAAATTATCCTCCGAGTCCTGCAACTCGGATTTTCTCCCTTATTTATGAACCAAATGAGGTGCGGTTTGTTCCTATCAACGCCATTTTTCATGCTTGTTTAGACTCTATATTCAAAATAATTCGAATCATGCTAAAACTTTTCAAAACAGAAACAGTGGCTTACCTCCAAGTTTGGATTCTCTTGGTGTTGAGCCCCTCTTCCTCGCGCCTCTACTCCAGATTTGTTCCCCTTCCTTCTCACTCCAAAACTCTCTTTTCTCTTTTGTTTTTCACCTTCAAACTCGGCCGTGCACAATGCATATGTGCACTTATCAATACCGGCCCCTCTCTCTCTCTCTCTAGTCAGACCTCACCATACCCTGAGATCTCCTTACACACTCTATCACCCACTTTCTGTTTCCACCACTCCTTATTGAGTGTTTTACACTCAATTCATTACACACACACATTCAACCGTACACACACACCTTTTCACACACACACACACACATATATATATATATCTTCACCCACTCACACACACACGGCTGATAACAGCCCTTCTTCCCTTTTTCTTTTCCTTTTTTTTTTCTTTTACATATACATATATACATAATATATGTATAATACATTATATTATACATGTACACATATAAACATAAAATACATGTTTTATACATGTATATATATTCATGTGTAGGGGTATAAATCCGTTTTTAATCATATTTACATACATTCATTTTAATCGAGCTACTCATCTATGTTCACGTATGCATGCATGGAAATAACTGCATGCACGTATTACGATGCAATGCCCTATGGTGCTCGGGTGTTACCCAGCCTTGGTCATTCAGTTCCATCATTTACAGTTTTCAGTCATTCATTTCCGTGAAATACCATGATATACATTTCTTACCGTTCAAGTTACATATTTAACCGACCTACCTCGGTATACGTGACGTATCCCGAGTCGGGATATTACATGATTATCAGTGTAGAGCTGCCATGTAGCAGAATCCTTACTGAGCTGTGCCTTACCGTACAGTGCTGGGGTGAGCTCAGCAATGAAATCTGCCAATGCTTGCCCTTTCATGGAGGTCCGTGGAATATAGAATATGTCAAATTCCCCCAATTCCACAAACCACTTGACCAATCGCCCAGAGACTTTTGGCTTCCGTAGTACTGACTTCAGTGGATAGGCGGTTGGGATCTCAATGGGATGCACCTGGAAGTAAGGCCGAAGCTTTTGTGCTGAGATTGTTAGGGCAAAGGCCAGTTTCTCAATCTCGAGATATCTTTTCTCTACGTCCATAAGTGCCCTGTTTACATAAAATATGGGCTTCTGGACCTCACTGCCTTTCTGACTAGTACAGAACTAACGGCGTTTTTAGAGACTGCAAGATAGAGGAGCAGTTTCTCCCCTAGAATTGGCTTTGATAAGAGTTCTAGGGAAGCCAGGTACTTCTTCAGTTCTTGGAAAGCCTTTTCGCATTCTTCAGACCATTGCAATGTTTTGTTTCCCTTTAAGGCTTTGAAGAATGGTAGGCAACGGTTGGTTGATTTAGAGATGAATCGATTCAAAGTTACAACCCTCCCGTTTAGAGCCTGAATGTCCTTCTTTGTCCTCAGTGATCCTAGCTCAATCAAGGCTTTGATCTGAGTAGGGTTTGCTTCTATACCTCTCTGGGAAATAAGGTAGCCCAAGAACTTTCCCTTAGTTACACCAAAGGTGCATTCCAAGGGGTTTAACTTCATCTTGTGCCATTTCAGGATATCGAATGTTTGGCTTAAGTGCTGGATGTGGTTGCCCTTCCGTAGGCTTTTGACCAGCATGTCATCTATGTAAACTTCCATTGTACTGCCGATCAGAGGACTAAACATCTTGTTGACCAGACGTTGATACGTTGCCCCAGCATTTTTCAGACCGAACGGCATCACTCTATAGCAATAGAGACCTTGTTCGGTTATAAAACCTATATTTTTCTGGTCTGGAGGGTACATCTATATTTGATTGTATCCAGAATAGGCGTCCATGAAGCTCATGAGTTCATGTCCTGCCATTGCATCGACTGGCTGGTCTATCCTCGGGAGTGGAAAGTTGTCTTTAGGGCAGGCTTTGTTGAGGTCTGTGTAGTCAACAAAGACTCTCCACTTGCCATTTTTATTTTTGACCAGAATAGTATTGGCAAGCTATTTTGGATAGAATACCTCTCTTTTCATCTTAGCATCTAGCAACCTCTACACTTCTTCATTGATGATCTGGTGTCGCTCTGGAGTGAACGTCCTTCTCTTCTGTTTTACTGAAGGATGGTCAGGATCTGTCATCAACTTGTGAGTGATGAGGTCTGGGTCTATCCCTTCCATGTATTTTGTTTCCCGAGCAAACACTGAGGGTTGCTCTTTAGGAATTTTGCCATCTCTTCTTGCTCGGAGGGTGTCAGGTTTGGACCTATTTGCAAGTACCGCCCTTGGTCTTCTGAGCTGACTAGCACCTTGATAGGATCTCCCACGGGCTTGGCCCTACTGTCCCTTCCCCTAGGGCTTAGAGGTTCATCAATTTTGGATAAGTAGTCTACTATCTCATGCTGGTGGGAAAGGTCTGGGCCCTCATCTTAATGAGAATATAGTAATTGCTATTTGGGGGCCTTCTCCTTAAGCGTGAGAGAGTGACATTCTCGGGCGGTTGGCTAGCACCCTTGGATAGAATGGACCGCATTGTTGTGCACATATTTTAGGCATCGATGGAGGGTTGAAGTGACCGCACCCATTTGGTGGAGCCAAGACCTCCCAATTATAAAATTGTAGGGGGACTTGGAATTTAACACCATATATTCTGAAATTGTGGTCTTCTGTCCATCTCCCTCACCTGCTATGGTAGGTAGGTCAATCTGCCCTAGTGGGGTACTGAGGTTCTCATCAAATCCTTCCATTATTGCTGCAGTGGGCTTGACGTTGTTGGAGTCGAGCTTCATCTATTTGAGGGGCTCGTAGAATAATACGTTAGCAGAGCTCCCTGTGTCCACTAAGACTCTTCGGATCTCAAAATTAGCAATTTTGAGAGAAATAACTAGGGTGTCACTGTGAGGGCAGTGTACCCCTACCAGATCTTGATCTATGAACTGGATTTCAGGTACTGGCCTTAGTCTCTTCTCAACAGTGAAAATCTAGAGAATGCTAGGAGTAGTTCTGGCCTCCCGAGCATATCCCTTTCTTGCTCAGTTGGACGTTTCTGTGGCCGGGGTGTTCGCATGGAGGACGAAGATAACCTGGTTGTTCTGCTGCTGGGGCTCATTTCATTCATCCCTCTATTCTGTCCTGTGCTCCTGTCTCCTTTTTGGTGGTTTGTTGTTTTGGGGGTTTTGCCTCCCGTTCTGCCTGACAAACTCCCACAACCGTCCTCTCCTAATGAGCTGCTCGATTTCCTATTTTAAGGCCCTTCATTCGTCAGTCGTATGCCATGGTCTCTATGGAAATCGTAATACTTATTCTGGTCCCTGTTGTTGGGATTGCCCTTTAGCGGCTCTGGCCACTTTAGGTCTTCACATGCTTGGACCTGCCGAAATATGTGAGCTAGAGAGGCGTTCAGAGGAGTGTAGGTGGTGAACCCCCCTGGGCCAGAGTTGCTTGGAGTTCTGGACACCGTTCTTTTGTCTGGGCTCTTGACGCTCTTCTTGGTGGTATTGGAGTCTTTTTTTTTATCATCCTTCTGGGATTGTTCTTTGATCTTTTGGGAGGTGCTCTTTGCTTCCTCAAAGTTTATGTACTTCTTGGCTCGATCCATGAGCGCTGCCATGTCAACGGGAGTGCTCTTTGTTAAAGAATCCCGAAAGCCTCCTTGAGCAAGGCCAAAGGTTAGTGCAGGTATAAGAAAGCTCGGACTGCAATCTGTAATCTTTGTGAGCTCAGCATTGAAGAGCGTAATATACTTACGGAGAGGCTCCCCTTTGGGCTATTTTATGTTTAACAAAAACTCTGGGCCTTTCCTCAACCTTTTGCTGGTCATGAATAGGTCGAGGAAATGCCTGCTGAGTTCGTAGAAGTTGACGACTGACATCTGAAAGAGGTGGTGGAACCACTTCAGAGCAGTGCCTTTAAGGTTAGTGATGAATGTACTACACATGAAAACATCAGTGGTTCCATGTAGTGCCATGGTGTGCTGATAGTGGAAAAGATGGTCCCCTAAGTCCCCAGTCCCATCATAAAGAGTGAATTTTGGGACAACAAATTTCTTTGGCCGCTCCTCAGCCATTATAGCTGGGGTGAATGGCGTGGAAAACCTCCCGAGTAGCCTGGCTAGCTCATCTTGCTCTAGAGGGATGTAAATGCCTCTCGCAGCAACAGTGTGGTCCATAGAGTCCGCAACTTCTTCTGCCCTCCGTGGGTCCCTAGGCAAGATTATTTGTTGCGAGTTTTGGCTTGCAGTTTCAGTGCCCATATAGATGGGATGGCCATGACCCATAGTAGGAAGAGGATTTTGGTGTTCTTGAACTGGGGGAACTAGTTCTGCCTAAGGCTGGAATTCGTACGGTGCTGTGTTTTCCCCAGAGGCCACCGGAGTTGGGACCCTCGTTGTACTCTGGTAATGAACAGTTGGGTGGAAGGCCGATATCCCTTTGCCCGCGATAGTTGATGGCTGGGGGCCTCCTTCCCCATGAATGGTGTCTTAGGGATGCGCTGGTTGCTCAACGGGGACCTCCTCCTTAGGTAATCCACTCATGGTGGTGGCAGAAGGCTGTGCCCCAATATTAGCCATACCGGCGGGAGGATGAAGGGAATTGCCTCTAGGACTCTAGGTAAGTTGCACAAGAGTTCTAAAGATGGCAAGGAGTTGTTCCTGCATCATATTAGTCTATCGCTGAACTCGATTGAGTTGCTGCTGCATGGGATCAGATGTTTATCCCCTTCTTCTTCTGACAGGTTGCTGGTGTGGAGGGTCTTGAGGATTTTCAGCATTCTTTCTCAGACGGAGATTGAGACCCATGATCCTCCGATGAGAGGGTCAATGAGTTCGTTTGAAAAAGAACTTTTAGTAAGAAACGATTGTCGTTTCCCATAGACGGCACCAAACTGATGCTGCACTTTTTGGTTGGTAGGGACTCTGAACTCGATCTCCTGTTGAACACTCAAAGAAAAGGATCAGAGGGCCACCGGTGTAATACCCTGACCCAAGAATGTCGGGTAATGTGACACGTATTACGAGAATACGAAAGATTAGTACAAAGATGATACATTTAAGAAAATAATTAATTTTAAAGTAATTAATTATTTTAATATAAGAAGTAAATTGTAACATACATATATATATATATATATATATAATTAAATGCAAAAATATATACTATATAAATATTTGTAACCTTAAAAAAATATATATATATATATATAATTATACATGTATATATATATATATGAGTGTGTGTATGCATGCATGCATGTCAAAATATGTGTATATGTGTAAATATTTCATAAGTGAAGTGGGGGGGGGGGGGGCATTCTAATATCCAAAGTGCAATGAAGTGTGTGTGTCTTCAAATGTGTTGGTAACATAATATATATATATACATATATATATGCTTATACAAAACAAAACCCAAGACACCACACACACATGCAACCGGCCAAGATGGCCTGCTCACCACTGCCCCAAAACAGTAAAAGAAAACTGAACATGGAAGCTGCCACAAGGTAAACCAGTAGGTGGGAAAATCAGAAAGGACAATGATCAAGCATTTGTCATGAACACATATGCACATTTCATACATCACACACACACCATTCGTCCAAGCAAAGAAAGAGAGAAAAAGAGAAGTCTGAGAAGAAGAAGAAGGAAGGAAACCAGTGGTGAAGGGAGAAGGAATCAACTTAGAAAGGTAAAAACCACAAAATCTTAATATTTTCTCTCTCTAGAGTTTTACATATTTATAAACTGTTTAAGCCATGATTTATGTATATATGATGTTTAAGATGTGTCTAGACTTAACCAAGCATGAAATTAGACCTCAAAAACCCCAGGAAAATAGAAACCCACGTAAAGCAGCCATTGGAGGACCTTGCCCAAGCAGGTCTGAACCAATGGCAACCAAATAAGGTTTTGGTCATCAAGACCTCAACTAGACTCCACAAACATGCCAAAGACCTATGACCGCGACCAAAACTCAAAAGGATCGAAGCCCAAATATCGAATTATAGGTTCGGGTTCCAGAAACAAAGTTCAAAAATATGAGATTAAATCCACTTTGATGAATGGAAAGTGAAGCCCCATGAAGAGGGGACCACAACAGGACAAGTCTCATCGAATTCGGCTCAGAAATGAGCGTATACAACCGACTTTCAGGTCGGATTATCAAGGCTTGAACCGAGCTCGTTGGACCAGTTTGATGCCTAAAAAGGGTGCCAAAATAATCGTTTATGGTTTAGGAACATTTTAAGATAAAAACAGTAGGGATTTGATGAACCAGAACCCACGAAATTAAAGAAAAAGAAACCCAGAAAAATAGGGTTACAGCGATGGAGTTGGGGAAGACGATCTACAGTAACGGGTCGGGTCTCGGATCGGGCATCGGGTCGGGCATCGACCCAACCGAGAAACGGTTAAAATCCTTTAACCGAAACTACGACGTTTTAAGTTTGAAAATTTTAAAATTTAAAATTTTAGGGCTGACGTCATCATGACGTCAGCATTACGCGCTGAACCGGCCCAACCGGTTGGTTCAATGGAAACCCAAACCGGTTCAATAAAATTCGAACTGAACCAACTGGTTCAGACCGAAACTAGTAAAAATTAGATTTTGACCCCCAATTGTTTTACGGATTTACACTGTGGCCCAATTTTTGGAACAATTATGCAATTAAGCCCCTGGAAAAATAATTAAATAATTAAATAATTAATTTAATTATTTAATAAATAAAAGAAAATTTCTATTATGCCCTTGGGTCATTAATAGGGCAAATAAAGTCCAAATCAGGCATATGAATAGTGAATTTTTACTATTTCAAACATTCTGAGACTAATGGTAGGGTCCGTTTTACGAGACGGGGCCCGAAAAATAAAGACACGTAAAGAGGTAAATGACTAAAATACCCCTTGACCAAAATCAACAAGTTATTAGTATATTCTTACTATCTCGGACCTTCTGAGTCCATTGGTGAGGTCCTCGACATGAGATGGAGTCCCGAAAAATTTGAGACCCTTAATTATGTCAAAAATGACCAAAATGCCCTTCTCCCTAAACAAGTCAAACGAAGTCCAAATTTAATAAATAAATAGTAAATTTTTACTATTTCAAACATTCTAAGACTGATGGTAGGGTCCATTTTTCGAGACTGGGTCCCAAAAAATGAAGACGCATGAAGGGGTAAATGACCAAAATACCCCTTGTCCAAAATTAACAAGTTGTTAGTGTACTTTTACTATCTCGGACCTTCTGAGTCCAATGGTGAGGCCCACAACATGAGATGAGGTCCCGAAAAATTGGAGACCTGCAAAGGGGTAAAATGACCAAATTACCCCTGGTAACCCTAAAGCCAAAATGAAACCGGAGGAGGCCTAAATTGACTTTCTTTGACATCCCGGACTCAATAATGGAGTCCAAATTATGAAACGAAGTACGAAAAATGTGACACGTAAAATGGTAAAGTCCATTCGGCCCAAAAGAAGTGTCTAAATAAAAAGACGTAAAATTTGATGAATAGCATCTGACAGATGACTATAAACTGAGATATTGCCGAAGTATTAAACTAAGGCAAGTACGGGAAATAAAGTACGAGAAGACACGACGCGTTAACTTGACAAGTAAATAAATTTAATTTAAAGTTAATGGAACTACCAAAAGAGTATAAGTTGAAATAAATTAAATTTCTAACACATTAAATTGTGTCGTAGGTTAAAAGTACGAGTTGAATTAAGTACATGCGAAGTTTATGGAATGTTAGAAAATCGGTTAGGATAAAATACGATCGAAGCATAAGTTAAGAAGCATCGATAAGTGATATTGCAGTAAATGTGAAGTTGATGAGATTGTTTATGAATTGTTCTTAGGAATTACGGAGGAAGTGGGAAAGCGCACTTTAGCACTAACCCTGAAGGACCGAGGTGAGTAACCCTGTATTTGAACTGGAGATTTAACTCCATATATTTGAAGAAGTTTTAAGCACAAGTCATTGCAGCCTTTGAATATCAAATTCAGTCTATAGATGATTCCGTTCTTTTAAAATATTCCGTTACGGCATGCTTATTAAATGTTTTAAATTCAGCTCTTTTCTTGAAAATACATCAGCATGTCTAAATCAATTGCAAACCTCTTTAATATTCTGAATTTGATTATCACGTGTATTCGAAGCTTTATTGTAGAATTTATACATTTCATGCTTTAAATGTTCATGAAAAATATCTATTGAAGAAGTCATGTGACAAATGTTTTATAAGATAAACGGTACTAAGTACCACCCTATATGATGGTTGAATCCTTCGGGATTCAACAGTACATGCCCGGCAGAAGGATCTAATCCCCCAGGCAAATGAGATATCTCCATCGACAGTATTGGCAGTAAAATGGGAGTCTGGTTCGAAACAGATTCCGCCTAATAAAAGAGAAAAGATGACAAGTGATTTTGAAAATAGAAGTAGGTATTATCCCTATTCTATTTCACGTGTTTATATGCTTTTAAATTGCATATACTCTATTGAAGAAAATGTGTATTTAGCTTGAATACTCAAATTGTTCAAAGCTATTGTTTTAAGAATGCATATATTCTGTGTTCTAAAATGTACGAGCAATTGGTAGTGAGTATTTCAAAAACCCTCATGTGCTAAAACCACTACCAGTTGAAAACCCCATGACGAATGCAGGAATTACTCACAAGCTTTGATTAGCTTACCCGGATTTTATCCGCCCCCCTTTCAGGTGACTAAAGGCAGATCGATTTTTGAAGATTATAAGGATGAACCTAGCTTTTGGGAAGATTTGCTTGAGGAGTTCTTATGGGGAAAAATCACATGAACTCTGATTAATATGTTTTGTATTAGCTGACATTTTAAGGATGTGTATTAAGCCCCACGGGGCAGTTGAATTAAGATTTTAATTATGAAGTCTTTTAAGTTTTTAGTTATGCTCTGAATGTATGATTATAATACATGTATACCAAAATGTGAAGAGCGGCAGTATTGGACGGATGTGCAAAATTTAAATAAGAAAGAAAAGAAAAAGTTTTTCACGCTTCCGCAACCACATGAAACACATCTATCCGATACCGCTGCAGATGCGAGCCTTGTCTCGAGGCCTTCGGGTCTCGGGGCGGCGATCGCGATCCGGTAATCCGCGCAGGGTGGGTTTCGGGTCGTGACAACCGGGTTGGCTCCAGTGTTAGTCGCTCCGATGATAAAGTCAATAAAACTGAATTGAAAGACTATAATTGAAAGTAATTGAATGAGCATGAATATAAAAGCGCACCTTAGGGTTTTATTTATAGGCTACGAATTTCCTAAGTTGATTAGGATTTGGAGTCGTAGAAGTAGGGATTTGATCATCGGAGAATGGCAGTTACCAAGTTGGACACTAAGCTTGAACGATATCTGTAAGTGGCAGTTTCCTTATTGAATTCTACTTTTCTTATCCTTAGCTCTGTAGAGTGCTTAGGGCAGCAATGAGCTCAGAACCCTGTTGTAGTGACTTCCGAGCTGGTTTGGATAGACGAGCTCTGGATGGACGAGCATTGGCCGCTCTGTAGGTACACGTGTCATGTGGAGGTTGGGCAGTCACTTTATGGCATATCAATTACCAAATTGCTTCTATTTAATCTAGGGTCATAAAATAAGGTGTCTACAGCAGGATTTATGAGTAGCATTCTTAAATGTTTTAATGCATGGATAATTAAGGATGTTTTTCAAGCATGTTTTTATGTTACTTGCTTTATAGACCCTGCCGAGAGATAAGAGCTAGTAGAATATTTATTGATTAAAATAGCGAGGACTTCACCGGAGTCAGAATCTAGAAGGGGCTATGTAAGCCCGGAGTTTTAAATAAGATAGATGGTCACCAAGGTGACAATGATGACCGTTAGGAACATACGTTATAAAGATATTTGGCATGTGATACCTATGTATTTCTATTCTATTGTTATGGAATGCATGATGAAATGATATTTTGTGAAACTAGACTGTCGTAAACCCCTATGTAACGATTTTAGCATGTGTTGAAAATCACATATTTATCTTATTGTTTTATGAAAAGAATGCCAATAGATTTCAAGTAAGGATTCCTTAACTGCTATCTATGAAAATCATGAACGTTTTATGAAAGTTATATAAGTCATGAATGTTTTATGTAAGTTTATGAAAGCTATAAAATGATTTATGAACTGGGTTTTTAGAAATCCATGACAAGGGACTGGAGTTACTCACGAGCTTTTCATTAAGCTCACAGGATTTTATCCTCTAGTTTTTCAGGAAAGACCAGGAAGTTTACAAAAGCAGATGCAAGTAAGGCAGGATGAATATAGAGACTCTAGCTAGAAGATGATTAGTATCCCAACCGTGGAGGTATCAATCTGAAGTAATGAATACCAAAGTGATGTCATAGTTTAGAGAAGAACAAAACATGAATAATGTAATCATTATTGTAATAGTTATACATTTATATGTAATGAAATCATAGGCTCATGTAATTGTAACTTTGATGTAAAGTTTAGTTATGCTCTGCCAAGTATGATTCCATTTAAGAAAAGTTTTACAAACACAAATTTTCACTACATGATTAGTATAACTGAATGCTATCAATTTGGACATGTTAAGAGGCCTTCGGGTAGACACATCATCAAAACGCTACAAAAGGGTTAGTGGATTGGCAAGGTGCCTAAGTGGTCAATCATTATCCTTAATCCATATAGGATAGGGTCTGGAATATGACACTAAACCCAACACTTTTGACCAATTCTTACCTATAAAACACATGTATTGACACTGGTAAGACCAACATATAGGCATTGTGAAAGGAAAGAGGAAGAAGAAAGGAAGAGGTGCATGCCATAACTTGAATACGAATTAGGTAAGCCTTAGTCTCTCTTCAATTCCTTTACATTCTGGAGCAATTAAGTTTATTAAGCTTAGGAAATGGTCAAAACAGTGAGACTTAACCAACCCACTTGTACTAAAACTTGAGAAAATGAGTCAGTTAACAACTAGAACAAAACTAAATTTCAATACTTGGAACTAAAATAGATCTCACAAGGATCAGAAAACCATTGATCCGTGACCAAGAGGCTCAAATTCGAGCTCTAAAAATGGACTTGCAGGTTACAAGTTCAAAATCAAACCCTTCAAATAGAGCCCTAAGCTTGATTTAATAAATGGGATACGAATCCCCAGGTTGATAAAGTCATAACAGTCTAAACGCCATAAAGAATGATGGAAAAATGAGCACGTATGGAATGATTTACAGTCGCCATTATCGGAGCTCAACCAAGCTCTACAATACATCTCGAGCCTTGAAATCAATGCCAAACGAATCCTTAGAGTCCTAGAAGATGAATAAGATCAAGAACAGTTCAAAGTAGTAGCCCAAAATGCACAAAATTGGAGAAATAAAATTTGGGTTACAATCGCCTTTTTGTTTGATGAAGAAGATGATGATAAATAGTGTAGGGTCAGGTTTTGGGTCGGTCACGGGTTCGGGTCTTGACTACATGTAAATGGGTGTGGGCTTTAGTGAAACGACAACGTTTTATTAGTTATGAAATGTTTTTAAAATCTCAGTTGGGGTGTTTGGCTAAGGGGTTAAGGGATTGATTTAATACGCCACACTAGAACAAAGGTAGCCTAACCCTGTTCTACCCTATTATCTGCCGTATTGGCTCAAGAAATATCAGAAAATAAAAGAGAGCTGAAACTCCCCAGTTTTGAAGCCTTGACCTAGTGAAGCTTAAGAACCAAAGACTCAGTCGGTTGCCACTGTGCCACTGACCACCTTCTGTTTATATCTCACATAAAATATATATATATATATATATATTATGCATTTAATTAATTTAATTAAATTACATGCTCTTCATAGTCAAATAAAATAAAGAGGGTGTTTACCCTAGCATTTTTTGACGTTCTGAACTCAACGGTGAGATTCGTTTCATAAAACGAGGTACTAAAAAATTAAACACATAAAATATAAAATTATAATTATACCCCTAACTTTGGTCGAGACCAATTAAAAATAAAAGGGAGTCCATCTTGACTATTTTGAACGTTCTGAACCTAATGACGAGGTCCGTTTTAGCAAATGAATTTTCTTAAGATATAAACAAAGGTTAGTAGGTATATTTAGTATAACCTTGTGGTTTTGGTTAAGCAACCATATGAACACCAAAATTATGAAACCTTGTACTTAAGTATTTATGACTATTCTAGGCGTAGAGTGGGGTCCGATTAACCAAATGAGACTTGTAAAATATAGATCCTTAAGGAATACACCATTATATTAATAGTTAATGAGTGTTAATCACTTTTATAGGACCTAAGGAGTCAAGAGGTAGCCAAGAAAACGATAATTGTTAAGATAAAGGTCAAGGTGAGTAACTTTGTACCTTGAAGTGGTGCTATTTTTATATCTAAACTAATAATTGTAACTGTTCCATAAATGCATAATTTCTTTAAATACAGTTTCACATTAGCATTTCTTTAATTGTTTTATGACATGGATAGCTAAAAAATGAGCATGCTTTAATCTATTACGTGGCCATGATACCTTGTTGAGGGTTAGATCCAATAGAATTCGAGAAGTCTATATAAGCACGACTCGGTTGGGAGTCTGAAATCGGTGACAGGATAGCAGGTCATGTAAGCCTAGAGCTCTAAATTATATTATGTCGCCAAGGTGACATATGGTCCACGAGGGATGTAGTTATGGTCCACATAGGGACCTTGCTTATAAATGTTGCACGTATTACTTTATCACTTTGCAGCATCAGGTTTCATGTTATGGTTAATTATCTTGCAGAACTGACTAACATAAACTCTTATAATGATTTTAGTATATATGCATCCTGCAACTCTCTATTATATGTATTTGTTTAGAAATTCCAATAACTTATAATACAGTTATTTTAACTGCTATCTATGAAAGATCATTTGAAAAGGGATTTCCAAAGGCAAACCCATGACAGGGAACTTATGTTACTCATAAGCTTTTCATAAAGCTTACAAGGTTTTATTCGTGTAAGGCCTAAGGAGGCTTGGCGTAAATTATGATTCTTCGTAGAAAATTCTAGTTTTAATTATAATAACATCATTGTAATAATTATTAGAAGAACTCTTATTGGTTATACTTATTCAGCTTGATATATTGTGATAAGTACGAAGTAATGGGAATCATGCCTTGTTTTTGCTATTATCTAGTTATAGAATGAACAGTATTAGTTGCAAGGCCTCTAGTTAGACTTGTCGTTAGTATATTAAAAAATTGGTATTCTAACGGTATGCCTAACTGACTGGTCACTACCCTTAATCTGCGTAGGATGGGTTTTAGGATGTGATGCTACCTAATCTATAGTAGGCCATAACCTGAGTTAGGCCGTAACCCGATGTAGGGTTAAAGTGTGACTTAATCATATGTAGGCTTAACCTAACCTATATTAAGAAGTCTAGTAAAACCATACATTATTGACCCAAAGTGATGAAAATTATGCATCAAAACAAATAGATAAAATAATAAAATATAAAATAATATATTTTACTCATCATGTGCCTTTCACATAATGAGAGAGAGAGAGAGAGAGAGAGAGGAAATACACATTAAGTTGCAACAACCCAACTCAATTACATTGAGCATTTATATAATTAACGGCTACTAAATGTGAACACATTTACATATGCACCAACTTAGTATTATAAGTATGTATATAGATCAATATTATGGAAATATACACATATATAAAAAAAATAAATGGGAAGTACTTAAAAGAGATAGATATGCATACACAAATACGAATATATATATAGGTATATACATATGGAAGTATACACACACACACACATATATATATATATATATATTTATAAAGGAAAGAGTGACCGTGTGTGTGTGTAAGTGTATATGTGGAAAGAATAAGCATGAGGTGGCTCTACATTATTAGTCTAAAAGAGCAGTAGCTCTGCTGAGTCGTGAGAGGGAAGAATGAGAGCAAGCCATCAGTTGAAACTTAATGGAGAAGCTAGAAGTGGCGGCTAGGGAAAACTTGATGAAACAAAAGAAGAAAAAGAAAGAGAAAGAGAGGAGGAGATGCGCGACTGTGTATGTAAAGTGTGTGTGTGTGTGTGTGTGTGTGTTATAGGCTCTTTTACCAATAAGCTACAATAATTGAGCAAAGGGATGAGGGGAAATAGTAGAGGAGCAATAGAGAGTGAGAGTAATCAAAGAGAGAGAAATAGTCAACTAGCTTCAAATAGGTAAAAACTTGGTTTGTTTGCTTTAATCTGTCATTTACATTATTTTTATCAACGATAGTGTGGAAAATGGGAGAAAAACTAATAGAAAATTGAGTTCCCTGAAGGGTTGACTTGGCTAAACCTAGAGAAAATTAGGTTATGAATTAAACTCAACCAAGCTTGGAAATAAATCCATGGCTAAAAAAAGCATGGAAAATAGGACATCTAGCAATTTGAACCAATAAAAATGGTTAAGAGGCTAAAGAGAAAACTATGATAATAGTCGAATATGGGTAAAATGTATTCGTGAAGTTTGAGTTGATTTTCTTGGTTTGGTGGACGGGAAAATGTTCCTTTATGATTTGGAAGGAGATTAGAATGAAAATGGTGTGAAAAACACGACGAAATATCGTTGGAAGCTTGTTGTTGGAAAGTCAAGACTCACTGGAGACCCACTACGACTCCCTAGTTCAATGACCAAAACTAGATGTAACGCTATTTTGACACCAAAAATAGAATCCTTAGAGAAAAAAAAATTAAAAACAATCGGATTTGTCGCTAGAAAACCATCGTTGCCGGTAGCCGACACCGAAGAAGCCGATTGGTGTTGGTAGGCCCTTTTGTTGACCAGTTAACCTTTGATTAGGTTGGTTAATAGGTTGAATCATGTCAGTTATCTGGTTTGGGTTGATTGATTGTGTCATCTTTGTAATTAACCAAGAATTGGAATCATCTTGAAAGAAATTTTTAATTCTAGACCTATCTATTCACCCTTCCTTCTAGGTAATTCACGCTTTGGGACCTTGGGTGATATCCTTGTAGTATTCCTCCGCGCAAACAATCTGAAAAAGCCTAAATTTAGTATCTTCGACATTCTCGACCTAACGGTGACGTGCGTTTGGGAAAAATAGAACACCAAAACAAACTAAAAATGACGAACATGTCCCTAAGACTTAATAAAGCTACTAGAAGATTATATAGAAGGTAAAGAGGAACCTTTATCAATATTTATAGGAGCTTTTAAGTATGAAAATGAACTCCGTTTAAGAAAATTAGGTCTAAGACACAAGATATGAATGGAAAAATTATCAAATTACCCTTATGGCTTAATTAAGCAATCACTTGAACTCAAAAAATGAAAGAAGGACCTACCTTCTAAGTAAAGGACCCTTTGGACTCAAAGACGAAGTCTGTTTAGGCACTTGAAGTGCTGAACACTATAAGACATGTAAAGGCAAAATGACCAAAGTACCCCTAAGGGCTAAAGTAAGACACCAAAGGAACTAAAAAGAATTAAGAACCCTAATTAGAGACCATAAGGGAATCCTAAATAGCAAGCTGAAGACTAAAACCATTAAGTAAGAAAATGATTAAGCTAGGATATGTACTGATATAGTATCAGTGTATTCTAATCCATGATTTGGGATCACTAGCTAGGAAATAGAGATAAGATGAATGTTAAGGCGGGTCAAATAAGCAAGTAAACATGTGACTGTAGACTTTGGATCACAAGTGAGTAACCCTAACATTGAAATGCAGATTTTTCCACTCAAATGCAATCTTTACAACTTTATGACATTACATGTTGTTTTCTTTTTCCAGCTTTATGAGATGTTTCAAACTACTATGCTAAATGTTTTAACTACATGGCTATTTTTATAATATTGTGATAAATATTTGAATTGCATGTTTTTAAGTAGCATCTCTTTAAATGTTTTATAGCATGAATAGATTAAAGAATATTTTGCAAGCATGTTTTAGTTTTACTTGCCTTACAGACCCTGTCAGGGAATAAAAGCTGGTAGACTTTAGATAAGTCATTATAGCGAGAACTTCACTAGGAGTCTAGAATCTGGAAGGCTATGTAAGCCTAGAGCTCTAAATTACATAAAGGTCACTGAGGTGACAATTATGGTCTATAGGAACCACTACTATAAAGACATTTGGCATGTATTACTCCTCACTCATTTTACAATTACAAATTTTATGATATCATGATTTATCTTGCAAAACGAGACTGTTATGAACTCTTGCTTGATTTATAGTATATCTTGGAAACCTACAGTTATATGAATATGTTTTATATTAAGAACACTAGAAGCTTTTAGTATAACTATTTTTCTATTGCTATCCATGAAAGTAATGAAAGTTATGAACATTTATGAAAGGGGTTTTCTAGAAATCCATGACAGGGGACTGGTGTTACTCAGAGTTTTTCATTAAGCTCACAAGGTTTTATCTTGTATATTTTTAGGAATGACTAAAAAGTTTACAAATCCATATGCTAGTAAACAATGATGAATAGAGACTCCAGCTAGAAAATGATTAGTATCTCAGCCACGGGGATAGAAATTTGAAGTGAAAGATGGCAGATTGATATGACAACTTAGAGTAAGAATAGAATGTGAACGATGTTCACCGATGATGTAATAGTTCAGACACTTGTGTGTAATGTAATGTTGGGCTCATATTATTGTAACTCTGATGTAGTGTTATTTATACTCTGCCAAGTGTAACTCTGATGTAATGTAATGCTACAAAAGGGTTATTGTATTGATGATGTGCGTAACTAGTCGATCATTATCCCTAATCCACATAGGTGGGGTTTGGGATACGACACATACTATATTGTGAACTATTATACACTTGTGTTCGTGGAATTGGACTCTATATTTAACTTGTGAACTTATTAATACTTGTGAATATGGAACAACTATTTAGATTGTATGATGGATGGATGTGTACATTTAGACATATGGGCATTATGCATTATATATTACATGATGTGGATGGGCATACCAGTGATATGTATGCATATGTTTGTTAGCATGTATGCTTTCACATCCAAGAAATTTTGCTATTATTTAATAAATTTGATTTATTATTATTGAGTTTCATATTATCATATATGTGTATTTTATTATCATAGATGTGTATTTTGTTATTTAATACCATAAGATGGCTAATCCTTAAGTTTTCATTGGAAATAGTTCATGTATAAATGAGATTTATGTACATAAGATATAAACTTGTGATCTAGTAGTTCTAGATTTGTTTGCAGTCATTGATAAGACTGGACATTTTATCTGTAAGGCTATACTACAATTAATGTATGTGATAGGGTGGTTTATCGCAACCATTAGATTAATTAACTCTGGGTTAATGTTTTGGTGTATTTGAAATACACTGAATTAGATCACTATAAGAAACACGTAATATAAAGTTATCATCTTTGATGTAATTATTCTATTCATTATTCATAATAAGCTCTTAATCATGAGAGAATAATAGAATCAAATTCTTATTGCTGGTAACTTTGAGTTACTAATGAGTGAGATTTTATAGATCAATGACTCAATATCTTGGGAAATCACTTAAGCTACGGGAACACATATTATCCACATGAAATCTAGACTCTCTAAATCATAGAGAATGATATCACCTCTATACTAATTTAATTGATTAATCACTAAAATTTAGATGCGATCTTCTCAATAAGTTATTTATTAAGATGGTGACCAATTAGAAGTTATTAATAATTGGTGAATTCGGTTCTAAAAAATATTAGGGATTGGTTTGATAGTGTCAAAGTCCAAATCCTAATTACTAATATCCAAGTGGAGGGACCCGACTACATATATTTAGTGAATTTGGGTTTTCCCCCATTTTACCAAATTAGAGTGCAATTCTAATTAATTAGTTATTAATTAATCAAAAGTTAATTAGATAATTAATAATTGATTGAAGTTAATTTGGTGGGAACCTAGATCTTTACTCTTGTCCTAATTTGCTAACCATTATAAATCTATAACATGAGGGGATATCCATACACATAAGCCATTATTATTTATTTCCTTACGTTGTAGAAAAAGAGTTAGCCTACAGTTCTCTTTTGTGTATGACTTATATAGAGGGAAAAAAGAAAAAAGACCTAAAAGAGTAAGAGAAAGAAGATACAATCAATCTCCTAAACTAGTCTTCTTCACCAATATATTATTTAAGAATAAGGTAATCCTAACCCTTATTTTCAAGATTATACAGTTCATGTGAAGAAAAGATCCAAAATAAACCTTTTTAAAATTGCTTCTACTACAGTTATGAACCTAATAGTGTCGTATCATTTGGATGACATACTTAAGTATACTTGCATAGTGTGGAATGGCGTGATGTGTATGTATAGAGTGTGCAATGCTTGTGCCTATTGATGATGGACTTACTTTGAATTTGGCAAAGCATGATACCCTCCAACTTTGAGCCATGAACCTGCGCAGGTGGTCTCAGTTTTCATCAGATTGATAATTAGGTTTTCATAATTGTGATCATTGAATATGAAATTGATAATTGAAAACCTTTTTTGAGCAAATTGAATTGTATTAGAAAATTACAAATTGATCACTTAATTGAATTTAGAGTTGAATTGTGAAATTGACACTACAATTGGACTAATTAATCAATTGGAGTGGTATGTATTGATAAACACTACTTGATAGCTTAATTGAATATCTTGAGATACTTAGTTAAATTGTTGAGAACTGTTGAACATTGATTGGAATTGCTATTCACATATTTAGAGTAATTATTAATGTTGTAGTTGAAGATTTGAAATTATCGAAAAAGTAATATATAACTATTCAACCCCCCTTCTTGGTTGGTTAGCATCACACCGAGACCTAAGCCAAAACAAAGTGATTAAAGTGAAAACTAGATATAAAGTAATTATAATGGATGTTGGTCCAACTAGCAGTTTTGGTTATATCATTTTACTATCATAAAAGTAATTCATTTCCACTAACCAATAAAAAAAATTGTACAATTTTAACATCAAAGTGGTCCTTCCCTGAAAGGATTTCAGCTCAATATGTATCACGCATGCATGCCAAGTCAACGTACAAAAAAGAAAAAAAAGATTGGGACATTTGACAAAATCCCAACTCATTGTTACATCAAGTTTATAAAATTCTACAAACTATTGTATTGTGTTGAAGTTCAGTTCCAATCATTTCCATAGTTTTCTTTTCTCCCAACTCAATCTTTACGTCGTTTTCCCTGCAATGCATGAGGCACAAACACAGAGTCGTGTCACCAGGCATTCTTTAGCTTCATTCTATACGTTGGAAATTCACGATGTTTGGACACTTGCTGGTTCCAGGCTTTCAAGGATGTCAATACATTTCTTTAGTAATGATTTTGCCAACTCATTTTTTTCTGCCTCAAACCGATGAAGAAGCTCACCCTTGAACCCTACTACTTCTATTGGCTGATCTGGTGGAAGCGTTCTGTACAGCTTGGTCATTTCCAGAAGACACTCTGAAGCCGCAACATGCACCTGAATTTTATCACAAGGATGGAAATTGAAAAGAAGTCGAAGAAGAATCATCATTCTTTATAATATGAAGGCCAATGAAGCAACTGAATACGTCTTGTCATTGAAATATGTTGCAAGAAATTCTGGAAGAACAGCGCTTTCTTCACATATCAATATTATTGTTTGGAAAACTAAAAAGATTATACAAAATATGCCAAGATCATAAAAATGTCAAACTAAATGCTAATAATCTTGTCAGCCCAATGTGCAAACTGACAATATGAGTCAATCTCCAATTTGGAGATCATTTTATGTGGGATTAATGAATTGTTTCACACTCAAAGAAAGCAAGCAAGGAAAGTACACTCCAGATCTAAATTTCCACTCCTGCAACACCAATGAAGTGTACTAGCAATGTGGGACTGCAGATTATAGATGCTCCCAAAGAGAGCTTGATAGGCTAGCACGCACACGATATAACTTACCCCTCCTGCCACTGCTGAAATGTCTTACTACCACTTTAGCTCCAAGGTCTGTTTACTTAGTTGATGATACATAAAAAAAGGGACACTGTGTGTTAGCCCTACCTATGCGTGTTCGCCCTACCTATGTGGGGAAGGTTGGACGGGAAGGGTATGGGCATAATCTTTGACATTACATTAACACAAACTGGCTGATCTTAGACTCGACCGACCCGCTTGCTCTATATTGGCAGCTAGAAGTTTTACCACATTGGCCCCAAGTTCATGACGCATTGTGTGGAATTATAACACGATAGCTCCCAAGAGCGTGCCCTAATTGTTAGCAAATTGGGTCATATTCATAAGCATTGCACTCAAAATCAAAATCTAAAAGAAGTTTGGAAGGAAAAGGAGCAGCCAGCTCGAGAATGGGAATGTGAGAAGGTGCTGAATCAAAGGCCTGAAAAGAAACCCAAAGAGGATGATAATTGGCAGCAGGTAACAGATAAAAGGGCAGGTAATCAATCTCCCACATGTAATGAAATAACAGAATGCTCTACCATGTTTCAACTGTTAGATTAAACTTCCGAGCCCTCTACCAAAGTACCAGCTGATGAGATGAACCCTATTAAGGATGTGATAGAAAACCAAAGGACGGGTCGGTCTAGTAGCTCACATTCAGTCCCCCAACTAGAATTAAAGATTTAGAGAGAGAGTTGTAAATTTTGGATAGAGAAAAGGGGTTGCTGCCAAGCACCCCCCAACCACCACCCAAACCCACACATGACATTAGTAATTCCCAAGCCACAAAATCAAACTTGCTTGTACCACCATGCTCACAAGAAACCCCTTTTGATATTGTCAACGTGCAATATCAGTGTTTTTTAGGAAATGGTATATGCAGCAATTGAAGAGTTGGAGATGTTAATTGATCAGAAAATTCAAGACTCACTTAATATTTGTGTTTTTAAGTTGTTAATTTTCAGAAGATAGATGCAGGGACTGTTTACCACAGTGGCAGAGCAATGGAGATGACCCACCATTAATCCAACCAGATCCCTCATATCCATTTTTCTCAAAACCAAAGTCATGGATTCTCATAAGAACCTGATAATGTAACATCCATGGGGGTGGTTAAATAATAGGAAAAAGCATTAAAGAAATAAATATTAAATCATGGGAGCATCATGTAACCAACCCTTAGAATGGAAACATGGAACTCGAGTACCATAAGTAGACATGATGCTGCACATGCGAAGTGGTACTGCATCCACCATTGGAGGAACCCAATGAGAAGATTGTTAATGCCAATCATCATAATCAGATTATTTCAGATCATATCCTCTCTTTTTTGGCATTAGTTTTTCATCATCTAAATTACCAAGAGTTAAATTAGATGGTACACTATCATTAGATCATAATTTTTGCATTTCATTCTATTACATCTATATTTGGGAAAACCCCGATTGACCGTATTCATGGGGCCCATTCTCTTTATACTAAATAACTTCTTATATACGTCCACTAAGCAAGGTCTACAAAATTCTATGGCAATCCGATTCTATATTGGCCAGCCATAGGAAGAAATTGGCATGGAAATGAAGTTAGACCCAAACGTGCAACTGTGCATTTTTTATTCATTGTTGTGATTGTCATTTTTGGAGTGGTTGTTACAAACTAAGGCTCAGTGGTGGTCTAGATTGAGAGAGAGGGGGGGGGGGGGGGGGGGGGTAATAGGTCATGATAAGGTCAAGTAATCTAAATAAGATGTATGTTCAGTAAACAGCAATAAGACTGTCAAATAACAAGTAAAGAAGTTGATCACCAGCATGCAGCTGATTCAACTTTGAACATGTACCAGAGAAAGGAAGAGAAATAATGAGTAAAATAAAGGTATAAAAAATAAAAACCTTCCTCAGATGAGAAATTGCAAAACAAAAGGCAACATTGACTAACTCAAATAAACAAGGAGAAAGGTCAAGATACCTGGGCAATCTTTATTGTGCATATACAATCAACCACCTTAGGTGATGTAGAGTAAAACAACTGGAGACGAGCAGAATGACAATTCAGAGTCCAACGGTGTATTTGGTAGGATGAAGAATAATGAAAAAAACTATGAACTCTGACATTACCTCATGAACTAAAGAAGCTACATTGTCATGTAGCTGAGAATCATTTTCAATGTCCTGCAGCCTTGAGCAAAGTTCTTTTATTGATGAAAATACTGACATTTTGACTGCCAAAAAAAGCATGGTTAGTGTAGTAAAGAAAAAATTGTAATTGAGACTAACAAAAAAAAAATAGAAATGATATTGGAACTACCTGCCCAAGGAAAACCAGGTGACAGTGAAATTAAAAACATATGCACCAAGTTCCTCTGCTGTTCAAGAATATCACTTGCACGTGCCACATGGATGCAAGATGTCATGCAGTCAATAATCTTATCATGAGGAGCAGAAAAATCTTCTGTTTGATCCACTTCTGTATACAAGAAATTAATGCTCAGACCAACTCCTTAGTACAGCCTAAACTTTTTTTTTTTTATGGGTAAATCACACACACATTGCCCCTTAGGGGACTTGAACCCTCAAACTCCCATATGAGGAAGTGGAGGAGGTACCAGCCAAGCTAGAACCTGTTGGTAGTACAGCCTAAAAGTTTTTGTGTTCATTTTACACATTATATGGTAATATAATTGCATAGAAGTAAGGAAAACAGAAACAACAGGTGCTGTCATCTCTTGTCAGCAGGTAACTGACAAGAGTGGGAGTTGGCAGCGAGAAACCTAAACATGAAACCACATCTTACAGTTTTATTCAAAAAATTGAATTGAAAAAATTAAATAAATTGCTTAAAAGTAAACTGTCTCTTTAATTTTAAAATCAGATGGAAATAAACAAGGACAACATGCTATGGACTACTTACTGAAAGACTATATCATCCTAATTAAATGTATTCAGCCAATTCTAATTAAATTTATGTGTAATGCGAGGGAAATTGTTGTAATTTTGCCTTGTCTATTGCAAACAGTAATACACAGATGGAGAACACAAGGGTCCTTCACTTAGCAGTAATTTATTCTCTCCATAAATGCACAATCCAACAGAAGCAGGGTGATTGCTGCAACTATATGCATCAAGAAAGAGGGGGGAAAGAATAATTTAATTTTGAATTTTAGTTAGCTAATTTGAAATGAAATGTTTTAAACAATAAAAAAGGTATTTTAAATTTCTGGCAACCTTCACTCTATGAGAGAAAGAGTGCAAAGAAACTCATGGCAATTAAAAGGGGCATTGCAAGTAATACTCAACAAACACTGGTTATACCTTGAGAAAAGAGATCAGGTACTTTTAGGTTACCTTGGAACATTGCCTTACATTCACATAATTTGAAATGTAAAGGAAATTGCTCATATAATAAAAGGTTTACATCCTGCCATCTAAATGAAAAAATAAAGTTGCATAATTACCTGCCTTAGTGGCATCACTTTCCAAAGGTCCTTGGCCAGACTTGACGGGTGGGGCCAAATTGCACATCTCAAATATTAATGGAAAAACCATATTAAAGAAGTCTGGATTATTGAAGGCTTTTATAATCTGAAAATATATAAACAAGAGACACTAAGAAACATGAAAGAAAACATGCTAAACTGAAGTAAAACATTAGTATGGATGTCTGAAAGAGGAAATCACAACTACAGAACAACATGAACTCTTTTAAGTATCTAGGAAATCAGACCTCAACTCTAAAGCACTTGATTGCATAAAGAAAAGGCAGGGAATGTGCAAAGATATTGCACCCAAAGAAAAAAAGAAAGCAAGATAAACTACTAGTATAAAGAATAGAGCTCTTCTATCTGCCTGCCAGCATATATCATTTGCAATACAATACTTGAAACATATATCTAGGGCTATTTAAAGTTTTATTTATAAGTTTTATGAGTGCAGTAGAAGTGGCATTACATTAGAATTCAGCTGCAGCACTTATAGTGTAGAAATTTTATCAATGGACTTTTGACCAGCAAGCGTAAACTTGTAGTTATCTCCATCAAATAAATTAGACAATTTATTTATTGTAGCAGCTAGTGTATTTTGATAAAGAGAAATATATTTTATGCACGTATCTAATAAGAAAATGATTAACTACCGACTATTACCTCCCTTGGGCTTGAACCCACCCAACACCATGTGGGCCCCATTTACTGAAGGCGGCCCCATAGTCTTCATCCTGGCCCAATTCTCTTTCCCCTCCACATGTCCCCCGTGTACATTCAAAATTCAAATCTGTATTGTCTGCCACAGAGCCCTGCTGCATATGTTGGACAAATATCGCCTCACTGCTCCCCACACCCTTCCTCCCACATGCAGTTTACTCACGTGATCATCTCTCGTTCTGTCCTTGATCTCACCTCTAGAGCCAAAGCAGGCTTTCCATCACCAACCAAACCAGAGACCAAAAAATGAAGCCCCGATTCAGACCAAACTGGAATTTTATACTGCCACTGCCTTACTTTGATCCTGACCGTTGCCAGAATGGAGTATCTTGACACCATAACCAGAAGGTCCAGAACTCGTACCCACTGGAGATCAAATATTATTGGCCCATGAAGTCCTTCTTGATCCCCATCATGTTGTCTCGCCGCCGTTGCCCCCGACAACGATCTCCCAAAGCCCTGGACACATCTTGGCACCATAAAAAGGTTGGTGACCCTAAGGTGCGTCTGATGACAGGCTCGCCTTCAAACTTCCAGCACCAAGACTTTAGAACACGAACGTCTCGACGGAAACACAAAGAGGAATTAAGCACCATGCATATCAAATACCTTCACCCTGACGAAACCCCCAGCCCTCAAAATTGGCGATCCACCCACTATTGAATGCCGATCTTTCTGGTATTGGCGATTGCAAAGACCTAATCCTTCCCACAAAACACCACTGCAGGTAGTCAAGCCAACCACCGCAATCCTCCAATTTCACTCTAACATCCTCCCATTCCGCTTCATGTCCTACCCCCACCACTATAGGTGTAACCAGCCAGCTCTGGATCATTGCCTTCTCCTTGAACGAGGACCCATTCTTCACCATCTTCCTCGGTTGTGAGATGCCCATCCTATGAAAGGCCTTGCCGCCGATGACCAACCATCCCTGTCGTCCACCACTACAATGAAAATACTATGACGGCCCTCACCAACCCTCGAATCCACCTTCATATACTTTCCCTGTGTTTGAGCGACTCAACACCTAAAGACTTCTACCTTTGCTGTGAATCGCTCTCTGAAAATGCCATTTCTTCTTCTCCTTTGACGACGACTCTAGAACGGTGCACATCCACTACAGCTCCAATTGATTGAGCCACACTCTGAACCACATTGGCACCTCTCATTGATCTGAAATATCTAAGCCCCACCACTGCTCTCATCGGAGATGTCGGATGACTTGTGGCCAAACTGAGCTATAGACATGACACATGACTTTTACTCCAGTCTTAGAAGTCAAAAAATTAAAATATTAAAAACTTAGAGCCTCTCACATCCTAATTCACCAATCGAGGAACCTACCTATTTTAACCACCTTAATTTCCCTTACCTATAACTTAGAAGCCGCTACCAACAGGGGGAAGGGAATACAGGTCAGAAGATGCCAACACACACATTAGGATATGTCTTATATATGAAAAGGGTCTTAAATACTGCACAATTAGTTGTTTCTCTCATTCCAATATATATTTGTCTCTCCAACATTATATACAAAGACTTCTAAAGAAGTTAGGGATCCTTCGATGTTTCAATAACGTGAAAAATGGGAACATAATTTACTTGTGTAAAAGAAACCTCCACAATTTAAGAACTGAAGGTGACGAACCACATCCTTGTGAATAAAACAAGCATTTGAACTATATACTTTGGAAGAAGCAGTATGGCAGCATTTGAACTATATCCTTTGGAAGAAGCAGTATGGCAGCATTTGAACTATATACTTTGCAAGAAACAGTATGGCATACCTGCTCTAGACAGCAAAAAGCTGTTTCACAATATTTCTTCACTTTCTTTGTGCATGCAGAGGATACCAGACTCAAAATAGCTTTTGGTGCTGCGGGATCCACGCTGGAGATTGCTTCATGGCAAGACGTACAAAGAGCAGCTAACGCAGATAATAGAGCATCCTTTCCCTGTCGCATAAATATAAGAAACACATCATATTGAAACTTTCGAAAAAAAAAATCTTATCAGAAACAAAAAACATCAACAATGTGACATGTCACTTTGTTCTTTTTATTTAAACACATTCTCTCCCTAGCAACTGAATGTTTTCTGAATTTAATATTCCACTCTTTAAACAAAAACACCAACAACGATGTGACATGTCACTAATCATAAACAAACTCTTTCTTTTCCTTTTCTTTTCATTTTTAAATCTCTCTCCCTCTCTCGTGCGCGCGCACTCGCCCGCAGGCGCACATACGCAAACATAATTGACAATCTCTTCCCCTCTCTCATACATGTGGGCTCCACATAAACACATGATTCATTTCTTCTCTTACCCTAAAATCACTTTCATTATTACATATTTGCTGCAATCTTTTTCTTCTTCTTCTTTTTTTCACTAAAGTCCCAACTTTTGATAGTTTACATACCAATCCCATCTTCCTTTTGACCCACTTCAGCTTTTTGCATTTTCATATTGGCTAATGGTTTCCAACTTTTGCATTTTTTCAATGGCCTAACCTCTACACTAATTCAAAAACTTTTGATATTTTAATAACATCTATTTTTAGTCTCAAACTTTTCATATGTTAATACATCGATAAGATTTTAGTAAGAAAAAATGGATTTTCTTATTTAAGAAAAAACTAATGTAAGATAATATCTGAAATTTTAACAATTTATAAGAAATGTTAATCTTTAATATTAGGGATAATTACACTGACCTCTCCTAAGGTATTTGACAAGTACACTCGCACCCCAGTGTTTTTATGAAATTACACTGACATCCCCTGACAGTGTTGGCTCTTGACAGAAACTATCAGAATTGATAAAATGACTCTATTACCCTCGACATTAAATGAGATGACAAACTATGTGGTTGGATTTTCATGTCCTCAATAGACAGAGAAACGAAGGGGGGAGAAAAGAAAGAAGAAAAGAGAAAGAAGAGAGTGAAGAGTGGCCGCCGTCACCATTAGAGGTGCTAGAAGCTCTGCCTTTCTCTCACCACTGCCTCTCTCTACAAGGTAATTTCTTATATCTCAATACTCTCTCTCTCTACAAGATAATTTCTCCTCTCTCTCTCTCTCTCTCTCTCTCTATATATATATATATATATACCTATATATATACACAGTAATTTCTCATATCTCAAAACCCTAGCCGCTACCACATCGAACTACTTCAACTTTGCCTTTCTGATTTTTCAACTCCAACAATCATGGCAGTTCAGCTTCAGGGCCACACCACAGTGACTAATTTCAATGCTTGGCCAAATAAGGAGACATCCTAATGGTGCAATGAGATTTAGGCTTCTTTAGGTACATGATCTGACCTTGTTTGTTTATTTACTCCACTCCACAAGGAAAATCAAACAAGCAGACTCATAACCATTGAATTTGATTCCCGCTTTTTTCAAATTAGATTAGATTTGATAAAAATTATTTCTTGCCACAGCGGAGGGAATGCAATTAACCCCAGACCATCGTATCATCATCCACCAATTAGGGAAAAGACCTTTAATTGGTGGGAATAACAAAACTACTTTGCCCTGCTCTGCTCTTCCATCATGACCAGAAGGCTTGCAAATACCACCATTAAACTAGAAGAGACAGGTGTGTAGCATTCAACAGTGAAACCTAGAAAATGAAGATTGAGAGATGTGGGATCTTTATATTCCTTCCAACTCTATCGTCATGTATAAGAATTAATCAAGATTAATTTTACAAAAACAAAAAAAATTGCAAATTGATCACACAGTAGTATAAATCTCTCAAGTTAAAATTCATCAACTCCTTGTGCAGCTATGCTTCAGTTGTTGGATAGATTTTTCTACAAACCTGCAGGGTTATACGTACTTGCAAGTTTCCTCATTTTTGTTTACGAATAACACGATAGATAGAAGATTGAATTTCAGATTGCTCTCATTTTTCCACCAACCCAATTGATAGAGGCGCTCAAGGAGCAAAATGATCTGATAGACTTCTAGAAGGCTTATTTTTAAAAAAATTAAAATCATAGCATTATTTGCCCAAGTAAATATAAATTATATTCAAGGAGGTAATTAACACTGAGCCACTGCAGTATTCCAAATAGATTTACATTCTGGAAGCCTTGGAAAATTACATCTATACAAATAAGAGAAAAAAATTTTAGAAAAAGGAAGAGATTATAAGAGAAAATGTACCATCTTTGAACTTCACGAATCCAGTAGTACATGTGGAGGATCTTCAGTTTTAGGACGGTGTCCAGATTTATTTAAATAATTATATTGTGATTTTATTTCTGTTTATATATATATTCATTTCTATTAAAGTTATATATTATTGAAATTCCAGAACTTAAATACCTGAAGGAACTCATAACAAATCAGATTGTTTTATAATAGTTCTAACATATTTTCCCTGTGCTTTATAGAGAAAACAAATTATCATATGCAAATTTAGCCTCGCTTCATTCATAGCTTCCTTTTATCCAATTTGTTGTCTTTCAATGCATAAATAATAGGTTTTTACGTATATCTAGATTAATTTATGTTGCGTGATACGGTTTTCCTATTACAACTCCATACTCCTTTATGTTGTTAGTGACTTCATAAGTATCCCATCCATTCAATTTTGAATCCAGATACTACTGGATTCGTGAAGTTCAAAGATGGTACATTTTCTCCATTTCTCTTTTCCAAGGGCTTAAAAAATCCATTTTAGGACATAGTTACTACAGATTTCAATTTACCAAACGCAAGATTTGGAATTATGGATATGGTCAAAATGTTTAACAAATCCTGAAATTATAGTTAATTGTTTAATACCTCAATTAAAATTAAATCTTATCTCATTGGATTTAGTAGATGTTGCTTAAAAATGAATGAATTTTAGTTTGATAAGATCACTAGGCAAGAATGGAGCCAGGGGGTGGCTAAGGTGGGCTATAGCCCTCCCAAAAATCTAACAAAAAAATATTTACTTGTGAAATTTTGGCATTTTGTAAATTAGCCCACCTCAAAATTTTAGCCAAGTCCCATCTTTACCCTTCATTTCTCATTTTTTACCCTAAAATTTCAACTTAATCCAAAATTTTTATCTTGATTCTCTCGTTTCTCTCCCAAAATTTTGGCCCAACCCAAAAAATTATTCACTATAATTTTCTTCAAAATTTGTTTAACCCGCCCCAAAAACAATTTCGTGGCTCCGCCCTTGTCACTAGGCTACTTCTACATTTTTTTTTCCTAATTTTTTAAGAGATATTTATTTGTTATTTTTGTTTTTGTATCAATGTTTTTGCTCCAAAATCATATAAAAGCATCTTCTTTTTTCTTTATTTTATTCCGGGTGGTGAAAAACATAATTACTGTAATTTGAGCTCTGATTCATCACATATACATATATATTTTTTTTAAATTTCTAGTTATTTTTTTCTATTTTTTCGAAGTTGGTGTTTATTTAGCTTTAAGGCCATTAGTTCGAAATTAAAATTCACAATTATAGTATATTCTTTGTCTATGTTTTCCTCTATTTATTTATTTTTTCTGAAGTTACTTATAATTGCATTTGTAGTTATTACTTGTCATAGTGAGAACAATATTCATTATAATATATTGTACTTTACTTTTAGTTTGATTTAAAACCAATATAAAATCTAATAAAATAAGTAATTTTTTTTTTATAGGAGCTATAAAATAGACTAAAAATAATTAAAAACATTAAAATATGATAAATTGGAGTAAAAACATGGATATCGATAGTTTGCTAGTGATTGAAAAGAATTCACGGATGTGGTTCCTAATTCCCATTACGTACTGATTGATACTCCTGACACCATTGCGATCGTGATCATTACGTTTCCCAATTCCGTAAATTAAAACCATTTGGAACTCAGTTTGTAGGAGCATGAACAAAGGGAAGTGAGCAAATTCGACAGTAATTTATTGTTGGGGGGGGGGGGGGGGGGTGTTGTTTTAGAGATAGAGAAAGGGAGGAGGAGAAGAGGATACATGTTTCAAATTGTGTGCTAGGGAAAATGAAGGGCTCAAGACACTGCTCGGGATGTTCTGTGGAAGGTGTGGAGGAGATTTTATATGGCTGTTAGAATCAATTAAAGGAGAAAAGCAGGGCAGCATAAGGGAGAGGAAGGGTGGGGAACCGAAGAATATAGCATCCTTTGTTAACTATGAGGGTAGATAAGGGGGAGGAGAGAGAGAAGGAAGGGTAGGGGGACTTCAGTTATTAGACCACGAAGAAAATGAAAATTTCATTGAATGTAAGGGGAATAAATGACACGAACAAATGGTTGATAATAAAAATATGCTGAAAGAATGGAATCGTAGCCTTGTGTGCTTGCAAGAGACCAAAATGGAGGTGGTGACAAGGAAGGTACTGAGAAGCCCCCCGCCAGGCAGCCGCGGGGGGGGGGGGGGGGGGGGGGGGGGGGGAGTTGGCTGATTTGGTGTTTTTAGGGGGCAATCGGTACAACAGGGGGGAATTTTGGTGATGTGGGATATCAGGATGGGTAAACATACAGTTTCTTTCCTGGTCAGACAGTTAGGGATGGGTTTCAATGGGTGGTCTCATGAACCTATGGACTAACAGATTTGAATTAGAAGTTGAGTTGAGAGAAGAATAGGGGTAGTTAAGGGGAAGATGGGAGCTGTCGTAGTAAATTGGGGGTGATTTTAACATTCTAAGGTTCCCGAATGAGAGAATATGAGGTAGAAGGGATACAAGGGCAATGGAGGACTTCTTAGACAGTTAGACTTGGTTGACGAGATGGAATTGATGGATTTACCATTAGGAGGTCAACTCATGTGGTGTATAGGCATACCCTAAATATGTATTGGTGGGACAGATTTCTTGTCCCAATAGATGGGAGAAGTTTTCAGATATGGCACTGTCTTGTCTTACACAGCCAACTTCAGATCACATGTCGTTGCTTATTAATAGTGGCGTGATGATGAGGAGTAAAGGACCATTCAGGTTTGAGAACATGCAGCTGAAAGTGGAGGATTTCCGGGAGATGGTTAGAGAGTGGTGGCAAAGCTATAGGGTGGAGGGTCTGCTAGGGTTTGTAATTGCTCACAAGTTGAAGCTGCTAAAAGAAGATCTCAACGAATGGAATAAGGAGGTTTTCAGAAGAGTGGAGGCGAGGAAGGGGAGGGCATTTAAAGAAATTTAGGAGCTAGATCAGAAGTAACAACAAAGCGCTTTACTAGAGGAAAGGAGGTGGAGGATGGATAGATTAAAAGGAGAGTTTGGAGCAGAAGAAATTAGTTGAAGGTAGAAATTGAGGGCTCTCTAGTTAAAGGAAGGAGACTGGGATAAGTTCTTTCACAGGGTAGCAAATGCACATAGGAGAGGAAGTCATATAGGCAAAATAAGAGTGCAAGGGAGAGATATAACTCATGGGACGAGTTCAAGAGCAGTATAGTGCAGTTTTACAACTAATTTTATCATGAAAGGATTCCTAGTAGACCAGAGTTGGATTGGTTGCCCTTTAGCTCCAGTCAAACACCATTCTTAGAGGACGAAGTGGTAGAGCCACTGGAATCATGCAATGGTGATAATGCCCTTGGCGCAAATGGGTTCAATGTGGAATTCTGGCAACATTTTTGGCTGGTGGTTAAGGGAGATATAAGGTTCATGGAATACTTTCACGGCATGCGAGCTTCGAGTGTAAAATGAATGTATCATTTATTGCCTTCATTCTCATGAAAGGGAAGGCCAATGATATTGGAGATTTTGCCTGTTGGTCTGGTGGGAAGTAATCAAAAGCTTCTGGCTGAAGTGTTGGCAATAAGGTTAAACAAGGTGGTTAGGTAGGTTATTTCAGGTTCACAGCATGTGTTTGTCAAATGAGAACAGACACTAGATGCAATATTTGTGGCGAATGAATGTGCGAATTCCAGATTAAAGAGTAAAATTCCGGTAGTGGTATGCAAGCTAGAAATTAAGTCAATTGGGGGGTTTTTGCTTTATATGCACGGATTGATGTGGCAGAGGGAATGGATTCAATTACATATTTTCCACTCGTTATTTGCTAATGATACCATTATATTTTGTAGAGCAACAAAGGAAGAATTGAAGTATTTGAGATATGTATTATTAAATAATGTTTCTTATTAGTTTAACTTTAAAAAAATCATATAAAATAATAAAATAGTCTTAATTATTATTTATAAGAAAAATATTTTTTAGGTATTAGAAAATTGAAAACTAATAGTAAAAAATATTTAAAAGTGATAATTGTATTCAAGATATGTGCGTCAGTGACTTTTAAGACATTTGCTAGTGTTTGAAAAAAAATTATGGTTGCAATTTCTAATTCCCGTTACGAATGACCCAATACCGTTACACCGCGACCGAGTCATATCTCACGACCGCAATTTAAATCCATGATATATATATATACACACACACACACGCACACTGGAAAAATTTCACGAATCCAAGCTATTATAAAATAAAAATTCCAATGATGTATGTGTGCATTTTCTTATTTGTTATATGATTCTTTGGTGCTTTTGATATTTTGTATTGGAATGCTAAATCTTGCATTCCAAATTGCTAATGATCCACATTTTGGATCGTGCAATCTAATTCACAATTCGCTAGAAGGAGAGCGAATTGTAGTAACTGTGAGTGAGAACAACTAGATGAGAAACAAGTAAATTTTCAATCACAATAGCCTACATAATTGAGTTCATACATGTCTTTTTTTTTCCTTGCTACATGCCTCTTTTTTTTGTGGACAGAATTATGACACGCCCAGTTTACACATTATATTCTAACGATTTAGTTCTAACCGACCAAAATATAGTTGAGTTTACAATAACTATTAAGGAATATTTATGAGTCTAAACTTTTCATGTATGTAGGCCTAAGACACAGTCAAATTGATCTGTATTTAGGGTTTGATTTTAGGTTCTCTATAAAGAAAAGAAGAAAGAAAAACGAAGAAAATATGAGTGTTGGTTGTGTATATTCTGCATCACCAACTATTTATATTATGTAAAAAAAGAGGAATGAAGATTACAATACTACCCCTGCTTAAATACTCTAGCTTACAAAAAAGGAACCTAATAAAATAAGAACTCTAACACTCCCCCTCAAGCTGGAGCATGGAGGTTAAATATGCCCAGCTTGGAACATAAACTCTTGAAGGTGGACCTGGCCAATGACTTGGTAAAAATATCACCAAATTGAGCACTAGACTGAATATAAAGTGTGACAATCTGCTTCTGCATGATTAGATCTCAAATAAAGTGACAATCAACTTCAATGTGTTTCGTCCGTTCATAAAATATTAGATTACCAGCAATGAAGATAGTTGCTTGATTATCGCAATACATTGACATAGGAGATTGCCCTATATCCCGAAGTAGAGACCTAACCCAAAACATCTCACATGGAATATGAGCCATAACACGATATTCTGCTTTAACACTAGAGTGTGCCACCACATTTTGTTTCTTACTGCGCCATGTAAGAAGATTACCACCAAAATATGTGCAATATCCAGAAGTAGACCATCGATCACTACGATTACATGCGTAGTCGGCATCAGACAAACCAATAACTGATAGAACAGATGATGGCCTATATAATAATCCCCTTCCCGGTGCTTCTTTGAGATATCGAAGAATGCAAAAAACAGCCTCCCAATAAGGGTTATGAGGAGCATGTATAAACTGACTAACTAATCCAACAACATAAGTAATATATGGGCGTGTCACAGTGAGAGTTTACCCACTAACCTCCTATACCGCCTGGTATCCTTAAAAATCTCTCCATTATCATCATCTAATTTCACAGTAGAATCCATTGGAGTATCAACAGGACAATCACTAAGAGTATAACATTAAGGTGCAACATGTACAAGTATAATATATGGATATGGGGAACAATACAAAAAGAGCTTTAAACATTTTAATTATTTCTTAAACAAGAAGATTTTTTATTTAATGAGAGTTAGTTATTAAATTTGGTACCGAATCCCTGCTCATATAACATAATCCTCATTTTTCTCAGATGAATTTAATATTATTAGTTAAGAAATTAAAATATTTAATACATCATAAACAAAATTGCTTGTAATTATGTTAAGATATCATAACAAATAATGATTTTTTAATTTTATATATTGACATGTACTCGACATATCGATATCCTATTTTTTTAGAATTTGTCATACGGGCATGTTCTTATTATGCTGTATATGTATCTGGTATCCATATCTATGCGTCATATAATGAGGGGAAAATGAAACTTGATGGCCAAGTACCAAATGTAGTACCAAATTCTACATAGTCAAGAATTATGTTTAGAAAACAACACAGAGAAACTAAGGATGTTGAGCACGAGAAATGGAAGCAGCGGACAAAATTGAACAAGAATTAAATAAATTTAGAAGTGGCATTGTTTGAGAACAAAATAAGGAAAATTCATCATTTTATTTGTAGGTGAAAGTCCTCGAAGTTGGTTTCCTGACATGTGATTAAGACTAATAAATAGACTAGTACTGAGAAATAATTTGATTAAATGTAGAATACACTATAACAGGCAAAAAGAAAGTCCTACAACGAAGAACATGCTTCAAGGAGCTAAAAAAAAAGATATAATGATCCATGATTTAAACAATGATATGATTCTTGATAAACTGAATGACGAAAAAGGATGTGTAATACAGAGATTTAGGGTTGTAATGAATTGTGCACTAATTATAGTGCCTGAAACTGCATACAGTAAATTATGGCAAGGTAGATCATTTCATATGTATGCCTTTCTGACAAGGCTTAGGGCAAAGCATCTATTCTTAAATTAGCTTGAAATTTGTTCTACTCCTCTCATAAAACGTGCACGCACACAAGAAAGTATTTATACCTCCCACAAACGACCGGGAACTTCCTTCAAAAGAGATTTAAGCAGAGCATCATGATATGAAGATAGTGATTCGCCCAACACTTCACTAAGCTTACTGATTGCCAGAGAAGACTGCATGTCAAAGATACCCGGAAAAAAAAATTAGAACCAAAATTAGTGAACAAACATCTTAAGCATACATTTAGAAAACAATTATAGTGAAATTGTGATCTCTAAGAAAATAAGATTACAACACAGAAAAAAGAAAGAAAAGACAACATGCACACACCTTCTTTTTACTTGACCATGATGGTGACATAATTCCCTCACAAATAAGAGAAGTAATTTCTTCCAAATATAATTGAAGGGTGACCCGTTCACTGCCCATAGTTTCTTCCCACAATTCCTCAAATAGACTAGAAACAGTCTTGTCATCCTCAAATCTGCAAATGAATTAACATTTTAGTGTTCCTATATCAATTTCAAGATTGATTGTGACAAGTTTGTCACAAATTATTCTCTTTCTTTGTTTGCTTCCTTTATTTTGGCCCTTTAAAAAAATAAAATATATAAGACGCATGCATGTCTCAACTCTCAAGCAGGACTTGAACCCCGCATCTCCACCTTTTGGGGTGGTAAAAAATTAAGGCTAAAGCATCAATGGGGATCAGATTAGTAAGTCATTTTCTCAATCAAGTCACAGCACTGGATGTTATAGAAAGACTGTTTTCAGAAGATGCAAGACATTTTTTTTTTAATGAAAAAACTTCTGGTAATGAATAATTAAGTACCAAGTAGAAAGAACAAAGCCATAAAAGTAACAAATCTATGCACATAAGAGTTCTTATGTAGACCAATAGGGTGGCAGGTCAGTCATCTTACTAGAGCACTTGTGTACATTCACAAAAACAAATGATAAGAAAAATGACACTTGAAAGCTTTCATAGGCCAGCCCTCTTACCACTTTGGCTCAACTAATGACACTGCATGAGTTCCTTACTATCACAAGGACTTCAATTTTGATGAAAATCCCAAAGATTTGAGACTTCTTTATGGTCTAACTATCCAACTCATATGGGTTGGGTCAAGTTGGAGTCCTGGAGGTCAAATTATGCTTAACATGAAATCTATATCCTTTTGACTGTAGCCCAACCAAAAACGATCCCGAGGCAGAGCTACTTGAACCGAGCTAAACCTGACATCAAAAGTCAAGCTTGGGCCAAGCTCGAGTTGGGAGAGAGTATGGTGGGATCAGGTTGGCTTCATTCAGGTTCAGAGAAAGTGACATTTGAATAAATAAACAAGATAATGTAATTTTCAATCTCATATAACAATACTCATAATTTCATTACAACTATTTAACAACCTGAATGATTAACAAATATTATTTCCTTGTGTGTGGTGTCTCATGAACGGGGCCATCCACATGCACAAAATGATATATTATATGGGAGACGATGAGATTTCAGAGTAATGGGTCACCAGTCTTATGCTCCAAATTGCCTCGTATATATATGATCATGGCAGTTCCAGTCCATCCTACAGTACCACAAACAAGATAAGCTCTTATGTTTTTATCTTAGATAACCTCAGGTCACCATGACCTTCTTAGCAGTAGTCTAGCTTAGCCCCTTTTTTTCTGTAATCTACTTGTAACCCTTTAATTTCCATGTATTTGCACTTTCATTTCAGCAGTGTAATCCTTAATTTTCCTGCATTCTTAGTGTAGTTTCTTTAATTTCCCAATTACTCTTTAGTTGCTTTGTTCTTTAGTTGTAACCTTTAGTTTTCATGCTCAATTTGTTGTAGGCTTGTAGCCCTTTACTTTTCATGAATTACTAGCTATAGACTTCACCTATTGAATCCAAACACCATTATTTTCCACTCTCAAACACTGGATATAATTAAACACCAACATTGAGGCAACTGTAACCCAAGTAAAAATGGCCCCTCCCTTGCCTCCCTCCAAATGTCTAATAGATCAGATTTCGAAGGATGCAGGTCTCAAATGACCAAAATCATGGGGATCAGTTTTTCTTGGCCCCCTAGATCAAACTACTCTTATGTCCTTGTGGAATCTGGTACACCTGTTCACGACCTACTCTAATCAGTTAGAATCACCAGATGATGCAAATGATGTGATGAGGAGAATTGGGAAGTATTAAAAGAGAAAGGGAAAACAAGATTGAAGGCGAACATAACCATTTGACAAGATTCTAATTTAGAATTTGCCTAATAAATTAATTAAGTTTATTTTTATTATTTTTAATGTTTCTTAAATTATTTTATGTTAGAACATAGAAGTAATTTTGTTATTTTGCTGTTGGACTGTAAAGTGGGCTGCCATGTTGGGCTTTTGTTATGACCTCACTTGTGTATTTTTGGGGCAGTTTGGTGCGTGATACATGAAATGAAGAAATCTTTTATATCTCTTTTTGAGGTGTGAAGCATCTCCCCTTGTTAATTTTCTGCACTTTTCTTCTTCTTCTCGCCTTCTTAATTTTCTGCAATTTCATTTTTCTTCTCCTAAGATCAGACTTTTCCAGCCACACTTTCATAAGCGTGAACCCTTCTTCGGATCAAGATTCAACCTAACAACTCAAAAATCTCAAACACCCAAAGTTAATATCTTGGGATACTGGGTACTGTATAAGAACGGCCCATAAAAAGCATTCAAAAACTTACTTGCTCAAGCCCCAAAACCCTATCTACCCCAACCGTATGCTACCATAACCTTTCTATCTAAAACATAGCCTCCACAGTTCTGAAATTTTAAAGATCATGCATCACCTGACCAATAGCTGGATCATCTTCACCAGCCTGACACCCGAGCTCCTCCACATCAATAGGTTAGAAAAAAGTGCAAACAGGATGAAGTGGATAATATTTTGGAGTGGCTAGGGTTTAAGAATTGAATATTTCTTACCTTAGAGATTGAAATGGAAACCCGGGGAGATGTAAGTAGATAGTCTCTTAGTTTGCTACCGAATTTTCAGAAATGAAAAGGTAACTGAATCAAGTCGATCTTTTGATATCTTAAGAGAGGGGATGATTCTATATTTTGTTTTACACAAGAATTAACTAGTTATGTGTCATTTATTTTATATGTAGCTAATAGAATATATGGTTTTTCGAGAGGTACCATTAAGCATTACCTTGAGTGGTATCTCCTTTACCTTCCAAGTGGGAAGATAAAAAGCGGGTGGGTATGCCTTACGTCTTACCTATCATATATATATATATATATATATATATATATATATATATATATATATATATAGATAAGTAAATAGTAAAAAGAAAGTGCCCGATGGGGGCGAACCTGAATACACATACTAGGAGAAGACTCAAAAATTAGAGTCACGTATCCCCAATAGTCTACAGAAGAATTTACATATGAAGATACGGATGTTGGACAACGGACATGGCCTTTCTAAAAACAATAGAACACTGATATTTCGGGGACATTGAATATATTTTTTATTAAAAAAAAAAAGGTTGAGAAGAAGAGGGAAAAATCCCAAAAATTTTAAAAATATCAAAAGAAATTTTGTCCCAAACATGCCCATAACGTGTCCGGGAAAGTGTCTGATATTCAGAAAAATTAGATATTCTTTTTTCACATGTTAGACATTGATATGTGTGGTTCATAGCCTTTTATTTGGCAATTGCAAAAATCTGCTAAAGTCTGGAAGTTTGAAAAAATTCTATTTTAGGGCAGATCTCAGCAATTTCCAGAAAAATGGTCTGAATCCCATGAGCCTCAACATGAAGCCCTAAAAAATGAAAGAGAATAATAAAAAAACACATTTAACCAAACATATATAAATATTTTAGTTAACATGGTTCCTAAGCAAGAGACTTCAGCCCTAATTAATTCCAATGTCAATTAGAAATAAAACCCATAAACCCAATAGGAGCTAGGCTTAATCAAATCACCAAAATATCCTTGCATATTAAAATTGAACCAAACGAAAACAACTAAATGACTCCTTGAACATTATTAATATAGAAAACATTTCATCATCAAATCAAATAAAGACAAAGTCTTATTTTCCTTTGAGTGCAATAAACCATCCTTTGCACCCAAAACAATTCCTCAATCTTAATCATATCAATAGATTGCATTATCCTATTTTCAGTTGACCTAGAGGGATGTGGAAGGAGTTCAACCATGAGTGTGACACTTGTGGTAAGGATATACCACTTACGAGTTTTGAGAGCTTGATATACATTGTTGGTTGGCCCATTCTCAAATGGCTTAGGCTTTTCGAACAATTGGTTGTTTAATATGGTATCAAAGCCTCGATTATGAGAGCTCTTAGGTTTAAGTCTCTCCATTTACATTTATTCCCCATTTGATTTGTTTATGCAATGTTGAACTATGTTCTGCTATGTGTTTGTCTATGGTTTCTTTGCCTCTCCACATCCGAGCTCGAGGTCGAATGTGAGGGGAGTGTTGAGAGCTTGATAAACAATGTGGCCCCATTCTCTAATAGCTTAAACTTTCGAAGCAAATGGTGGCTTAAAAACCAGACATGCAAATCTTGACATAGGAAGAAAGGAACATAATTCTAGTTGACAAGAGAACCTTAGGATAATTTTTTGGTCTGTTACTAAATGAGATGGATATTTCAAAATGAATGAAATACTCAATCACACACGCTAATATAGTGTCTTCATATTAATCTAAAAATAGAGGAGAAAAACCAAACAAACATTCAACAATTCAACCGTGCAAACATGCCCTAGGGTAGGTTAATGGATCTAACTAGTAGAAAGATTGTGAAAAAACAATCTCTCTTTTATGAAAAGTCTTTGTTTATGAAAGTGAAAGAGCTTCTGATGCTTGCTCTGGGTTGTATATAGACTACAGTTTTTTTCTATTAATAATGTATCGTAGAAATTATGCAAGAAATTTTGTAGCTCTGTATAAAAATGATGTAATTTATCTGCCTGAAAATGATTTCCAGAACATTATTGGGTATCAATTTATGATTACCTGATCCCAAACAACAATTTGCATATAACAGGGACATGATAACTACTACTGACAACCTATGCAACAATATCTCAAATAGCAACAAACAAAAGTAAGCTTCTGATTCTAACCTTGAAACAAAAATGACTGGAACAATTGTGGCATGATATCCACTCAATATATCTGTAGCCATGGTTGAATAGCTTTTCAATAGAATTGCACATGAAATCTGAGCATTCCTGTCACCAGTATGCAAAGCTGCAGTATCATCAATTAACTTCTGGGCTTGAGAGAAAGTTGTGTACTTTAAAACTGTTGCACAAGCATTTGCAAAGGCACGTTTGACTGCAGCACTTTTTTCCTCCTTAACGACCGGAAACAAAAGCTTCAGTAGCATTGTTGCAAATGATTTGATATCGGCACCAACTTTTTGAACTAACAAGCTAATAAAGCTAGCTACACCGATCCTTTGACAGAAATAGTAAGATAAAAAATGACATCAGTAAGACTTGGATCATCTGCACTGATAACACATCAAGAAAACTCAATTTTCTGAAACCGAATGGATGCACTATTCAAACAAAACCAGTTTAGAATTCTTTGGGCCACTAACGTGTACTGTTATGTGACAACCAAGTATATTTGCATAACTTCATGCATCCCTTTACCATTGGGGAACTAAAGTAAACTATAATATGATGTAGATTATAAGAATTTTTGGTTTATTAAGGTTGTTCAGGCATGCATGTCCATCTCCAGCGTGCAAATGCTACATTGGCATGATTTAACATACATGTCTCTGATAAATTCTACAAGAGCTTCATTATAGGCAATGATAATAATATTGAGCTATTGTTTCCTTGGTTGACATAAATTAAATGTATATACACTCTTCAACTTGAGAACATGAGATCAAAGGCTTGCAGATTTTCAATGACCAACTATAATACTTCTTTTATTGATTAATCAAGATTTCATATGATAGCCTCAGGGTGATCCCTTGATCATCACAAATGAGAAATTGATTTGAAACAATTGTTGATGTAGGTTATGTAGAAATGGTATTCTTGAATAAGCTACACCTTGACAGGGTGGTATTCCACATGTAAAGCAATCATTGAATTTAAAGAAAATTTATTTGTGAGGCATTTGCATTTAAAAAGCATATTAGAAATAAAACGTAGCTGCAGTTTCAAGGTAACATTGGAACACAGGACGGAGCATTTGGTTAGGAAAAATCAGCCATGGTGCTCTACAAAAGCTTTCAAATGATGATGAAAAACTCATTCAATCACCAAGGTCACAAAAATTACCAATTTGGGAGACAAAAACCAATGTGTTAAACCTCTCGAAGTCATTGTCGAGTACAGAAATACTGATCTGACAGGCTATCATTATTAGTTCTGTTACTATGAGTACGATGGACAGAAGAAAATGAAGGCTGTCCCTGTGCAAAAGAAGACTTCCCCATGTACTTCTTGGTCCAACAGGTAATATAATCTAGACTAACTTCCACAGCAATCCTAAGAATCACTCCCAACTTGTAACTTTACATGCTCAGTTACAGAACATTTAAAATATTGTTCAATCCAAGAACAGTGAAAAAATTTGCTTCATCATATACACAAGTTACAAAATATGTCAGAAGAAAAAAGCTGCTAACAAACTCAAATTTCCAAAGCAGATTCAGCAATTGCTGCTTGCAATAAAATTATATATCAGGTGATCAGCATTATAGTTTACCTAGTGTTTAGGCCAACTCCAGATCGAACCAACTGAGCAAGACGAGGAACCAACAGTTCTAATGATTGGTTATCCACAACTTCAATGCATAGATCAAGAGTTTCCCACATAGGAGAGCCTTTGGCAATTGAAATTCGCAGATTCTCAAGTTTCTCTGTTTGTATTCCAACATTTGCCGCATGCAACTAAGAGAAAATAAAAAATAAATGCACACACAAGATAGCTGCATCTTACCACATAAGACCTAAAAAAAAGTGCATCTTAGAATAAGTCTAGAATGATACTTATAGTACTAGAGTGGTGCAAAGCATCAGCCAAACCTCAACGTAATTGAGCCCTTGGTCTTCAAGGCTTGACAAACTTTCTAGCATGCAACAAACTAGGTCAGATAAATGTGGACGAATTGCAATCCCTGCACCCTGCAAGGCACAGAATACCTTAGTATGGTTGAAAAAATAACAGTCTTTCAACACTAAAAACAGATTTATAGGATCTACACACAATTTCTGAATATGAAAAAATGACAACGTAATTAATTAATATATTAATCAATCACATGATAGAACAGATAGATGGAATGTAGCAGCATAGAATAGGCTGGCATCATAAAGAAAGAGAAAAAGGCAGATGAAGCACTGAATTCTGATGAACTAGAAAATTTAATACGCATGAACAATTCAACAATGCAATGGGTAAAACATAATGCAAACAAATGCAGAGCATCAAGAACTTTTAGCTCTTAAATATTTCATTCAAGTACCATATATTGCAAATGAATGGAAGAGCAGGGTTTTCAGGCCAAACCAAATAATTGTTACATGGCTTTGTTTGATATATCAGTATCAAATATCACCCTGAATCTAAGAGTTAATTTAGGTAATGATAGACAAGAGCCAATTGTCACGACCCATACCCCCCGTAGGATGGAATTATGGTTCAAAATCGGCCACCCAGGCCTCAGAAAAAATCGAATGGGTTGTATAATAGATAGTTTGTTAATATAGCAAAAGCGTAACTTGTTTAACCTGTCAAGTTCCCATCAAACTCATACCAACCACATTTGATCATAGCAAAATCTAAGTTCAATATCAAACCCCACACTAGCAAATTTTATTACAAGTTATTTACATCTAAAGCTGGCCAACATACAAAAAAACCATCGTCTATAAACAGAAACCTACACAGGCTCAAAAGATATATTTACAAGTCTCACTATATAAATTTACAAAATCTTCTTCCTTAAGTTTCCTCCTCATCTTAAGCTTCATCACCCAAAAAATTGGTTGGGAAATAGGGTGAGCTAACAAAGCTCAGTGAATGGTTTTCATAGCAAAAGCAACTTTAAATAAACCGTGGACATCAACTATAGTTGTAACATTTCAATATTCATTTTTGACAACAAAATTGTTATTTAAACATTTGAATAGCAATAAATAACTCAATAAAGCTCATAACACATATTTCAAATATCATATAGCATGCCCATTATTACAGTCGAAACAGAAGTACCCGCGTCGACTCGGATTATGAACAAAGTGTCATATATAATGATATAGTCACTTATAGTGACACTGAAGAAATCTCTGGCCCACCGGCACATTGGTCCTCTGGCAAGGACATGACAGAAAACCCTACAAAAAGGGCAAGCACTCTTTGATTTTCTCTCTCTTCCTACATAACCCTACATACATATATTGCATATTAGAATCTTATTTGAGCACAATGTGACATTATTTAATTAGGCTTGTTTCATTATGGTTCAGAGGGATTCCAATAAATTCCCTCGTATTTTAATTCTATTGGAGCCTCTTTTGACTCTTGTTAGAACTAATTTATATCAAATATAATGCTTTTAAACACTTGGGACAGCATCAAAACCATCCCAATTTATTTTGTTTATGAGCTTCATTTTTAACTTCTAGGTTTCGGTTGCTTCAACACTATTATCAAACATCTTGAATTATCTCAATTAAGGTATTTTTCCTAAATTTTCAACAGCATTCTTCCTCACTATTTTTCATATTTAGAGTTGCTTTGATAATCAAATCATGCTAATAATAAGCTAGGTAGTGTTAGGGTTGTTTTAGCGTCATTAATCATTAACCAAGTTTAATCAACACCAATTAATCATTATCTATCTTTCTACATCACATATGTTGTTCTGCCATCCATGTAATTATTATTCCATGTAAAACTTTCTAGAATTTCAAAACTAGTTTAGGATTTCATTTAATTCTTGATTGAATCTAAGTTCTTAGTCATTTTTTAGTGTTTCTTTTCCAATTAAATAAGAGATTAGGATCAGAATTCATACTTTAATTGTTCAAGAATCCAAACTCTAGGTTAGTTTTCCTTAACTCTCTTTCTTTCTCCTTCTTTATCTCTTGCTTTCTCTACTTTCTCTCTTGTTCTATTTTTCTGCCCAGCCTTTTTAGAGAGCTTTTTACTTGTCTCTACACTTCATTTTGTACAACACAATAGATACAATCATATATCTATAGGTGGGCTAGGTGTCACTTTGTGAATTTTTACATATTTGAGATGTCTTACTCTTATTAAGTCAACATTTTCTCTCTCTAACTAATCTGATTTTTGTTCCTTTTTATATGCATTAACTCACATGTATATTACTAAAATATATATACACACACATATAGCCTATTCTCTACACAAGCAAGCTCCACAAGAAGAGTCAACAATTGTGAGCTAGATCTTCCAAATTTGTGGGTCTCATGCCCATGTGACACTTTGTCTTAGTTACCTTTCTCTAATTCAAATTAATTTGGCTAATTATAGGGTTTGGGTTGTAACTTAGTATTAATACAAGTCTACCTCACTTAAACACCCAAATTGAACCAATTAGAATTAACTTAAATTCACTAGTCATGTATTAGGGTTGCTAATCAAACATAATTATTTTAGAAATAAAAATTTAAATAACGTATCACAAACTAGGTTAAGTTTGTTAAGTAAGGTCTAATTATGTTTAACCTTACAACAAGGCTTAACCTAATTAAACATGTTTTAGCTCAAGAATCATCTTAAAATCATATTGGAAACACCATTTGCTGAAAAGATTTCCTTACTAAGACTTTGACTATTGCCTTTCTTACTACTAATAAACTTATCATATACATTGAATCACACAATCATGATTAAAGCAAACTCTAATTCATACTTAATCATTCTTGAATTTATTTAAATATGGCAATAGAATGCAATGAGAGTAATAAAATCTAGGGCATTACACCAAGAACTGCCATTATTTATGTATTTCCCGCAAATCAGTGAAGTTCACCTGTATTTTTTACCAAAACAAGTGCAAGAAAGGAACTCAGAAATCCATAGAAGCATCGAGTCTCATATCAAAATTTAGATTTCTCTATGGAAGAGAGTGATCTATAGGGAGAAAAATGTCACAGATTAAGAGACAGCATGTAACCAAATGAGCTTATAATCAGATCACTGCCAACCAATTGAAAGCACAGCCTACATATCATAGTGTGGAAGATAAAACAAAGATGAAAATTTAACATTGTGATCACTAAATTGAATGGAAAGCTGTTAGTAGAGGAGATGAATAACAGTTCCAAAGCTTTCTAAAGATTTTCTTTTCTTCTGATAGGTAAAATGATTCACTAAAGACACATTAATGAAGAAATTTCTACGATGTTTGGAAGCTACTGGAGTGTAATATTTCGTTTGGTATGAAGCAATGTTACCTAGAACATGGATTATTATGGTACACAGAATGGGAACATGAACACAATATGCTACATACTCTGAGTATGGTACAATAGGGGGTAGCCGGGTAGGTTTGTGTAGATGACATAGGTACAATGAGGTAGGTGTATCAGTAGGAGTATGTTCTTTTCACCCAAAGATGAGTTATAAGATATTAAGAATTAATATCACTAAGGTATACAAGTTTGTCATATAGTTGTAAAAATTTATTATATTAGAATGAAACATGTAAAAGCATTGAACTAAGTACACTAATTCATGTTGATCTCTTGATTTGCATTGGTCTTCCCCCATTAATTCTCTCTTAAAAGGGAATTTGAGAAAAGAACTAAGAAGAAATTTCTCGAATTGCAAACTTTTGTGTTCTAGCATAAGTGTTCTGTGTTTTGGAAATTGCATACCAAAATGAAAATCTCTAGGGGTATTAGCGTTTTCTAATAACTATGGTATGAAGTTACTCAGGGATATGAAGGTCATAAAACCATCAGCATCAATGCTACACATTATGCAGGAATTAAGAGAAGACAGATGAAATTTTAGGAAGACGAATGGATGTATCTACAATGGTCAGAAATCTCGGGAGAAAAGTGCATTTACTTCGAAAAAATTATTGAAGTGTCATTTGGAATAACTTTAAGTGATTAATTACAGGTGTTGACTTTTGCTTTTTGAGAAATTACGCATTTGTACAGATTGTTCTAGACACAAATAGAAAAGAAAAAAAAAACAATTAAACGAAATTTCAATAAAAATAACTTGGTTCTGGAGTAAAAAACATGTGATAGTTCCTTTAACAAATTTGTGGGGAGGATATATCAAAGCCAGACAGCCAGTATGGTGTGCATACAGCAACCTCTGACATTGTAACCCCAAATAACTTTGTTTATATTAGATATAGTGTTGTCAAAGGCAATCGCCCAGTCGCCTAGGCGATGGGGTGAGGCGATTTTAAAGCTCAACGCCTTATTGTGGTCCAAGCGAGACGATTTGAAAAAGGCGACGCCTGGGTGGTCGCTTTACGCAAGGCGAGAGGCGACAAGGCGAGCGCCTGGTTGAAGTTAGTGAATTTTACTTAAATTGTCCATTATGTTTTTTGTTTTCTTTCTCCCATCACTTCTCTCTCATCACTCTCCCCTTCTCAAAATCTTTTGTTGTAGAGATCTTTTTTTTCACTTCCTTTATCTTACATCACTTCTCTGTCTCTCTCATCAATCTCCCCCCTATCAAGAAGTTGCTATTTTTTCTTCTCTTCTTATTTTTCCTCTTCATCACTCTCCCATCTTTTGTTTCTTTATTATGTTTGTATCATTCTTTATCTCTCCCGCTCTTTCTTTTTCTCTAATACAGTCATGTTGCATGACTATATTTTCATTTTTTTTCTTGCCCTCCTTTTTTCTCTATTTTTTCATTTTCTTCAATCTGCAGTATCAATTTTTTAGTTTTTTATGCTTTCTATTCTGTTTTCCATGTACAAAGCTGCCAGATCATCAATTTGTCCATTTTCCATGCTCAGCATGAAGCATCTGCATTCTTTTATCAATGTTTTATATGCTACAAATTGTTATGTTTTCAGATTTGTACAGATTCAACATAAATTTTTTGTTTTAGTCTCCTTTATATTCTACTATTCTAGATTATCTTTTTTCTTTTTATTTTTTGTGCATTGATATTCTATTTTTAGCACTGTAGTCTATTTTTTTGCTTTGATCTTAGCATGATCACATCACTTAAGACACTATAAGTTAAACTTTTTGTGTTACATGATACTTAATATAACTATAAGACATTATTTGATTTTCAATAAATTAATTTTTAATATCTAATATATTTTTTGGATTATTTTTATAAGTTAGTACCTTGCTTCACTCAGGCTAGCGCTTTTTGTTGCCTCGCCCTTCAGGCAATCTAGGACCTTAGCGCCTTGATGGCGCCTATTGCCTTTAACTACACTGATTAGATAGTCTAACAATAAAGAGAACAAATATATATACAACAGAATAATGAACATTCAATTGGATACTAGTATCTAATAAAATGTTAACCTTTGCGAGCTTCATAACCATTGCAATAGATGCCTTGCGAATATTGTCAACTTTACTCATTATGCCTTCTGTTAGCAGCAAAGGCAAAACAATATCCATTGCTTGTCTTGCATCTGATATTTCTGTGAGCGAGACATCACATAGCCTCATTGTTAATGAAGTTAAAATGTGGCATAACTTGTCACCAGAATTTCGAACAGTCTCCTTTATGTCATCCATAGCACGAAACGCAGCTATCCAAATCTTTCTCAAATGCTTTCCAACCTATATGAAACAAATACATCAGTAAATCAGTGCCAGAAAAAAAAAAAGTCATGAAGGCATGGTGGATATGCCATAGATTAACTGTTATCAGAAGGTAACTGTAAAACACATAGCACAGAGCATGCAGAAGTTGAAGCATCCTGATAATGTATCCATAGATACTTGGCTTAAAAGATTAGCCATCTTATGCATTGAATGTAGATATGGAACTAAATAGATGGTGCTTTTTTTCCTAAGTAAATGTATTGTATCATTAACAGCGCCTAAATGGGGCACACCCATGTACGCGAGAAGAATACATATCCAACCCTTACATCAAATGCATGTTAGTCAAAAACTCTACAAAAGTATATACTGTCCTGCAGTAATTCCGTCTACCCCAGAAGTATATAATATTTAACACAGTCCCTTTCAATTCATTTACATTTCTATCTACCCCTTCAAAAATTCTTCTACTCTGCTCACACCACACGCACCACAGAAGATAAAAGGGGGCCAGATCCCACACTTGCTGCCCTTTTTTGTGCTTCCAGCTGCCACCCCCAACTTCTGTATAAATCCAACGCCATGACAAGCTTAACCCAAACAATCCCAACAAGTGAAAATAACAAGTCCCACAGAGACTGCATTAACGAACAATGCAAAAACAAGTAATTCACCGACTCCTTAACTGAGTAACATAAATTACATCGATTCACCAACGAGTCCTCTCCATTGCAAATTGTCAATGGTGAAAATTCCATCCAGAGCTGTTGCCAAAACAAAAAAAAAAAAAAAAAAATTAACCTTCACAGAGGCCTTTGTCGTCCATATGCTTTTAAAAGGAAATGAAGACTCCCTTCCCACTTGATACCACTTCATGTAAGTACCTGACTGAAAACACACATAGCCTAGCTGCTGTCCACTTAGTACGATCCTCGTACCCAATCTGAGGTCTGCACCCATCCAGAGCCCAAAGGAGTTCCAAAACTGCCTCAAGCTCCCAATTCTAAAAGCCTTGCCTAAACTCTCCCACATTTTAAATTTAAGTTCAGAAATTCAAAATAGAAACAAATATTACAATGAAACTTGTGTTTCATATTGATACATGCTAAACAAAAATTTTCTATGACATTTGTCTTGCTCCAAGAATGGACATGACACCTACCTTGAACCAAGAGATCCTTTTGATCACTGACAGTGCTGATATTATTAGAATAAAAAGAGAATGCAAGCACCTGAATCTGGGCGTGTAATTACCAAAATTATATATTCCTAAGTTCACTAGAAACTACAAGTTCTTCCATGTCTTCATGGTTTTAAAATGTTTCTCCAATTTTAATGTAGAATTCATTGACCATTCATGACATGAATTATTCATTAGAGTCAAAATTTCAAGAAAAAAAACATTACAATACTGATCACAGCAATTATAGAGCAAATGCATTTCCTTGACAAAACAATACCACTGGCTAGCTCTTTCCATTTCTATAGCATTTATTACGAAGGAACTTTTCAGTATCACACCAATGAAAATGAGAAATATCACATAATGTGTTGTAAGAAAACTTTAAATGGGAAGGAAAAAAATTCAACTATAGTGAAAGATGACTATTGACTAACATTTAAATTCCAGAAAATTATTTGATAAATATTATAAAACATGAGTAAGAGTGAACAATAATGTATACTCAAAATCCAGATTATTGCAAAATGAATTGCTAGATGGGAAGCATAAGATTACTGCAAAACGTATTGCAAGATGCGAAACATAAGAAAAACATGTACAATATACAAGGAAATGTGAAACATTCAATTAGTATGCATCTCCACAAAATACTTATACTATTTACCAACTCCACAGTTATTCCAATTTCACAAATCAGTCAATTTTAAAAATGCAACAAAGTTGTTGAGATAATTGTAGATCATAAAGATTCTAATATTGCCAAAAGTTTTTTCAAAACTAGAAATTGCTTCATAAGAATGTGTGTGTGTGTGTTTGTGTTGACCATGCATGCAACTTTAGGTGATTACCACACTCAAAAAAGGTAGGAATATGGTTTTGAAATTTGACAAAATGAAAAATTTAGCCAAAAATAATAGTCCTTGAAAATATTTTATTAGAAAGTTTGGCACTACTGAAAGAAGAATGTTGAAAGGCAATTTTATTGAGGCAAAATAAAACATGCTGAGTTGTTTAACACTAAATAACATATTTTCTACAAGCTCCACCTATACCCATTGGGATTCAAGATATATATTCAACAGGAAAGTGTTTTCTAAGATCTTGCCTATGCGATTGAGGAGATTGGTGAGAGGAATTATCTTAGATTCCCAAAGAGCTTCTGTATGGGGCAGAAAAATTCCGATTGCGGTGCTTATGACTAACGAATTTACCAATTTGTGGATTAATAGTGGAAATTCAGTGTTTTGTTTAAGTTATACATTTAAAGGCCTATGACCATGAGCACTAGGGTTTCATAGTTTACATTGTAGAGCGGATGGGTTTTGGGGAGAAGTGTTGTGGGTATTATACCTACTGTCAGATTCTCCATTCAAGAGAAGGGCATGCCACGGGTGTTTTTTTGGGTGTACCAAGGGTTTGAAGTAAGGAGAGCCACTCTCTCGTTTTGTTTATCCTTGTGGATAGAAGCTTTAAGCAGTAATTAGTAAAGTTGATTTTGGAGAAATGGTGAGGGAGTTTGCAGTTGGTGCTTTGAGTAGAGTTTTATCTCTGTGTGTGTGTGCAAGTAACACAATTTTCCTTTTTGGTTGTTGGGGCTGACAAAGGGGTAATTGAGATATCTTCATTGTGTTCTGTTATACTTTGAGGCAATATCAATTTTGAGATTAGGGAAAGAGTCGGTTAATTCTCAGTGCAGGATGTGGCTGGTGGCAGGAAACCTAGAATGTACAGTTGGGATCCTTGGGTCCCTTAGTTCCCTCATATTTCGGCCTCCCTTGGAGCTCGTCTTTTAAAATAACATCAATTTCAGATCTGGTAGCAAAAAAGTTTGACAGGAGGTGAAGGAAAATGTGTAGGAGAGAAAAGCTCACAAAAAAGTTAGAAAGCAAGTGATCTATTTCTACCAATGTACTTCATGGCTACTTTTACTATTCCAACATCAGTAGTTGAGAGGTTGGAAAAAAGGGATTTTTAAACAGCCTAGGAGAGGGCCTCAAATATCATGAATTGGAAATAATTTTGCTTTCCTTCAAGGGTTCTTGGGGGATTAGAAACTATAGACACTTTAGCCAATCATTGTTGAGCATGTGGTCATGAGTGATGAACAGATGGCTGGTAACCCAAGCCCACTTATGACTCAAAGTGCACTGCAAGTAGCAACTTCTTCTACACCCATTGGGCGTAACCCACAAGGAGTGGGCCACTCCAACTCCGAAACAAAGCCAACTTCAGAGTTTCATAAAATGCATGCAGAGAATACAGCAGCTGATGATGATGTAATTTTTTATGATGATGAAGGGGCTGATGAGGATGGAGAGGATGATTTGATGATTGACGATGAAGGTGTAATGGATGAAGAGGGTAGGCAGGCCATGGAAGCCACTGGGGAGCACTTATGGGCTACCAAGAGAAAGGCTGAAGATCTGACTGTATGGGAACAAGAGGCTGATATCAAGCATAGGTTGTGGAGAACTGGAGGATCCCGTTATGAGGTGTTTTCTTCTCATCCTAATGAAGCTACTTAGTTGGAATGTTAGGGGTGCAGAGAGACACTCATGCATCCCCAATACAATTTTTTTGGTTAAACATCATAGGCCTGACAGAGATAGGCTTTTTCATTCCACCTCATCTCTCATCTCTTTCCTTTCATTCTCTAAATTTATAAGTTTATTTCTATTGAAAATTCTCCCTAACATCATCTACCAAATTTTTGGGTTCAATAGAGTTGTGGTATAGAGAGAAAATGAGGAGAAAGATAATGGTGATGGTGGGATTAGTTACAGTGGTAGTCAATTGATAACTTACATTAGAGAAAGAAGAGAAGTTAAAAATGCACAAGAAAAAGGAAAATAGGATAACAAGGTGGATCCTGGGTAATGGATGCAATGAATTGGATTGATTTTCATGATTGTTGCTTATTTTTCATGAGCTCATCTTCTACAATAGTATATATCCAGAATTCGTGTATGATGGTCGTAACATGTATACATATGTGTAACAATTTGGAATTGGGTTACTTGATTTTTACGTGAAGGTTGAAAATTTGACATGGGCAAATCGGATGTTTGTGGAAATGCCGAAAGAGATATTGTGACAAATATCACAATGATTCCGGCAATGGATAAGCATGAGTTTGTTGAAGAGACATGGAACGTGTTTGATGGTATGCCTGAGCGAAACTCAAATCCTTGGTATTCCATAATCACTTGCAACTACAGGTTGGATTGTTTGTTCACCTAAGAATACCATGATCTCGGGATGTGTTCAATACAAGGAATTTGGAAAAGCAATAAATGCTTTTTAACAAATCGAAGCTTAGAGCGTGAAACATTGAGATAATCATTATCGCTTGTTATCCACATGTGCTCATCTTTAGAAACAGGTGAATGGATTCATGGTTACATTAGAAGGGAAAGTTTTAAACTTCAATATTACTTTAGGTAATGCTCTTGTATACATCCTGCAAGTATGGGAGTGAGTTCGCTAGTAAAACCCATTTGATGGTGATGGAGATGAGTTTGATTGAAATGAGAGAAAGTGAGTATGAGAGAGAGAATGTTCTGCAAATCCATTTGGTAGTAGATTCATTTGGTGTAATGAGGGGTAAATTGTCCTTTGAAAAAAGATTAAGATGATGTCACTCATTTCTGTTAGGTCCAGATTGTTACTGAACAAAAACCTCGGGAGGTCAGTGCAATTTCTCAAACTACAAGGGAAGCGTGTGTAAGCCTTACCTCAAGGGAGGTCAATGTAATTTACCCTTAAAAGATTTATGTCCCACGGTACTAGGGATACAAGTTTGGCTTTGGCTCATTTGGAGACAAAAGTTAATGATCAAGATAATGCGAGATTGATTAGACCACCTAGTATAACTGAAATTGAATTGGCTCTGAGGCAAATTTCTGACTTGAAAGCTCTGGGACCGGATGGGCTGCCAGGCCTATTTTATAAGAATTGTTGGGATATTGTGGCTGATTTGGTAATAGGTATGTGCAGTGAATTTTTCAATAGTAATACGTTGTGTAAGGATCTAAATAGAACTTTTATTGTGCTAATTCCTAAAGAGCGATTCTCCTGAAACTACAAACCACTATCGGACTATTAGTTTGTGCAATGTCAGTTATAAAATCATAACCAAAATTTTGGTTAATAGAATGAAGGTTTTGATGCCTAAATTAATTTTGACAAATCAAAGAGCTTTTGTGGAAGGTAGGCTAATTGTGGATAATATTCTTATAGCCCATGAGATGAATCATTCTTTTAAATCAAAAAGAGGGAAAAAGGGTTGGTTGAGTATTAAATTAGACCTTGAAAATGTAATACCCCGACCTAATTGCCAAGTAATTAAGGTCGCTAATTAAATATTAGAGACTTTAATATTTAATTAGAAAGCTCTCTCTTCAGTTATGTTTTTACTACAGAGGTATTTTACAATGATCTTTGTTAATTTTATTCTGGCAACTAAGCAGGATAGGAAATCTTCCAGAAAGTGAATACCAGAAAACGATTCATAACAGAATGTTCGCCCAGATTGGAGATAAATCATACAACGTCGTACAAGAAGTGGATGCACTGGGAGAACTCTTTCAAATCATCGAAAGGGGTCCAGGCGCAGTCCGAAAATTATGGGTACTAAGATGGGAGTTGGAATGGATTTGCAGCACTCTGGAGGCCTTTTCAGCAGGAGGAAGACGGGTGGTTTTTCCGGTAGGCCTGCACGGACGCAACAGAAGCCTCTTCTTGTGGAAAGGCTCAAATCGGAGAGGGAATTTCATACGAATGGAGGATCAATCTCAGAGAGGAATTCATTCGGTTCTTTTGCCAGAGGAACAACAGAAAGGGGGTTGGTTATTATATGCACAAGCATTCAGATCCGTAGGATTAACTACACAAGGAATTGCATCCATAAGAAAAGGGTCTTACCTGGATGTCTACAGAATTGAGGAATGGCCTACGGACCCTGTCAGGGTGGAAGTGCAACCAGCTGAGGCTCGAGATAACATCGTGGTCCACAGGAACTCATGCAGAAGCCGCCTCAACTTCCTCCGGCGTTGCTTAATCGGAAGGTTCGGTGACTTGGATGCTCCTCTTCCAGATAGAAGGACAATTCAAAGCTGGGCCCCTAAAAAATTGGGGGATCCAAGTCGGATTTAAGATCCTTGATCTGAACGGCGCATGGTTTCTTTTCGAGCTGCCGTCAGAAGCAGAGGCTACTAAGATCCTAAAACATAGAAACTGGTGTTTTGAAGGTTTGTCTGTGACCCCGAAACCTTGGTCCCCGACTGGATGCTGTTCGGAAAAGAATGACATAGGTCTCATATGGATTCGGCTGATGGGTTTGCCGGCCTTTTTATGGAGCAAAGAAGTGTTTCATGCGATAGGGGACAGATGTGGCCATTTCGTTACAGTGGATGCAGAAACAGCCGATCGCCGGCATCTGCGATGGGCGAGATTGTTGGTCAGAAGTCGGCCGAAGGACATCCCAGCATTCTGCAGTATCAAATGGGGGAGCCGGTCCTTCGCGATTCCGGTTTGGTCGGAAGCTGGCCCGTGGTGTCTCGATGATGAGCTCAGTTGGTCGGATGTTATAGTGATCAACGGAAGAGAAGGCATGGTCGCTTTGGGAGCCCAAGCGCCGAGAGAAAGAGACGGAATGGTAGGTTCGGTTGCTCACGCGCCGAGGACGCGTCCAATTGTCAAACATCAGCACGACAGAAGGGCCAATCCAATCGACAGTCGTCCGCTTGTCAGTAGACCCAGTCCTGTTGTCAGCCGTCCGTCTGACGGCAGGCCACGTGGCGATCTCAAACGGCCTATCCCTGGAGGCAGTTCCAGAGTTTTGAATTTCAAAAACTCTTTGGCTAATCGAAGGAGGAACGAAGATCGGAAGTCACTCGAACATTCGAGAAGAAGAGGCTTCAAGGGCTATGGGCTAATTAACAGCACTAAATTTGGGCCGCATGGTTTGGACCCACTTCAAAAGAAATGGGAAGCCCAAAGGAGATTGGGCCACACAACTAGAGCTGAGGCCCTCACTATAGGCCGGAATAGAGGCAACGGCTTTATGGGACAAATGAAGGAACACTTTAAACAATGGGTCGGGGAGGCCCAGCCCAGCGTGATGCACCACCCTTATAAGAACATGTATTCGGACCCTTCAAAAGACGACGAACCCAAGACGGGGAGCAAACCTGCCGCAAGGAAACAAAAGGCCTACTCCAACCCATTAGATACAGTAGTGGCAGCAAACGGAATGTGCGAAAACGCGAGCACTTGTGAGAGCGCAACTGAAGCAAGTGCAAAAGAAGACAGAGAAGCTGCAAAAGGAAAGAAAAAGATGACGGAAAGAAAGATGATTCCAGCAGCACAAGAAGTCGATATTTCAGGAGGGCATGTCTCAGATCACAGTAGTATGTTGGATGAGAGTGAGTTCCTCCAGTATTTGGAAAGCAATTTCTGTAAGGATATTCTCCAAATTGGCACGGTTGCAGGAGGCTCTTTTACAGCAGAAGCAGAGTTGGTGACAGTTCTGATCATGCCGACTTCTTCAGTAGACCAAGGGGGGGAATGGAAATGTGGCAGCAGGCAATTGTAGAAAATACTGATGACTATAACCCGGTGGCGGTTGTTTTACCGGAGAGGTATCAGAATGGTTCGACCCAAAACGAAGAGGAGTATCCATCTGAACTCTACTGTCATCAACAGAGACTTTCAGATGGGTGGGTTCTCAGGAAATTGGGCAAGGTCAGTAAGTTGCTAGGAGTCCCCTGCGCTGGCTTTGAGGATAGATTGATGGATTTATTCAGAGACATAGTAATGTGCAATGCACGGCCTTGCTCTAGTACGGCCCCTGTGAAACATAGGGAGGACAAATCAGGCAAAAGACTAAAAAGAGTTATGAAAGAACTATCCTGTTCGGTCAACTACGGGAGCAACAATTCAGCGGTGGCCTTGGTAGAAGGTTGTGACAGGTTCTAACATTTCCTTGTCCTATGAATGTTAAAATTTTGTCTTGGAATGTGAGAGGGTTAAACGACCCAGACAAACGTGCAGTTATCAAAGGATTACTTAATGAATGGAAGCCTGCTGTAATTTGCTTTCAGGAAACCAAAATGGAAAGTATTACGAGGGGTTTTATTCGATCCATTTGGGGATCCAGATGGATCAAGTGGGCTACTTTGAATGCTCAGGGATATGCAGGAAGTATTTTAGTGGCCTGGGACTCAAGATTGGTTACCAGTACTGAGCAACGAGTGGGTGATTTTTCTATCTCCTGCAAGTTTAGAATGGCTTACAGTTCTATGGAATAGGGCTTTTGTGGCATGTATGGGCCAGTCGTAGATGGAGCTAGAAGTATCTTCTGGGAGGAGCTGCAGGTTGTTCTCACCTCTTGGCAAATCCCCTAGTGCATTAGGGGGGATTTCAATGTTGTGCGAAGCCCGGATGAGAGGGTGCGGAATGGGAGGCTAACCTCGACTATGAGAAGCTTCAATGAGTTCATAAACAATCAAAGTCTTATGGATTTACCGTTGGAGGGAGGGAGATTCACCTGGTCCAAAGGAGGCCAGCAGTCAGCTATGTCAAGATTGGATAGGTTCCTGGTGTCGCTCCAATGGGAGAACAACTTCCCAAGTATCTCCCAAAAGTGCCTCCTGCGGCCCTGCTCTGATCATCACCCAATCATGCTGTCTTGTGGAGGTTTTAGCACAGGTAAAAGCCCTTTTAGATTTGAAAACATGTGGCTAGAAAGCGAAGGATTTGTGGACCTGGTGAGAAATTGGTGGGAGTCTTATGCAGTGTCTAGGTCTCCAAGTCACTGCATCGCCAGAAAGTTGAAACTCCTAAAAGAAGACCTCAAAATATGGAATCGAGAGGTCTTCGGCCTTATTCGAGAAAGAAAGCAGTCTATTCTGAATAATCTGATGGAGCTTGATAAGGAAGAGCAGATGGGATCCATCTCGGCTAAAAGAAGAGTGGAGAGAGAAGGCCTTAAGGGTCAAATTGGGCAGATTCTTAAGATGGAGGAAATCTTTTGGAGGCAGAAATCTCGGGCTATCTGGCTTAAAGAGAGCGACCGCAACACAAAGTTCTTTCACAGGATGGCTTCATCTCACTACAAGAAGAACAGAATCTCCTCTATTGTTGTTGATGATCAAGTTCTCATGGAGGAGGAGCCAATCAGAAGGGTTATTGTCGATTTCTTTTCTACTCTTTACTCAGAGCCGCGAAGTTGGAGACCTGGAGTGGAGGAAATTGTCTTGAGAAGGTTGAATGGGGAAGAAGCCTCCAACTTGGAGTCTCCATTCTTGGAGGACGAAGTGGAGAGAACCTTAGAAGCGTGTAATGGGGATAAGGCTCCAGGCCCAGACGGGTTCACTATGGCCCTTTTTAAAAAGTGTTGGTCGGTGCTAAAAGCGGATGTGATGGCAGTTTTTGGGAGCTTCCATAAGGAGGGGGGTTTTGAACGAAGCCTCAATGCTTCTTTCATTGCAATCATCCCTAAAAAGGAAGGAATGGCTAGGATTAAGGACTTTTGCCCCATAAGCCTGGTAAGCAGTGTTTATAAGCTGATCGCTAAGGTTCTTTCCTTAAGATTAAAGAAGGTTATGAGTAGCATCATTTCTCCTAGCCAAAATGCATTCGTGGAGGGTAGACAGATTTTAGATGCGGCTCTCATTGCAAATGAATGCATTGACACTAGGATAAAGCAGAAAAGGAAAGGGCTGGTTTGCAAATTGGATATTGAAAAGGCTTTTGATCACGTTAACTGGAGCTTCTTGTTGAGTATGCTGGCAAGGATGGGTTTTGGGAACAAGTGGAGGAAGTGGATCCTAGTCATGCATTTCCATTGTTTCCTTCTCGGTCCTCGTCAACGGCTCCCCTGCAGGCTTTTTCTGCTCGGCTAGAGGATTGAGACAAGGGGACCCCCTTTCCCCCTTCCTCTTTGTGATTGCTATGGAGGCTTTGAGCCGCTTCATGAGCCGGGCTGAGGAGATAGGCCTCATCAAAGGTTTTCAGGGAGGGGCGAGAAGGGGTGAATGCGTTGTCGTATCCCACCTTTTATTTGCCGACATACCATCATCTTTTGTGACCCCACAGTGCGCCAGCTTCGCTTTATCCGATGTATCCTCGTGTGTTTTGAAGCTGTGTCAGGTCTGAGGATCAATCTGGCTAAAAGCAGTATCTATCCGGTTGGGGAAGTTCAGGAGTTGGATCTTTTGGCCAGCACTTTGGGCTGTAAAGTGGGACGCTTCCCCTCAACTTACTTAGGTCTTCCATTGGGAGCTAATGCGAGATCTATTGGGGTTTGGGACCCTGTGGTTGAGAGGTTCCATAGCAAGCTCTCAGGCTGGAAAGGACCAACTCCTTTCTAAAGGAGGCAGGCTCACTCTTATTAAATGTGCTTTGAGCAATCTCCCTACCTATTTCATGTCCCTCTTCCCGATTCCGAAGACGGTGAGTAGAAGATTGGAAAAGATTCAAAAAGATTTTCTTTGGGGCCATGAGGGTGATAGCAAGAAAATTCACCTTGTGGCATGGTATAAAATCAAGAAGCCTCTGTCTCTAAGGGGCTTAGGGGTGAAGGATTTGGGAATCTTCAATACAGCTCTTTTAGGGAAATGGTTATGGAAGTTTGGTGATAGTGATAAGGATCTTTGGAAGGAGATCATTTTGGCTAAGTATGGGTGCGATAATGGGGCCTGGTGTTCTGGCAGCAATGACGGGCTGATGGGTTGTGGTCTATGGGGTTACATTAGAAGAGGATGGAGACCTTTTAAGGAAAGATGTAGGTTTGTCATGGGACAGGGTGACCGGGTGAAATTTTGGGATGATGTGTGGAGTGGGGCTATGCCACTGAAGATGAAATTCCCCAGGCTTTACAAGTTGGCTACCAATAAGTCGGCTTGGGTTAGTGAGTCTGGCGTGAGCATTGGGAATATGTTTGTTTGGACTCCATCTTTTAGAAGAGATTTCTTTGATTGGGAGCTTGAGGAGGTGAACTCATTTCTTAGTCACATCAACAACTTCCGAGTAATGGAAGGAAGAGAAGATAAGCGGATTTGGATTCCGGAAAGGTCATCCTTTTCTGTTAGCTCTTTTTACAAGAGTTTATTTGCTCCCGAAAGCCCTCTCTTTCCTTGGAAGCTCACTTGGCATTCAAAAGCTCCCCCCAAAGCCTCCTTCTTCGCTTGGGAAGCTTCTTGGAAGGCCATCTTAACTGCAGATAACACAATGAAGAGAGGTTTTCAGATGGCTAGTAGATGCTACTTTTGTAAGAATGATGAAGAATGTGTGAATCACACCCTTATTCACTGTCATGTCCCCTGGAGCTGCTGGAACCTAGTTTTTGCCACATTTGGTTTCTCTTGGGTCATGTCAAGCTCCGTCAAAGATCTTTTGTTAGCATGGGAAGGGTGCATCCTTCCTAAAGAAATTAAGAGAATTTGGAGGCTAGCCCCCATCTGCCTCTTGTGGTGCCTCTGGAAAGAAAGAAACAATCATGTCTTTGAAGATCGGGAGCTTCCTACTCCCTATCTTAAAGATGCCTTTTTGCATTTATTATTTTTTTGGGCCAAAGAGGCTTCTCCTGTAAATGTTTCTTCTTCTGTTGACTTTTTGGGATCTTTAAAGCCGATGTAAATCTTTTTGGGGTTTTTGCCCTTTGCCCTTCTTGGGCTTCTTATTATATACTCCTTACTTATCAAAAAAAATTAGAGACTTTAATAAATAAAATAATAGTTAAAGAATAATTATGTCCCAGCTAAAATAAAAAGATAAAGGCTACTAAGAGTAGTGAAATTATGATTTTATCTACTAGTGACACCAACACATGTAATCCGAATAATACCAGTAAATTAATAAGAATAAAATCAATGCATAAAAACTTAATACAAGGCAAATAAAAAGTAAAAGACGAAAAGCAGGCTAAAGTGTTGGCCCAAGGAATTGAACCTAATACCTAAAACTAAAAAGAGACTTACCCAAAGTCTAAACCCACTAGGCTATCAGCACACGTGCTATGATAGCCAAAAGATAAGTATATAAGATGGATTTGGGTGGGAAAATTCTGAAACAATGAGGTGTCATCACCCCATTGCACCTACCTCTCCACCAATAGGAATGCATGCATCAAATCTTCCATGATGCATGCACAAACCTTGAGTGCATAAGAGTGTATTCAGACCTTGCGTGAGAGACCCATTGTGTGTCAAACCAGACCTTGGTTACGGCTAGAGAGAGAGAGAGTGAGAGAAGGAAGAAGGAGGAGGAGGAGGAAGAAGAGATGGAAGGCTTTGCATGCAACCCTAAAGCAGACCCAAGGAGTCAGAATCTAGCCAAGGAGAGGAAAGCTTCACTGTTGAAGGTAAAAACCGAAATTCTCTCTCTGAGAAAATTATACTATTAACATGCAGTGTAATGGGATTTGAGTACATGCATGACTCTTATAGATATTATACTATTGTTTGGGAGTGAAAGTGAGACCTATGAAGCCTGAAACAGTAGGCTCACAAGAAACTGCCTTTGATGATAGCTTCAAGGTTGGGCTTGAACCAACTGGAACTAAACCAAGTTTGGTTTATTAGGGCTTAAGCTAGATACTCCTAGGAGTACAAAACCATAAAAATTATTGTAAATGGACCAAAAATAAGGCAGATAGACCCAGTTGCAGGTCACAGGTTTTGTTTGGAACACCCCAAATTGAGATCCAACATTGGTTTCTTGAACGGAATAATAAACCCTAGGCATGTACGATTATAATAGGCCAAGAACCATCAAGTTTCATGGAGAAATGAGCATGAACGAACCGGTTATTCAGAATGGCCATGGAGTTTCAACCGAGCTATTAAGCTCATCTTGATCCCTCAAACTAACGCCAAAACCTTCCTTGATGTTCCAGAAAACCTTAGGGATAAAAATCAAAGCAAAAGACTGGTCGAAACCTCACAAAATAGAGGTTGAAAAATCCTGCGTTTTAGGGCTATAGTGACCCTCACAACGGGGAAGATGAACAGTGACTGGCCAAACGGGTCGGGTCGGTCACGAGTATGTGTCGGAACTTGCCCAGGCGCAAAAAGGGTTAATTAAAGCTACGTCGTTTTGAGCAATTAGTTTAAATGAATTAAGTGAAATTAGGTTGTTTGGTAACAGGGATAAGCCCTGATTTTGATAACCGCATGCAGGACTGGGATATCCTATCCCTGAATTACCTTCTTATCTACTGTTTGGCAAAATAAAAATCAGAAGAAAAAAAAAAAAAAAAAAGAAAAGGGGAGCTGCAGCTCCCCAGGTTCGAACCAGTAACCTCTCACACGTGGGACACTTAAGGGGCCACGCGTGTGCTACTGTGCCACCGTGGCACTTGTGTTACAATATTAATAATATATATATAATATTAAATAAAATAATTAAATTTAATTATAATAAATGTTCCATACCCGAATAAAATAAAAGAAGAGTGTATTATGACTTTTTCCAACGTTCTAGACCCAATGGCGAGAACCATTTTACGAAATGGAATCCCGAAAATTAGGACACGTAAAATGCAATAATTACCATTAATGACGCCCAAAGCCAATTGAAAGTCCGAGAGAATCTATTTTGACTTTCTTCGACATTCCGAACCCAACGGTGAGGTCCATATTGTCAAATTAGGTACTGAAAATTAAGACACTTGAAAATGTCAGTTTACTAAACTACCCCTAAAGAGTTAGACTTGACTACAAATAGCCCCGATTCAAATAAATAAGACTTATTCTAAGAAATTAGAAATCACCAAGTCTAAAAATAAATTAAGAACACCAACTAGGAAGTGATTGAAGTTAAATGTAAAATTAATAGGTTTTCCGTGAATTGTTCTGAGGAGCTACAAGGGAAAGGGAAAAACCCACCAGTAGCGCCAACCCTGGAACCCAAGGTGAGTAATCCTGGACTTTGAAGTGTAGGTTTTAACTCCATGATTCTTGAAGTGTTTTAAATTCAAATTTTTTGTATTTACATGACTCGTGTTTCAAACATGCTACTTGTTTCATTTTCAAATACTATCATGAACTGCAAATGTGCTTGTTTTAAATGCCAAATGTTTATAAAGTTATCACTTCAGCATGTCTATTTTAACCTCAAAGTTGTGTTAAATATCTTCTTCGAAAGTGAATATTTTATTCCAGACATGTTTTAAATACTCTTGAAAGTTATGTTTAAGTACTCTGAAAGCTCTGTTAAAGTACTCTTGAAAGCTATGTTTTAAGTTCTTTTGAAAAGCTTCTATCTGAAAAAAAAAAAATGTTTAAATACTTCCTGTTTGCGAACTGGTAATGCAAGATAAGGAGCGCGCAAGCACTCAAGATTCTGTAAATGCTGGGTAGAAGGTTTATCCCCTAGGCATGAGATATCTCCACTGTTCTGGTCATGTATAATATAAATTATACTGACATTCTGTTAAGCTTAGAGTCCAGTTCAAAACGGATTCTTCTAAAACAAAAGTGAAAAGATGTTACATTTAGAAATGGTAGAAGGTTTATCCCCCATTACTCTAAACGTGATTTATAAATTCATATTTCATGATTAAAATGATTTATGTTTTCAATTATAGCTAAACTAAATCCTTGTGTTTTGTATTGAGAAATAAATGCTTTACTCGAATGCCTTGAATGCTTTGTGTTTTATGCTTTATGATTCCTTATTCTGTATTTGAATTGTACGAACAATTGGTAGTAGTTATTTTTATAAACTCTCTTATACTTAAGACCACTACCAGTTGAAAACCCATGACAAGGTATTGGAATTACTCACGAGCTTTTCATAAAGCTTACATGGATTGTTACCCATGTCCTTTTCAGGCAATGATGATGAATGGGAGTTTTACTCATACTAATAAAGGGCATCGAGAACTCCACTCTTTTGATGCCATTTTTGTTGTAAATTAATTAGCTAGAGGCAGATCTTCAGCAAGCTGGATTTTGGGAATGTCAAGACGAGTAGATCATCAATACCTTTTGTAGTGTTTATTTGGGACAAGTTATGTAATTAAGTCCTGCAGGACAATGATCATGTAATATGCTTAAGTTGTCTTAAGTTTAAGTTTTAAATATTTAGCAAGTTTAGAAGAAGCTCTATTTCCGGACGGTTGTGCAAATCGTCTTCACGCTTCCGCAACCTTTTTTATTTATTTATTAACGTTATGTTTGCACCGCCGTCCAGCACACCGTTCCATCACCTACCGGCCCTCGAGCCGAGGGTGGTCACGTCCCCCTAATCCGCACAAGGTAGGTTTCAGGGATGTGACAAAAAAGGCATACGATAGATTAGAATGGACTCTTGTAGAGCAAGTAATGAAAATTTTGGGCTTTCATGAAATTTTTATCAATTGAGTATCCATATGTATATCATCCTATTTTTTTCAATTACTTTTTAATGGTGTTCCATCAAAAGAGTTTAAGCCTACTCGGGGTATTAGACAAGGGGATCCACTATCTCCTTATTTGTTTATTTTATGTATGGAATGCTTAACTAGCTTGTTAAATTCTATGCTACGCCAGGAGAAGGGAAGAAATATAGGTATTAAAATTGGTAAGAAAACAAGTCCTATTAGCCACTTATTGTTTGCTGATGATTGTTTAATATTTAGTACAGCTACAAGAGAGACGTGTGTTACCATAAAGGATATTCTTAGGATTTTCAGTAATGCTTTTGGATAAGTGGTCAATTTTAATAAATCAAGCATATCATTTTCAAAAAATGTGAGACACCAGGATAAGGTGGTGATAAAGGATATAATGGGTTTAACATAGGGTCATTTAGAAAAATATCTAGGGACCCCTTGGATAGGTTCTCAATCGAAAAGTGATTATTTCAAAAGTATCGTAGAACGTGTTAGTGGGAGGGTGCTAGGATGGATAGCAAAGACTTTATCTCGGTAGGTAGGGAGGTTCTAATTAAATTTGTTTCTTCTTCCTTAGCTCAACCAATGTTACCTGGAAGGTGGATAGTTATGGTACGTGGAACGGAAATAGGAATGTAGATCGTCACTTGCTATTAAACGCGGTACGGTTGGGGTAGGCTTCTTCGGATTGCTTTGTTGGAACGAAATACATTTATTTGGAACGTGATATGTTTTTTTATTGTGTTTGTAATAATATCTATATGTATATACATAAACCAAATAATTTCAACGAATACAAGCCATTATAAAACAAAATTCCAATGATGTGTATGTATTTTCTTGTATGTTATATGATTTTTTTGGGACTTATGATATTTTAGATTGATATGTTAAATTTTGTGTTCGAAATCGCTAATGATCCATGTTTTAGATCGTACGATCCCAATTCGCAATTCGGTAGGAGGGGAGCGAATTGTGGTAACTGAGAGCTCAACAGAACATGAATTACTATTTGTTACCCAGAAAGCTTAGAGAGGATATTGATAGGATGCAAAGAAATTTTCTGTGGGGTAGAATTGTGAGAAGAAAGGGTTAAGTGGGACGAAGTTTGTTTGGAAAAAAGTCGGGGAGGGCTGGGAATTAGAAATACTACCGATATTAATATAGCTGCAATGGCCAAATTAGGATGGAGAAATTTAACTGAACCAAATAATATATGGGTAACTCAGGTTAGACGTAAATACTTAAGTCGTGAGGACTTTTTTACGATCACAGCTAAGGGATCAGATTCATGAGCTTGGAAAAATATTCTTAAAGCAAGAAATATCCTGATTGAGGGCATTAGATGGTCTGTGGGAAATGGTGAAAAAAATTTATTTAGGGTAGACAAATGGGCTATGGATAGAGCATTATATGAATATATCCCTTGTGAGCTTCGAAGGGAAATTGATTGGAATCTTAAAGTAAAGGATTGTATCTTAGATAATGGTAAATGGGATGAAATTAATGCGAAGGATTTAGTAGGGGAAGATTTGGGTAATATAATTATGAGGCTGCCTTTACCTATATCTCGTGTTCTGGACACAATGTGGTGGGTGGGGTAAGGAAAACAATAGGGTATTTTCCCAAAGGTCTACTACGAGGTTGGCTAGGGATATTCGGAGTGGAGATCAGTATCAGCAGTTGCATCCTCCTAGGTCTATTTTTTCATGGTGTTGGAAATTAGGATGTGCACCAAAAATTAGATCATTCATTTGGCTCCTATTAAAAAGGAAAATTCCTTCAAAAGATTTACTTAATAAAAGAGGTATTCATGTGGATCCTTTTTGTGATTTATGTGCAAATGAGATTGAGGATGTGAATCATATTTTCCTCAAATGTAGGGCTGCAAGATGTGTGAAACTTAATAGGAGATTCTTGTGAAATACCGGATAATGATGTTAGGGATATTGTTGATTGGTTAAAGTTGATTCAGGCTCAAGGAAAAGGCAAGCATGATAGTCATAAAAAAATTGTTAGAATTCTTTAGCAAATTTGGTGTCACCAGAATGATAGGATTTTTAGACCAGATAGATTTAACCCTCTTAAAATTATAAAAAAAGCAACCAATATGTTTAGAGACTATAAATAAATGGAGAAGTGGACTATTACTAAGGGCTTGAGAATGGGCAGACATAAAATATTAAGATTTATTAGATGGATTCCTCCTATTGGTAAAAAGAAAATGAATTTTGACGGATCTCGTAGAGGTAATAATTTGTCAGGTGGAATAGGTGTTATAGTTAGAGATGCGACAGGATCTGTTTGTTGGGCACTGTCAAACTGGTATACAGGTAATTTGTTGGTACCACAATTAGAAGCATTAGCCCTTTGTGAAGGATTGTTACATATTGACGTCCTAGATGGTGTAAAGCTAGACATTGAGAGAGATTCTAGATTAATTATTGACATTATGTTGGGAAAGCAACAATGTCCATGGAAGATTTTTAATATTCTTCAAGATTGTGTTAATATTATTAGGATTAAAGGATTAGAGATTGAGTTCATGCATAACTATAGGCAAGCAAATTTAGCAATTGATTGGTTGGCTTATAGAGCACATCATTTGAGGAATAAAACAGTGTGGCTAGATAACTTTCCTAGGGAACTGTGATTGCTGGTTCTAGATGATGTTAGAGGAAGAGCTCTTGAGAGATTGGTGTAATTCCAAACAAAAAAAAAAAAAAAAAAACTCATCAGTTCAAAAACCTCATATGGCTTACAAGCTGAGATTTAGCTAACAACCTGATCAAATTTGCGTCCTTGGATTATATCTGCTAGAGCAAGACAAGAAGCCTCCCGTGAACGCCAGAGCCTGGATCCACATTGTATTAATAGATCATCAATAATAAGGTTCAAGTGTTCATCAATGGTTTTCTTTGAGTCTCCAACCAATGATTTCCAGATATGTGCCATTGCATCCTAAAGCAAAGCAGGAACAACAAGCAATGAGCGAAGGACAGTACAGATATGGATGAAATGATTAAAAACAGGTACAATATACATACATAAATACATATACACACATATATATGTCTATCTATAGTCAAGTTATTGAACCAAAAAAAAAAAGAAATGGAGAACAATCCTCACACATGGAAACCTGCAAACTAAAAAATGCTTAGAAGAACTGTAAGTGAAATTAGGGAACAACTGAACTTTTTGAGAACCTAATGAATAAATCTCCCATTTTTCTGCAGCATTCAAGAATGTGTACCTGCACATTTTTATCAGGATCATATTGGTAACGAACAAGCCTTGGAATCAATAAACTTAAGTGTGGCTGTAGAGCATCCCCTGCTAGCTTGGCTATCTTAGAAAACCCAAAAGCAGCACCCCTCTTGGAATTTAGAGAAGCCTGATAATTAGCCAAATCCATAAATTTATAAATTAAGTCTGGTTGTCCCATCTCATTTGCCAGATTGCAAAGCTCCTTGTAAGTGCTAAGTTTCCCTCCGCTGGGACTTCCACCAATACTGCCCGTCTTGGAACACTTCAGAGTCTTCTAAGAGCTGAACAACAAAACTCCAGAACTTTAGATTTGAAAAGTGTTAAGCAACCAATTGCTCCAAAAGCTCAAGCTTTTAGAGAATGAGTCAACAATGTATATCAAGCTCTCTCAACACTCTCCCTCACATGCGACCCTGGACTCGTATGTGGAGAGTTAAAGAAATCATAGACAAAAGAGAATGCAAATGCAAAGGGGGAATAAATGCAAATGGAGAAACTTAAACCCAAGACCTCCCACAACCAAGGCTCTGATACTACGTTAAGATAATCAATTGCTTCCCAAGAAGCATGGATACGGACACGGGACACAGATACGACACGACACAGACACGTTATTCCTTTAAAAAGTAGGACACGCACACGTCAGGAACACGTTGAATATATATAAATTTTTTATATGACCATATAATAAAAACCTAATGTTGTTGCAATTAAAATTGGTATAAAAATACACAAATCACAAAAATATTATTAAGATATTAAAATAACAAAGTCATTAAATAAAAATTAAAGAACTTTTTCATTTAATCATCAACATTCATGATTCAAGTGTCCAACATGTGTCCGGGAAGTGTCCAAGAGAGTCGGTGTCCGACACGTGTCTAACACGAACACGTGAGCTAAAATAGAGTGTCCATGCTTCATAAATTGCTCCAAAAGCTTAAGCTTTTAAAGAATGGGCCAATAATGTATATCAAGCTCTCTCAACAAAAAGAAAAAAATTAAAATATAGAGCGGAAGAACAAAATGAGAAAATAATATAGGAATCCATCCTCACCTTGACAGCTCTTTTCCTCTTTGCTGAACCAGTCAGGGTTCCCACAAGTGCATTTACTAAGTTCTTCTTCATTGATGCATCACCAAGTTCATACACAATACTTAGGCCTTGGGATGCCAGCTCTTGTGTAAGTTCATTCTGCTCGCCTAGTAGGTGTGAAAATGCTTCCTGCATTCATACGAAGAGTGTTTGAACTTATTCTCATCCCCAATGCAGGAAGGCACTAGAACAACAAGGTGATAGTAATGCACATCCAAATATTTATTAAGGCCTTTATATATGCAATGTTTCACATCAGTGCCTCACAATTGATGTTGGGAAATAATGGAACTGATCTTTTTCTTTTTTAGACAAGTAAAGATATGCACTAAAAGGTGCCAAAAATGGGGGTGCAAGCTATGTGCATAGGTTGTGTACAAAGCAATTATAGCATCCTATGAAGATAAAGAACCCATATTCAATATAAAAAAAAAAAACCCAAAAAAAGTTGTTGAAGGGTTCACCCTTCCAGTTACACAACTACGTAAAACTTCAAAAATTCTACTTTTTAACTTGAAAATAGGCTCTTCAAGTATACTCAAAGTGGTTCAGTTCTCCCCAAATGCACCATGAGAAAGAGGAGCTAACTCCCAAGCCTTCCAACACCTTCTGCTCCTAATTCCTTCCAAAAAACATAAGTAGACACAACCACACCTCTCTAACCACCCTATAATGCATTAAAAGATGGTCCATTCAACCCCACCCCCCCTCTCTCCCAAACACAAAAAAAAAAAAAAATTTCCTCCTTGTATCACTAATTAGGACTTAATTTACCCCTCACAATCAAATTATCCACACCGTCAAACTATTCTCATGAACAGGCTTGGGTAATATCCCCAAGGTCCCAGGTTCAAATCCTACCCCAAGGGCCACTTACCTATCAAAAAAAGATATATATATATATATATATATATATATATTCCTAAGAACCTCACCCGACTGAAAAATGCCACCTTAGAAGGAATTTTAGCTTTCCAAAGCCCTTTACATGGAAAAAGAGTTTCCCACCAAACCCAACAAGACCTCATAAAGGATTTACCCACAAATTTTCCAATTTTCGTACTCCTCACCTAACATCATCCCCTCCTCCCAGTGTTCGTACCATAAAGAGCCACAGAAAAGCTCCACTCCACCTCCCAAATCCCAATCATTCAAACCTCTCCTAAGCTATTCATTACAGCTCATCGAACCCACCGCCCAGCATTAGTCTGCAATTGAAGCTTCCTTGTATACCACAAGCAAGAATAGCTGCTGATTAAGTTTCTCCGCACAAAAGATAATACAAAAATCTAATCCTCTCATCTTCCCAATCAAGAAAATGAATGTTCTTAAAGAATCCTCTCATAATTTTTCACTAGAGGCATCCAACCACCCCAATTCTCCCCCATATTTGAGAGCCGCCACCCTAAGCCAAAAAGTATCCCTTTCAAAAGCAAATCCCCGCAACCATTTTCACTGAAGTGTTGGTTTATAGATCCTTATAGGAAGCCATGATTTTTGGTTCATATGTTTCAATATTTTATGAGGAATTTACGTGTCTTACGTGCCGTTGACACAGAGCCACACCAACATCAATAAGAGAACTAATTATTTAAAAGATATGAGTGTTCAATTATTAGAAACAAGAATGATAGGGCATAACTCTCATGGGTAATACATCTTCCCCTAGGACAACAAACCATTTGCACTCATTAATTTACACAAAGAATGGGGAAACTCTTGATGGAGAAGAGGCTCTAAGGGCCATTTTCCACTTAATAAGGATAAGGGACCAATCCTAACATATTTAATGTGAAGTGTTGCACAAAACATGAAATTTTCAAGCTAGAAACAGGAAGTCTGGAGAAACTTTCATGAAATGCTAAATTATATAAGAATGCTAATTTCAGTTTCATCATACTGATGCTTATGGAAGGTCCTTTTTAACATTATGGATTTTGAACTTTATTAGCCCCTAAGTTCTACTGAACAGGCACAAACGGTGTTATGAACTAGTTCTTTGGATATCAGGTATATTTATTATGTATTGTTAATAATTTAAAATTTAATGATTATTACATCTTAAGCCTTTTCTCATGGAGATTGACAAGCTTGAGCTCCACTTTTTCCCATATCAATATGATAAGGTATTTTCATTTATGGCAGAGATTTCATTTTTAAACTTCCTGCAAACTAGGGTAGATGAACCGAAGTTTTTTTCAAGATTTAATCAGAATGTTTGGCACTGGGGACTGATATACTGTTGAAGAGTTTGAAAAATCAGACAATTCAGAGAAGATTCTATCATTGTTCTAGGACGTTCTCAGTCAATCCTCCTTTAAAACTCTAGCTGTGTACATTGAGTTGTCAATTCTAAATAGGATTTTCAGGAAATCACTTATCAATTTTTAAGGTGAACTTTTTTAACAGCTTGGAGGTGCTACAAGATCCCAAAGATGTAACACTTGAAATTAAGGCATAAACTGAGTAAGCTATGCATGGTAATTCAGAAAATAAGGATGACTGGCCTCAATGCTCCTGCAATGATCATTTAAACCTTTCCAAATTTTCACAGAGCTTGCTAACTTTTCACTTAAGTTTTTGTTCTATGTTTGCCCAAAGATGGATTTCCTTCCTAATCTTTTTTTTTTTTGACAAGTAAATGTAAGATGTATATTAAAAAGTGTCCAAGAAGGACAGCAAGGGCAAAGCCCCAAAAAGCTTTACAAAGGTCTTAACGACCCCAAAAAATCAACAAAGGAAGAAACAATGACAGGGAAAGCCTCTTTGGCCCAAAAAAATAAAAAGCGCAAACACACGTCTTTGAAGAAAGGAGCAGAGAGTTCCTCATCTTCAAAGACGCGGTTGTTTCTTTCCTTCCAAAGACACCACAACAAACATATAGGGGCGAGCTTCCAAATTCTCTTGATCTCTGCTGAAGGGTTGTGCCCTGTCCAAGCCAAAAGAAGGTCCCTGACTGAACCAGACATAACCCATGAGACACCAAAGAGAGCAAAGATAATATTCCAACAGCTCCAAGAAACGAGGCAGTGAATGAGAAGGTGATCGACCGTCTCTTCTTCCTTCTAACAGAGATAGCACCTACTAGCCAAAAGGAATCCTCGCTTCTTCAAGTTCTCCGCTATTAAGATGGCCTTCCAAGAGGCTTCCCAAGCAAAGAAAGAGGCCTTAGGGGGGGCTTTAGAGTGCCAGATGAGTTTCCAAGAGAAAAGAGTGTTGTCAATTATCTCACCCACATTCATGTGTGCATGCACACACAACCCTCCACACAAATATAGTTGGAGGTGATACAGTGATATTGATCAGATTGATAACACCTTATGAAGCCTATGTGTTGTACGCTTATAGACACATGGATGGATTGTCTTAAACTTGATGGTATACTGTCCTTCAAAGCACCATGTTTCTTTAACATAATATAAAAAGTAAATCTGAGGCACTGTAGCCCAGATGGTGTATAAACTGCCTAGTCTAATTGAGAAATTGGTGTTTCAAACAACATGATGCATAGGATCTTAGAACAAAAAATTGATGAAATGACATTCTCATCAGTACCTAAAAAGAAATGAATGAATGATATAATTAATAAATATAAATATAATTGATTTTGTTATAGTACATCACCAAATCTCCTGACAAAATAAATAATATGCATTGCAGCTTGCTCACGCATAAAGATATGATAACCAGAAATCATGACAAATTTTGCTTCTTGAATGTAATAATAACGCTGATGACACACCTGGATCTCTGGAATTAATTGTTGGAGGGTTGGGTGATGGCCACAGTACATTGTTAGGGATAGTAGCCAAACAGTTCCAGCACAACGCTCCTCTTTCCTGTTACTGTATAATAGAACATCAAAAAGCTTTCTAGTAATTGCATCTCTAATCATGACGTGGCTATCATCATTTGCTTCAATCTTCATAGAGCTATTTCTCAACAGAGAAGTGGACACTTTTCCCATCAGAAAGTTTGAACTCATGGAAAGTGAACTATAATTAGTTTTGAGAATCACATCAGCAGTCACAGGAACACCACCCCACAAGAATGAAAGAGCCTCTCCAGCAGCAAACAGGATATCCTCAACCTGCTCAAAACCAAAAGTGCACAAAAAAGGCCATTTAACTTCCATGTAACATATTAACCTTATGAAGCATGATGCTAAATATTCACAGCACTGGGATGATTTCCAAAATAATGAGCCATGGAATTTTCCACCCACCTTTGACCGGCAAAGACTGAAAATCAAATCAAGGGCAATATTTAAATGTGAGGTAGATGATTCTTTTACACACATGTGCCCCAGAGAAATAACAATTTTCTGGATCACCTTGATATCATCACCAGATAGCAGCTTCCTTAACTTTTCTTGCAAGACAGTCATAACGGAAACTGCAGTTCAACAATATGTTATTAAGATCATATTTGTTGCAAAAATGTGATTTGTGCGCCTCAAGGAATTCATGAAGCTTTTATCATTAATATAACAACTTCACCTGAACTAGAGTCATGAAGAAGTGGAGGTAGGGGAACACATAGTCCAATATGACCTAGTGCTTGCATTGCGACGGAAGCCAATGTAGCAGTTTCAGAATTAACAACATCAACCAAACATTTAAGTGTACTCTGAAGCAATGATTCTGAGATCTGTAAAAAAATGAATATCAAGCACCACTGTACAAAATTGTCAAGAATCTTTAAATTGACAATCCTTGGTTAAGAGTAGTATTAAAAAAATTAATAGCACAACCACACATAATAAAAGGAAACAGGAGTGGAGAAAAAAATGTAACCACCAAGAATTACGGAAACAGGACAAATTTTCATGGGCCTAGATATTACCACAATACAGCACATGCTTAAGTTCGGGGCTTATCATCCAGAGCATTTTTTGCCTATCTTGGGGCATGAAAAACAGAGTGTTTAACTTGTATCCAAAGGCATTTTGGGAAATGGCTCCTTGTAGACTGAAGAATAGGGCTGTATTACCACAATACAGCACATCCTCAAGTTCGGGGCTTATCATCCAGAGCATTTTTTGCCTATGTTGGGGCATGAAAAGCAGAGTGTTTAACTTGTATCCAAAGGCATTTTGGGAAATGGCTCCTTGTACCATTTTGGGGCATGAAAAAACATTGTCAAAGGCATCACTTTTTAGACTGAAGAATAGGGCTGTAAAGATAGCCAAGCTACTTGAGTTCAGCTTACAAGTAAAATGATGATTCAATCTCATTTATTAAGATAGTCAGAGCCAAGCACAAACCTAACATACAAGCTCGTCACTAAAATGAGCCAAGCTCAATCAGCCATGTACTCGGCTTGGTCAGCTTTTTAGTACATCTCATTCTGTGATTCTTGCCATTCCCAAGGAAATTCAGTTGGGTTGTCTGCTAATTTCAGTTCATTACAATGGCTCTTGTGTTTCTTTTTAATTGTTTCTTGATAAATTTAGCCAAATATTAGTTGGGAAAAAGGACCTGTTTTGACCTGACTATGGCAGATCACTTTGATGCACTTCATAATATTTTATTAACAGTGTATGTTAGAGGTTTCCTTTCTTGTAATGAAAAAGTTTTAAGTAATAGTAACATGACAAGAAGACGGAAACAAACTATGAGTTTCCAAAACCACGTTTTTTAGTGTCACTTGGCTTAGTAATTCAAACAAGGAAGCTAATCCCATGAACTCATTAAGCATTTTGAACTTGACCCACTAAAATCTATGCAAGCACAAGCCGAGGTCAATCACAATTTTTTAGCAATTGAGCTGAGCCTAACAGTTCTGCACTTGTCTGAGGTCAGTTAGATTACATCCCTATGGAATATCAACAAATATATCCTGTATGTGACTAAGAGTAATGAAAGCAATGGGATGAATTTATTAGGTAGCTAGCCCTGCCAGTAGTAGGAAGCGAATGGTTAACTGGTGGAATAGGTGTTCGGATGGGTTGTCATCAGTCAACCAGCATAAGAATTGGGACGCGAATGGGTTTCAACTGCCTACCCCAGCCTGCCCTGTTATTATTACAATTCAATCTTCTTTTTTAAAATAAGGCTAGTTTTAACAATAGATATCATATTTTAGGTCACCTCCGAGATTTAACCAATTTTTCTATGAAGAGTATATGTGGTCAAAGCCTTCATAGAGAACCAATTTTGCTGGCTTTTAAGCAACTGGCTTTAAAATTCTTTTAAGTTTCAGGAATGAAAAAAGCATTCTTCCAGATGTAACCAATTTTGCTATGAATAGTATATGAGGTCAAGACCTTCACAGAGAAACAAATTTCTATAATTATCTGATGTGGACCAAATATTTTGGTAAGAATACATAAGAGCGATTCAATGTCATTTCCTTTTTGTGTAAAACCAACATTCTATAAAACATATTCAAACCCTCTTAAGCATCTGGCTTTAGAACTATTTTAAACTTAAGGAATGAAAAAAGCACTCTCCCAGTCCAAATTTCCTCACAGTAATGCCACTGCTATTATATTTGTGAAACAACAGAATGGCACCTAAAGAGCCCATTCTAGCAACATGTCCAACAAGTGTCAACATTCTTGAAAGTTTAATTTCATGCTTAAGAAGACTCCGCCTAGCCCTGCCACTTTGCTTCTTTTTTCAAGCCCCACCTCAGCACAACATAGTTGTGACTTGTGAGGTAGGGGAACTGTTTGCTGATGTTGGTCAGTACCGAAGGTCGGTTGGGAAGTTAATTTATGTTACTGTTAGTTGGCCGTACATATTTCTTATATTGTTGGTGTGGTTAGTCGGTACATGCATGCTCCTCATAAACCTTATTGATGTTGTATGTCATATTTTATGTTATTTGAAAAGTGCTCCTAGCCAAGAGCTCATGTACAAGCCTTCTGCTTCCCTTTTCATGACCTGCTTTAGTGATACAAAATAGGCTAGCCCCCCCCCCCCCCCCAAAAAAAAAAAAAAAAACTTTTAAAATTAAAATTTTCTACCCCATTTTCTTTATAAATTCTTTAAATAATTAGGAGTTACCCCCCAAAATTTTTATATTTTCACAAAATACCTCCCTAAATTCTATTTTTTGTATTCTTGCCCCCCTATGTCCAACGTCTAGATCCACCACTGCTTCTAGTTATTGTACCTTTGTTGACGGGAATCTACTTATGTAGCATTGTAAAAAAATAAGAATGTTGCCCCCTGCTGAAGTACTGAAGTTGAGTATAGAGTTATGGCCGGTGTCAAAGATGTGGGTTCATTCTCTTCTTTAGGATCTTGGTGTTGATGTGTCTGCCCTTATACAAATGCATTGTGACAATCAGGCTGCAATCTCCATTGCTAATAATCATGTTTCCACTAACATAGCAAACATATAAAGGTTGATTCAATGTTACCTAAAACGTGAATTGTTCTGGTACATGAAACGGGAACGAAAACGTAGATCATTACTTGTTATAGAATATGATTCGTTAGAAGTAAGCTTCTTCGGATCGCTTTGTTGGAATGAAATACGTTTAGTTGGAACGTGATATGCTTTTTGATTGTACTTGTAGTAATAATATTCATATGTATATATATACACCAGAAAAATTTCAACGAACCCAAGCAGTTATACAATAAAATTTCCAAGATGTGTGTATGTATTTTCTTGTACTGATGTTGTATGATTTTTTTTTCTTTACTTTCGATATTTTATATTGGAACGCTAAATCTCGCATTCCAAATCGCTAATGATCCATACTTTGGAACACGCGATCCCAATTCGCAATTGGCTAGGGGGTGAGTGAATTGTGATAACTATGGGGTGAGAGAATTGTGGTAACTGTAGGTAGATTGTCACTTGAGGAAAGAGTTAAATTGGATTAGGGTTTGTATGAGAGAGGAAAAAGAAGAGAGAAAATAATACTAAGTGTTGGTTGTATGTGTGTACAGTCTACACATCACCAACTATTTATATTATGCAAAGGAAAACTTGAAGATTACAATATTACCCTTACTTGAATAACAAAATAAGGAATAAAAATAGCCCAATAACAATAAGAACTCTAACAGTCCCCCTCAAGCTGGAGCATAGAGGTCAAACAACCCAATCAACCAACACACAACACTAACAAAGCTGATTCACGGGAAATCGGAGCAGATCGCACATCCAAGCCAAGGAGCTGACCCTCTGTGAAGCTAAAAATCAACTAAAAATAGTCCAATCGATCATGGGCTACTCAAATTCAATGTCCTAGGGCAGAGTCGCACCCTTTTAGGTGTGATTTGAAGCAACAAAACTCAGTCGTTTAGTCAAAATTAACAAATCGAAAACCATTTGTGCAAAAAAATTCAAAAATATAAAAGTTCACTCAAACTGCTTCAAATAAAATTGACAAAAATCACCATTACCATCAGCACTGAAAGACACCTCAGATCATGTCTTCCAGTCACCGAAACATGCTGACATCAGCATGACGTCACCCGTCCGTACAGGTGACATCAGCAGCCTGCAACTATGTACTTCTTCTCCCAATATCTGTTGTGTTCTTGATTTGTTTTAGATGTAAATGAGTGCTCTGATACCAAGTTAAATTGTATTATTTGTAAGAGAGAGCAAAGAGGAGAGAAAATAATACCAACTATTGATTGTACGTGTGTACAGTCTACACATCACCAACCTTTTATATTATGCAGAGGAAAACATGAAAATTATAATATTATCCTTACCTGAGTAACAAAATAAGGAATAAAAATGGCCTAGTAACAATAAGACCTCTAACATAAACAAATTTTCACTTCTTATGTTCCCTCAAATACTCAGCTAGGAAATATTCTCACCAAGCTATTATCTCAAGTTTCTTTTCACCATTTGTCGTCCAAGTTGGGTAAGTTTGATTTGTCTCCAGCTTGAGAGGGAATGTTAGAGTGTTTTTTTCCCGAAGGCATTATTTGGAGGACCGGATAAGAAGGCGAGATTGGATAGGATATAGTTAGATTAGATATGATATAAAATCTTATATGATATTGAATATTCTAATCTAGTGTTTGGAACTAACCCGAATAAAGATATGTTGTTATATCCCAATCCTATGTTTGGGTGCCTACTAGATATAAGGTTCGGATATAACCATTTTTTATTTTTTATTTTTTATTTTCTTTTGTATTATTTTTCTCAAGGTCTTCAAAATAATTTTTTTGAAAGTCATTTAATTTTTTAAAAAAAATATGCATACAAGGTATCTAAAATTAAAATTTTATTCACATATATATTGCAAAATCTAAGAACCATAACCACAATATTTTAAAATGTGATTGTGCAAACGTCATTCACAATATAACAAACTCTTCCTTTCGGGGTGACTCAAAAAAATAATTATGGTTTGTATTGCTAAGAATCATCCAAATTAATCAATAATTACATACATGCATATATATATATATATACATATATAACTGTCCATTTATTGAATGAAAAATACATTAAAAAAATTGGAACATATTAATAAAAAATTGAACAATGAAAAAGAAAAAAATCTGATTTTTTAACTTAACTCTTCGACATCTTCATCTCACTATATTGCGGCGTTGTAATTTTATTTTTATTTTTGATGATGTGGTGTTGTATTTTTAACCAAATGGGATGGGATAACTCAAATACCACCACTCTCTTAGTATAAGTTATATCCCCCCCGGGTGGGATATAAATGGTTCATGACATACAAATATCCAATCCAATTGAAGACACTAAACATGGGATGGGATAATATTTATCCTATCCAACCCTCTTATCCCGCCATCCAAACGTGGCCTAAGGGTATTATTTTAATTTTTTTCTCATGTTAATAAGTAAAATGTAAGGGCAGAATCATTTACGAAGCTTTAAACCTTTTCTTCAAATCTCTCTCTCTCTCTCTCTCTCTCTCTCTCTCTCTCTCTCTCTCTCTCTCTCTATTATTCTCTCATTCTAACCCTAATTTCTATACCATAAGCCTCAACTATATAAATAGTTGTCATGTTATTTTATAATCCTAATCAGTGTTTTAAAAATCATTTTCAATAAATTAACCTATTGGGAAGCATATGTTTTAGGGGACTAGGGGACTAGGCTAGGCCTAAGCCTTATTAGGCATATGCCACACACAAGAGGAAACAAGACATCATTTTTTCCTTCATTTTTGATTAAAAGAAGTCCTTTTATATTATAAGGATGTTTACTATAGTTTCAAAAGTCACGTATAATTTATAGAAGGCTTCTATAACACTAGTTAGGTATTTCTACTTAAATTTATTTGTTATTTTTTTTTTTTACTCATATTAACTTTTTTTAAATATATTTTTTAGTATAAAAATCAAAACTCAAACAAGCTCACCCCTCAAGACTTAAGCACTTCACAGGGGGTAGAACACCTAGTCTTGCACTTTCACTGTTTAAAACATAGATCCAAATAGATATCGAACATTGGTACAGTCTCATTTATGTAACCGTGACTCATCCAAATTTTATTTTGCAGTTTCAAATTATACAGATTCCAAGGCAACAACACTGGGAAGCTACCATATCCAGAAATACTTCAAAGGAGCCCCATCAATAGGTTTAATTTACAAGCCTTTAAATCATTTGATGTTGTCAGCCACACAAACGCAAATTAGGCTAAAATAAAATTAGACAAGAAGTCGATTTCTAGATATTGCACAATTTTTTGAAAGAGGAAGAAGTAAAATATAGTGGGTAGATCAAGTACAAATGGTTGAGTATAGAGGTATGGTACATTCTGTATGTGAGATGATATGGATTAGGCCACCATTGCAATAGAAGGGATTCCAAAATGATGCCCCAGTGACACTGTTTTGGGGCGATCAGTCTACTGTGTCCATTAGTTCAAATCGAGTATTCCATTAGAAAATGAAAAATATAAAGTAGACTGCCACTTTTGGCAACATATGGTGATGAGAAAAAAGGATATCTATACATTATGCAAATCCAAAAACCAGTTAGGTAATGTCGAAGATATTTTAAAGAATGAAAAAGATATATTCTTCTCTCAAGGAAGTCAAGATTTATAGTCATAACTTACAAGTAAATAAGGAAACTATCATAAATTAGTTCCTACAATTAATACAATCAATCAATCAATCCAATGTCTAAATTAAGCTACAGATTAAGCTCAATCTAATATTTACAACACTCCCCTCAAGCTAGAGAGTACATATCTATAACTTCAAACTTGCTACAAATAGAGTCAATGACAGTCTTTGGTAAAGCTTTGGTGAAGATATAGGCAAGTTGACTACCAGAAGGAACAAACGAAGTGGTGATTTATCAGCCATGATAGGACAAAGAAGTTGCTAGAACAAAGATTTGGGAAGCGAGAGAAGCTAGCCAAGACTGGATGGGCTGAGGGAGCTGAGAGGCTCTGCCGAGGGTGACGAGAGGTTGGGCGGAGAAGGTCGAGAGGTGCCGAAGGAGCTGAGAGAGATGAGAAGCACAGAGAAGGGGAGGACCGAGAATGAGCTATGGTTTAGAAAATCTGCTATGATACCTTGTCGAAGATATTTTAGAGAATGAAAATGATAGATTCTTCTCTCTAGGAAGTCAAGATTTATAGTCACAACTTACAAGCAAATAAGGAAACTATCCTAAATTAATTAATACAATTAATCAATCAATCTAATGGCTAAATTAGGCTACAAATTAAGCTCAATCAAATATTTACAACAATATGTTAAACTTTAGGAAAAATCACTGCTCCAGCGTAAGGGGAGCATTAAGAGTAGTACTACTAGTAGGGGAAATTTTGGAAATACAAGTAGAGGAGCCAACCCCTTCAAAAACTAAGCGCTCTCTCTCTCTCTCCACCTCCCCCCATCCCACCCCAAGTAGTTATTAACCATTAACATGTGCAAGAAGGATATCCTAGATGCATTTCAGATGAGAGAAAACAATAATCAGGAGCATAGAAAAAACAGTGATACAGCTTACAGTTGGTATTCTTGACATGCAATCTGCAGTAACATATCCTAACGCACATAACACCCCGTGCTGTGTTTCAAACCTAAATTAAATCAACCCTATAGTCAGAAATACTGGTGCACAAACCTAAAAAATAGAGAAATGAAATCTTACTTGTTATTATAGTTAAAAAAAATAATATGTACGAAATATTGTAGTACAAACCTTAACTTGCGTGCTTCACCAATAGAGGAAATTAGCTCGGAAAGAAGATCAGATGAAGCAGAGATAGGAAGTGCATGGGAAGCCATTCCAAGTAAGCGTGCTATAGATTCACGAGTGTTGAAGTCCACATGATCCAGTAATTTCTTTAACCAGGAAATTTTCACAGCAAAGCGTGGTGCTAGCATCTATAGAAAAAATGACATGTCAAAAAGAAAACACTGGGAAAAGGCAAACTGATCAAGAAAGCATAAGAAATGCACAAAATCAACCTCTGGAATTTGAGCTCCAATTGTAATTAAGGCATTGGAAGCATTAGCATGCAACTCAACAGAGCCTTCATATGCCATACCATGTTCCAGTAGCAAACACATCTTTTCCACTGAAGGCCATAATTCAGTTCTTTCAACTGAGTGATTTTGATTCACATCTGCCTCAAAGCACTTTAACAGAAACTTGATCATGGCCACATATGTCTTTGAGGGGAAGAAAAGCTTTGTCTCCCTAATTTCAGGGGAATCTACCAATGCAGGCTGCTGTGTAAAAATATAATCTAGCATGTCTCCATGTTTGGGGTACTTGAGATTGAAATTTTCGCTGATAGTTCTCCTCTGATCTTTACCAGGAAACAAACCTTCGAGTGCCATTTCCCTGCAGAAAAGGATTTCAGAAATTGTATCCAAAACGACCCAATAAAATCATGCAGCATCCCAAATCAAATAAACTGTATGAATAGTACTTTAGATAACATTGAGAATGCTAAAACAGCATGAAAACAGACAAAAACTCAGCAGTAATGAGATGGACAAATATATCTGATGATCTCATTCTCCTCTCCTCCCCTCCCCTCCCCTCCCCTCCCTTATTTTTTCTGCAATTCCTTTTTTCTTCTTCTTTTTTTTTTTTTTGTTGGGTTTCGGCAGGCAACCCCCAGCCAGGGCCCGGGGGTTTAGGGGGGTTGACACTAGCCTACCCAAATGTTTATCAAAATTACAGGAGGTTCCTTGACATTTCAAAACTAACACTGGCACCCCTCGCATTTGCTGAAATCATCACATTTATCCCCTCTATTAGTTGACCATCAAAGGAGGGTTCAAAGACTCATACCCTTACACTGGTAAGAAATAATTTTTAAGGGTAAATCACAGTTTCAACCCCTGAACTTTTATGCCGGAAACACTTTTTTACCCCTAGACTATAACATGTGTCAAATAGCTCCCTGAACTTTAAGTCTGCTCCACTAAAACACCTGCCCTTGGATGCCCATCAGTTAAACCAACACAAAAAATAATGTGATGAGCGTGTGACTATTATACCCTAATCTCCTTTCTCGCTTCTTCTCTTTCTCATCTTCATAACTGTAAATTGAAACATCCCTTTCTCTCTATCTCTCATCTTAGCCAAGCCCTGACAGCCACATCATCATTTCACTAACCAAAACCCAACCCAATGCAATCGACTGAGCCTCAAGACCAGCGCCACTAGATCAGATCACCTCCCCATCATCAGAATCAATCACTGACCCCACCACCAACTACAATCATCCTTATCAGTGCACCATGAATCTCACCTTTCAACACCACAAATAGAGTGGAGGATTTCACAATAGCGAGGGTAGGAGAAGATGAGCTTGTCTTCACCACACTACTTGCAGTCTCTAAAGAACCAACACTCTCTTTTTCTCTCTCTCTAAAACTCTTAAAATCTAAATGGGTTCTCCCTCTAAATATATTTAATCTTCTGGACCAATTCTCCCCTTCTCAATTTCGTTGTTAATCAAATATATTCTCTCTCTCTCTCTCTCTCTCTCTCTCTCTCTCTCTCTCTCTCTCTCTCTCACATTTATGGCTCACCCCTGCTGTTCATGGGAATGGCAGGTATTGACTTGATGGAAGATAGATGCAGGAGCAGTACAGGATGCACTGAAGTCAGTATAGAATTTAATTACATCCTTGTATTTATTTATTTATTAAAGGTGCCTGTATCCTTCAGACTATTGTTGTATATGGCATGTATATATCTATTAGACTGTAGAGTCAGCTCTGGACGTTTCCATGTAGTACCCTATTGTTGGATGATTGACATAGTACCCTTGAATGTAAGCAATTTCATTTAATCCTGTTACAGGACTTGAACAAGTCTAATCAGGGAGCCAAACCGAAACCAATTAAAGGAAATCGTTTTTAAAAAAAAAGTGGCTTGTATTCTATGATGCACGGACACTTTATTTTGGCTCACGTGTCCGAGTTAGACACGTGTCGGACACCAACACTCTCGGACACGTGTCGAACATTTGAACCATGGATGTTGATGATTAAATGAAGACATTCTTTGATTTTTATTTAATGGCTTTATTATTTTAATATTTTAATAATATTTTTTTGATTTGTGTATTTTTATACCAATTTTAATTGCAATAACATTGGATATTTATTATATGATAATATAAAAAATAGAAAAAAATTATATATATTCAATGTGTCTTTGACTTGTCCGTGTCCTATTGTTTTGAGAAATAACGTGTCCGTATCATGCAATATCCATGTCCCGTGTCCGTATCCATGCTTCTTAGCCTATATTTTATGTACTTGACTGGGATGGTTAGTCTTATTACCTACCTGATCAGGGTCCAATGACCCCTTAGTCTGGCACTGTGGATCAAGGGCGTGACAGATCAAGCACGTACAAATATAAGCCATGCAAATACAAAAATTCCCTTAGCAAAAAAAAAAAAAAGGGAGAAAATCTATATTCAAATGGTGCTACATAATGAAACATGAGTATACTATAGAGTATGAAAATTTAAGCTACCTTATATCCAACTTAGAATCTGCAGCACCAAGCATGCAAATAAATCGGCTTGGGCAATGCTGCAAGTCAAATAAGGATGTTGCCCATCTCACAGCACAAAAACGTACTTCACTTTGTTCCTTGTGAGTGAAAAAGAGGATCAGGAAGTTTTCAGTAAACCAGAATCATGTGTAATAAACCAATCCCGACAAAACAGAATAGAAATAAGTCAAACAACAGAAATACAAGGTGACCAGCATGTAAATGGACTGTACCATTTGAGAATTTTTCAGCAGTAGTATCTGCAAATCCTTTAAGACAGTTGTGGGCGCATCCTGATACTCAGGCAAGAAAATAATAAAGAGGCATGAAAACGAAAAAATTAAAATCTGGCAAGTCATTTCATATGCACAGTAGAGCAGAAAAAAAAAATACAAAATGATAGATTTTTAAGAATAAGCAGAATGCATTAATATAAATTGAAACCTAATGTCCTATGCCATCAACGAAAGAGTGAGTGAGAAATGAATGCAGTATGAAACAGGACTTTGGGAAACAGTTAACTTCATGCTAGATATTCATTAAAAAGATGAAGAATTACAATACAAATAAACATTCCAAGTGAAAATTGGGAAAATTGTTGTATCATAGTGGTTAAAGTGTTGGAATGACATCTAAAAAGAAAACTGAGAGTCTGAGATTATTATAGTATGGTATTGAAGAAATTATAAAAACATCAAATGGTTAAAATAATTCGTATAAAACATTGAAAGCACTGTAGCATGGAATGACATCAAACGAATTTTTCCCCTGAACAAATATTTTTCTCACTCGTTTCATGCATGTCTTTAAAATAATTCATTCTTAAAATTCTATTTGTACAGTTCACTGGATCAAAATTTCCCCTTCTACATACACATTTACCAAATCCTAACGCAATTGTGATACTAAAATATCATGGGTAAGTTACACTGACCACACTGAGATAAGGCATAAACACAAACGGTTCCCCTACCTTTTCAAAAATTACACTGACCTCCCCTTGACATGTTGACCAATTCACAACATTAACGGAATGTGTATTTTTAACATTATACCAGTATACCCCGAATTAAAAACGATTATACAAATTCAAATCATCTTTCCCCATCCATTATTCTCTGTCTATCTTCGTTGTCATCAGCCGCATTCTTTAAACTTTCACTAATCGATGATTCATCTCATTAAGCAATCAGCCACCAATAGCTCATATATAACCAGCATACATATCTATATAAACCCATCACTTTATAAACCCAATCAATGATGACCACCTCCTCCTTCACCGTCAAACCTAAACCTTCATGTTACATCATCATTGTCACTCCACCAACGGTGTATAATCTTCTGATTCTGTCCATTTTCCACCCAAGTTTGAGAAAATATTCTTTGGTTTTCTTGTAAATTTGATTTAAAGAAATCGGTAATTGATTTATTTGCAAGACGGGCTCGAAATATAAACCAAAGATTCCTCAACATTAATCGCCAGCTGTGAATACCAAAGCCAAATCTTCGTCGTCCGGAGTATCAATTCTGCTCTGTTTATCCCCAGATGGGGCTATATTGCTGCAATTCAATTAATCGGTGGAGTCTGATCGAAACCGCTTCTTACCACTAGGTTTGGATTTGGGAAAAAGGTGATTGCTTTGTTATATCAACTTCGAGGAATTTTGTAAGTTTTGTTTGTTAATTCCTTGGCTGGTGAATTGATATGTATGTATGTATGTGTATGTATATGTATATGTATATAGTTATATATATTTATATAAATCATGGCTGCAAAACAGAATAGAGAGCAAGAGTAATATAGAATTGAAAATTTTTTATGGCGATAGAATGCATTTCGTTTTGGTACAGCTCTCTTTCAAAAAATTACCTTCTTTTACTTCTGATGATTTTTTTGTGCTTGAATCCTTCTCCAGCTAGTAATTCATATAAGATGCCATTTTGAATATGGATTTGGTTAAAAGAAGAGAATGTGAAAAGCTTGACAGACATTCTTTCAAAGCCAAAAGATTAACAAAAAACACAGTTACAAAAGAGAGAAGTGCAATTGGCAATGTGATTTGATAATACGATTTTGTTGATAGTATATTTCTAGAAGAAAAAATGGAGATTGACAATTACAAAAGAAAGGAAATGTGAAGAAATCGAATGGAGATGTGAAGAAAATCAATCAAATTTATATATAAATATAATAATATATATAAGGGAGAAAAAAATAAATTGCATATCTTTTATTTTATTTTTAATGTTTATTGGGGTAAAATTGTCTTTTAAAAAAAATAAGATGATGTCAGCTACTTCTGTTAGGTAAACTGACTGTTGACTAACAGAAGGGAAAAATTGTTACTAAAACATTTAATCTCAAGAGAGGTCGCGGTAATTTTTGAAAAGGCAGGGGAACCGTCTGTATTTACGCCTTATCTCAGGGGAGGTCAGTTTAATTCATCCAAATATATCATTCTGCTACTGAATGACTGAGAATTGACTAATTAATAGCAGTCTTATTTCTTTTGAACATAAATGTCCAAGGCTATTGAGGAATATAATTAAAACTTCTTCCACATGAAAACTACCACATATTCCAAAATCCCTCTCCAGCGGAAAAAAAAATTGACAAAAATTCTTGCAGCATTATCTGACGTCCAGAAATATTATTGTACAGCTAGACACTCATTCTTTTGAGACTCTTAAAGCTCCTCCCCTCTTATTCCCTCACTCGTCCATGATTAGGATTTCCCTAATTCAATCATTTTCACACAGCCAATCCCCCTGCCATGTAATCACTACAGCACTGGCCTTGCCAAACCAAAAACAACATTATCTTCTTGAGAAATTTTATTCCAGTAGTGTAATATTTTGAGCAGATAGTTATAAAGCTTAAGTCACATTGCATCTTCTAAACCACTTTAAACAGATTCAGTGAAAAAATAGAGAGAGAAAGAAGAGAGGGAGAGAGTAAAACATGTTTTTGATGTAAAGAGAAAAATTGTTGTATTTGTATTTGACAAATGATTTCACAAACAGTCATCACACAGAAAGTCATATTACACATATAATATAATGGAAATTCACAAAACATCACTAAAGAAGCACCCATATTTCACAGCCTTGCGAAATTTTAACCAAAGACATGTATTTCCTTCTCAACCATAAAACTAACATGTTGAGATATAGAAGACGTCAGAAATGTATTATAAAGTTGGAAGAGATCCAGGTTTGAAGTTCAGGAAGGGGCAAAAAGGAAACAAAAGGGGTGGAGAGGCAGATAGGGGATAGAGAGAGTATAGCAACATAGGGTAAAGAGACTGAATTAATTCTCATCACTCAAACAAAATCTTATTAATCTTGTCAAAAGTTAATCAACATCATAGCTCCTCTTATTGGCTCAGTAATCGCTTTCAAATACGTCAATATTTGAATCTAATCAAAAGAAACTCGCTAAAATAACGAAATGCCAAAACCCTTGTACCAATGTCAGAAATTTTCTATCGCCTTTCATGCCAATCTCATCCCATGAGATAATAATTAAACAATCATCTTCTTCATCCACACTAATAGAGTTTCCAAAACCATCCACTTCCAATAAAACAAAGATGGCTACCTTCTTTGTCCTTGCAAATTGTGCCAGTACCTATTTGGCCCAGATTGCTGAAAGAACAACCACCAAATTCAACTTGAGCATATTGGGATATGCAGGACTTTACCGTCACCATCAATTTCCATAAAACTTTACTCCTCACTTCCTAAATTTAAGGAAAGAGAGTTCCCAACTTAAACTTTCCCATCAAAGAAGCAGCCACCAGACAATGATAAAAGATCATTTGCAGATTCCTCAATAGATAAAATGCAGAAAGCTCATGAAGGCAAAGCTCAGTGTTTCCTCCTCCAAATCATGGATGTGGAGATAATTAAGAGTTTCTACAAGAAGAATGAAGCATATCTACAAGAAGTCGCAAGATTATTGTGCCAATTACTACAATGACCAATTTTTACATCTTAGAAGGAGAGTGAATTATTTATGTTCTTCAGAAGTTGGGATAAGAATCACAAGCTATTCAACGTTAGCTTTGTCAATGTTCTGTCTAAAGTTGACATTAAAAAGGCTGTTACCCAGTGTTAGCCTGCCAATGTGAGGTGCAGGGAGGGGTAAAGTGCAGACAATCTATCCTTTGACACTATTTGTACAAAGTGCCTACTCTCAAACTCAAACCCGAGTTCTGATGCTAGAAGCAATGGCCATGTCTAAAGTTGACATTCCAACAGATTTAAAAACAACAATAATAATAATTATTGATTGAGTTTTTGGGAAAAAAAAATACAAAACGAAGAAGAAATGACTCAAAAGGAAATGCGGAGATGAAGAAAGTCTAGAATAACTAGAAAAAGTGTCACTGAGGAAAATAACCTAAGAAACATGAACACGGGACACATACAACACGCCACGACATGAATACACAAATACGGCATTTCTCAAAAAAATAAGACATGGCTACATCGAGGATACATTACCTAACATTATTTCAGTTCAAACTGGCATAGAAACACACAAATCGCAATAATATTATTAAGATATCAAAATAACAAAGCCGTTAAATAAAATTTAAGAACATCTTCATTTAAATCCAAGCTCCAAAACAAATTCGCTAACTACTAGATAGACCATATATGTGTATATATAACCTATAAAAAAAGGCAGAAAAAGAGGTGAAAATTCATAAAATAAAAGAAAATAAAAAATCCAGAAATGTGTTCAAACGTGTCCATAACGTGTCTGGGATGTGTCTAAAATTCGGAAGGAAAAAAATTAAAAAAAATGAACTATTTTTTGCATGTTCGGGACGTATCTGAACATGTCCGTATCCGTGTCTGATAAAATACGTGCTTCATAGAAAATAACACTCTTCCTTGGTGTTACAAACACTATTGTGTCCCATTAGGCATCTTTACTTTTCCTCAACTAATCCTGATCCTCCTGAAGTTCTCAATCCTCTAGCCAGTTTCATATTAAAGGTTGTAAAAGGAGGTGTGGGTTAGGGTGGTCTTGAAAGGGTGCATCTACATCTCTAGAAGGCCTATTGTTTGCTACTTTTTCTCCACAATAAGATGAGAAAAATTTGTAGCAAGACAAAAACCACCCTAAGGAAGACTTGAGGCAATTGAACAGCCATTAATATGTACAATAAAATCCTAGCCAAGGAATCTAAAGTCTGAGTATCACAATACCTGCAATAAAGCTCTTATACAAGTTAAGCTCAGAGCTTGGTACAAGCTCAGAAAAGAATAGAATATTACGGCTTAAAATGCCAACACAATCATTGGAGGCCACTACAAAATAGATGATTTTGTCAACACCAAGGGAGATGTGAAATATGTACAATCATTACCTACTCAAAACACTCTCAAGGTTGACCCAAATTCCAACCTCAAGTAAAACCAACAAAGGACACTGAGAACCATAGATAACAAGAAAGGGATAACCAGAAACACGTTAACAGTCCCCTCGTTGGAGCCCACTCTGAGCCCATCTATTGGCAAATATCGCAAAATTGGTGGTGGAAGTGCAACCTAATCCTTTTTCTCCATCTCTAACCTTTGCTCAACAAAGAGAAATCCAGCAAACTTCAGTTGACGTGACCATTGGCTTTTTAGTTTCTCCAAGTCAATTTTCATAAGCACTCCTTTTGTCGTATGACTTTGGTAATTTTCTTCACACTCATCCCCTACAGGAATGGCATCCATTATCTGTCTCTCATTGGTGAAAACAAACTAAGAAAAGCAATAATATTACACCTAATGAAGTATTTAACACTGATTTTGTTAAGACTGGTGATGAGATGCATTGGTCTAGAATTCATGCCATTTGTTACATATCTCACATGAACCGAAGCAAATTCAGAAAAAGTGATAGTATAGCACAAACGCACACAAACACACACACACCAAAAAAAAAAACTATGAGAGAATTTTATACATGATTTTGTAGACTGGTGATAATGCCATTGGCTTTAAAACTCCTAAGGTCTCAAGAAACTTCACCATAGGGATAAAAATTATGATAATAGTTGACATCATAATAAATGCAATAATGAAATTCTGCAAACTAGTCAACTCTTCAATTAATGCTGTCCCAATAATCCTATCGAACTGCTAAGGTATCTGAACTGGGAGCCTGGCCCCTCTCCATCTCTTTCTTTTTTTTCAACCCCCTCTGTCAATCAATGCTAAGTCATGTTTCCATATCTTTTCCTTTCTGTTTTTTTCTTGTATATCTCTTTATTCCATGACTATATGTGTTTGTGTGTGTGTGTGTGTGTGTATATATATATATATATATATATATATATATTTCTATGTGTATATGTAATTAATTACACATACACCACTACTGTGAATTTTGTATTTTGTTATGAAATGTTGAATTCAAGAGAAAAATGCATGATGACGTAAATTCATTAATTCACATGATAAAGTCCAATTATGATTCTCACGTTCAAGTCTTACTAAGTCCTAAAAACTTCAAAACAAACACTTGTCAAATTAGGACAAAGCATAACTAGGAAACTTCTTCCAATCAACCTATGAGAGCCAGAGTCGCAAAATATCACCGCATTAATCGTGTTTTGAAAGCCAAATATGCTTAGCAATCCAGTAAGTAACCCAGACCCCTTGAAGACCTTTGCCAAGTGTATTTTTCCCTTTACGTTTGGGCCACCTGTCTTATCAGAGTCCAGACATTCCAGTCCAGATCTGACTGCATTGGTTCTATTAGTAACATTTTAGGGGCAAAATTTTGCAGGCATGTTTATGGAGAAGATAGAAAAAAGAAGTGATTTTTTTTTTCTTTTTGATCAGTAAAAGTGAAATAGATTATATGGTACAAGGGCCTGAGAAAGGCACCCCACATGAACAATAAAAGGGACTGGCTACATCAATTAAAGCCTAAGATCCTTCAACAAATCCATAAGCCTATCTATCTAAATACATAAGGTATTTTTCCTTAATCCAAAAGAAAACGGTTTTCAAAAAAATGTCTTTAAACTGCCAAGGACAAGCTTCCACCCCTTCAAAAATTCTTCTATTTTTTTTTTTCCATAAACACCACAAAAGGCGCATGAAATAGATTATATGGAACAAGGGCCTGAGAAAGCCACCACACAAGAACAATAAAAGGGACTAGCTACATCAATTAAAGCCTAAAATCCTTCAAAAAATCCAGAAGTCTATCTAAATACATAGGGTACTCTTCCTTGCTTCAAAAGAAAAGGTTTTCAAAAAGATGTCTTTAAACTACCAAGGGGAAGCTTCCACTCCTTCAAAAATTCTTCTATTTTTTTCTTTCCATAAACACCACAAAAGGCACGTGGGCGCCATTTTCCAAGCTACTCTCAATTCCTTTCTGAGCTTTTTGCATCTCCAACTCAAAAAGAGCTCTTTGACCTTAGTCGGCATCACCCATGAGAACCCAAAGATACTAAAAAGAAAACTCCAAGTATCCCTAGCATAATTACAATGTAAAAGAAGATAATCAACCGTTTCTTCCTCCTTGCATAAGGGGCATCGATTTGGAAGATGAAACCCCCTCTTCTTCAAGTTTCCACAGTTAAAATCGCACCCCAAGAAGCCTCCCAAGCAAAAAACGAGGCTTTTGTGGGCACTCTAGACCTCCAAATCACCCTCCAAGGGAAAAAATTATTTCTCCCTTCCATTAATTTCCAATAAAAGGAAGAGACTGTGAAACTACCGTCCCCTCCACCGCTCCAAGACATCCCATCTCTACCTCCATCTAATAACTCCACCTTGCTCACATAATCTCCTCTGCTTCCTGAAGCTCCCAATCAAAGAAACCCCTCCTAAATTTTGGACTCCACACACTTCTATTCTTCACTCTATCAATATAATCCACCACAAGAAAAAAAAAAAAAGTGATGTTCTTTGACAAAAAGTTGTCTTCTTTGTTTTCCCAACAAATAATGGTCTGACACCAAAAAGCATTCATAAAAAATTCAACTAAAAATGACCAGAAATGCAGCCATTTCTTGTTTACAAGTATATGCTAATATGAGAATATTTATTCTTAGCTGCCAAGGAATAGATCTCAAATAATAACATGGGATATGCATCGAAAATAACTTAAAAAATATATCTAAAGAAAACTGGAATTAAACTGAGATACCCTGTATGCAAGGGCAAGCGAATTGGTAGCTTCTTGGACAATTAGACGAAGAAATGGAGCCTCCAATTTCAGAGCATCGAAAAGACGAACAGCCATGTCGGTCTTATCTCTAATAAAAGCAGCAATGGCCATGAGATTATGCAATAAATAATAAAGAGAAACAACAGAATGTAGATGAAACAAGAGATTACCTGAAAAGTTGAGGCATGCGCTGTGCAAGCAATCCAATTGCTTGAAAGGCAAATGTTTTGGTGTCCCTAGCAATAGCATCTGAATGAGTGTGATTATATGCATTAATAGAATAATTTTGCACAGCTTCTGTAAAAATTAAGAAGTATAATAAGAAAGTGAAGCTCAAACAATGTAAACTGCATTACGAAGGGACCTGAGTCTAAAGTTGAATAACTGTCAAGGGACTTCAGAATTCCATTCAGTATAACAGGGCCCATGAGCTTCAGCTGATCTATTCTTGCCTGAATATAGATAAAAAAATAGTGACACCAAGGAAAAAAAAAAGGTCAATATACCATTTTAGGACATTTTCATTCAATAAAATGCCAATATGCGTTGATGAAATGGGAAGAAAAAAAGGGGAGTAAGATACATATATATATATATATATAGAGAGAGAGAGAGAGAGAGAGAGATTTTAATTCACTACTCATTGGTGAAACTACCGAGAAATTGTGATGAGAATTAGATGTGAGAAAGGCAAGAATATTTTTTCAACATTTATGAGCAACTGGTGCCAAGATTATCTTGAACTTACATGTAATATGATTTCAGCTAGCATAAAGTCATGTAGGAAGATCTAAATTCTAACAATAATCATTTTCCATTGGAATTTGCTTTCACAACAGAGGCAGTGATGGACCATTTGTAGGTTTCTACAAACTGTAATCATTCCAGCTTAATTTAACAAAGCTCCATGGACACCTTAAGATTACCCAAGAAGGCCTTAGAGAAAACTTTGGTAAAATAAAAGTCATGGTACCAATCTTTTGCAGAACGTAAGTTTAGTAAATTTACAAAAATATTAGTTGTTGTTTCCTAAAACAGAAAACAAATTACTGAAAAGTTTTAGTACGAAATTGAATAATATTGAATATTTTAAGCAATCAATTAGCAGGACAAAAAATTTGATTGTAGACTTGTAAATTCAAATTAAATTCTCAAATTATATTTCACTTAGCACATTCAGCATACGGTGATGACTAAAAGTCTTTCTAACTTAAAATTCAGATCCATTTAAAGCTAAATTTTATTTTGAGTGATAACTGGTGCTATGATATCAAAGTTAATGGGAAAAGAAGTAAAAAAATTCAATCATAAGCACTTAAATTGCTTATCAAACAAAACCTAGACAAAGAAAGGTAAGAAATTCACTTGATTAAAATCTCCAAGGATAATTATTTTGTAAATATTTAGAGGAACAAAGAAGAGAAAGTATCTCTAACACAATTTGGTTGTTGAAGTTCATTAATTTTGAAGCAGAAATTTAGTTGCTGCTCATCCTTTTACAACCTTTCAAATATCATTTCACAAAAAAATTTCAATCATAAGCACTTAAATTGGTTATCAAACAACACCTAGCTAGACAAAGAAAGGTAAGAAATTCACTTGATTAAAATCTCCAGAGATAATTATTTTGTAAATATTTAGAGGAACAAAGAAGAGAAAGTATCTCTAACAAAATTTGGTTGTTGAAGTTCATTAATTTTGAAGCAGAAATTTAGTTGCTGCTCATCCTTTTACGACCTTTCAAATATTATTCACAAAAATTCTTAACATGTAAAAATAAAATCAAAAAATAAATCAACAGGCCCTTACATGCTTGAAAACCCAGACAGTAAACTCCATTCCCAACTGCTTCAACCTTGAGGTGGTACCACTTCCTATTAGATGCCAAATTTTAAACAGAGGAAAGAAACTTTCAGCATATTGCCACCAATGAAGCAGAAAAGAAATTTCGATTATACAAAACAACATAAAAATTAAAATAAAATAAATAAATATTATTTTAAAAACAAAAGAAATATCAGGTAAATCTGTTATGCCAGATCTAAAGAGTAGGTAGGGTAAGGCTTCATTCAGTAAAGTGGTCGCTATACCATTATTGAGATGTCAAACGCACTAGCATCAATAAAGACATGAACTACAAAAGCTAACATCTAAAACATAAAATGCAATTACAACCACATAAATATATGTCCCCCCCCCCCCCCCCCCAAAAAAGAAGGACAAAAAAATCCCCCTAAACTGATGAAAATAAAATACAACCTCAGCAACATAAATCACCATATTAAATAAGGTTACTTGAATTTAAATCTCTCTAACAAAAAGCAAGCATAAACAGTAGGCTAACTTGCAGTGTTAAAATGATCATAATTATCTCATCTCTATGTATATTTTTTTTATCTCATTTCTATGTATATTTGTTCTACAAGTCATGCATAATATTTGCCTTTATTTATATCTTTGACTGTTTATTGCACATTATTGGGATTAAGGCATGGCTGAGTTGAGTTGTTGCTTACTGCCCATTGCAACTAATGAATGAAAGAACTATATTTTGTCAAAAATGTATATAATTTATTCTTGAAGGTATATCCTCTACCAAAAGCGCATTAAAACAATTTTTTTTGGCTACCATAAAGAATTACAAAGTTTTGCATTATTTTCCATGTATTAGGAGGCTGTTTGGCACGGCTTTTGGGAGCCCAAAATGAAGGTCTCAGGCCACAGAAAGTCCAGCCTATGATTTGTAAACCTGTTTGGCAGGGGTGTCACATTCATGGGCCGCGAATCTCGCTGGGTTGAAACCCTGTTTTGCCGAAGTCACAATGAGTTGCTTCTTGATCCAACGTCTATGTGCTGCGCGTTCTGCTAAGAAATGAATCCAAAAGTTCTCATTTATTACTGTAAACCAGCCACGTCAAGTGCGCTTCATCCTCACCCTTTTCCTTTATTTACTTCCTTGTCCTCTAATCATTTCACTGGTGAATCTCGATGCATTCATGTGGAGCCCGCATTTATTATAACATATATTGTAATATCTATGTTATAACACATATTATGATAATATATATAATACCTATATTATATTATAATATCCATATTTTAATAATATATATTATAAGACCTATATTATATTATAATTTATATACATATCTAAATTACAATATATATATATATATATATTTAATTTTATATTTAATTTTTATATTTCTCTTTACAATACCCATATTAGTTTATTTAATATTTATTTTATATATTAAATATTTATGTAAGGTATTTGTATTAAAAAAAAATTATTTAATTTACTTTATGTTATATATTCATTGATATCAATTATTATTTAAAAAAAAAAATAGATACAAGATCAATTATTAGTTTATTTTATCCTTCTAAATATTTTTTACCAAGCACTCAATAAACAATTGTGCGATCATATACATCTAAACACCTAGAATCCATTCTGCAGGAGCACTTCTACAGCATCTATTCTACCAGAAGCAATTCTCCAACAGCATCAATTGCGCCAAACGGGCTCTAGGTAAACAACTCCTCAGGGTTGATTCCTAAATTTTTAGTACTTTAAAAATTACCAAAAATTAGTCAAGGAAAATCACAAAATACTCTCATTAAATGTATAAATCAGCATTATCAAACAAGAACAATAAATCATAAGTTAAATGGATTGTTGATAGGATCACAAAGAAGAGCTCCATAGCAAGTATCAAAATTAGGGGAGAAAGCAAATTCTCTAGGTTGGGGTATCAACGAATACCGAGTGGCCTCTAAAGTATTTGGGTTCAGCTGTGTGGCAATCCTAGATCTGTTACATTTTGATAACCCGTGGTTGAGAAAGTGTCCAAACACCTTGATGAAAGGAAGAAAGCTTATTCTTTCTTCTTCTTTTTTGGTTGGGGGTGGGGTTGAATTTGCTCTCATGCAATCTTGTGAAGCTAACAACCCCACTTAAAGACATAACATGCAAACAAATATATAGACTATACGGGGTAGAAAGGTATGCTAAATAACTGAAGATAATTTAACCATAAGAGAATTGATTCAATTTGAATTCCTTTCATTTTCCAGTGTCTTGGTTTAAAAGAAGTCCCTTTTTCCTCATAAATTTTCTCTATACGGTTTCACAAGTCTTTAGCACGCAGTCTCGACTCCTCTGTCCTATAAAGCAATAAATTCAATATGATGAATTTTTATCCATGTTAAAAAAACCCCAAACCTTGTGTTTTTTCTTATTAGAAAATTTCTTCTATGGGCAGAAAGCAATGCACAAATTTTTACAAGCATTAGAAGAATGTATAAATATATTCAAAGTCGAATCATGCTGCTAACCATATATGCAACCAAAAATGCACTGTAAAGTTGATGGGAAACTATTTGCTGCTGCAATTGACCGGCAGAAAATGGACATCAGCCTCACTCTTAGAGCAGGATTCCCAGGACTGACTCTAGATTCTGGACTAAAGTGTTCAGCTCCAGCAGTACCTACATAAAGTGTAAATAATTTACGTTTCCAATTTGTGCTACAGTGATTACAGAACAAAAATAATCCCTTGACATAAAAGTCAGACTAAGTCAAAAGTAACTGATAACGTAAAAAAGGACGTGACTTGAATAATCAGAACATCCAAAAAATGGAAATGCCCTCTAATGTTGGTATATTTTCACACAAAACATTTAAACCACACTCCTTGCAAGCACCCAAAGGCCAATTTACACTTCAACTACTTAACAAAATTTTCACATACACTTGATAAATTTACACTTCAAAGTTCTAGTTTCAACATAAAAAACTCAAGTCATCAAAGCAAGAAGGAAAAAAGGACAACAAGAAGAGGTAGCTATAAAGATATAAAGTAATATGTATATATTTAACACAAATTAAAATTAAAGAAGATATATTTCCTTGTGCAAACCAAAGTTACCACAATTCGCTCCCCCACTATCAAATTGCAAAATGGGATCGCACGATCCAAAAGATGGATCATTAACAATTTGGAACGCAAGATTTAGCGTTCCAATTTTAAATATGAAAAGTCCTAAAAAAATCATACAACATACAAGAAAGTACATACAAACATTGTTGGAATTTTATTTTATAATGGCCTGGATTTGTTGAATTTTTTCTACTGTATATATATACATACGAATATTATTACAAATACAATCAAAAAGCATATCATGTTCCAAATAAACGTATTTCATTCCAACAAAGTAATCTGAAGAATCCTACCCCTAATGTACCACGTTCTATAACAAGTGATGATCTGCTTTCCCGTTCCTGTTCCTCGTACCATAACGATTCACGTTCCAGGTAACATTGGTGCAAACTACTCTTGACACTGCCACAACACAAATCAATCTTACTTCTTAAACAACACATAACATATAATTTTTCATTGCAATTTATTGAACAAAAGAAAATATTCCTACAATCCAGGGTATCTCCCGTCCAGCCTAGCCTAATTGGGCCCGAGTTACCTCATATCTGGATAGTAGAGAACTAATCCCTGGAGGACCTAAACTTAATGACCGGGTAAACCACCAGTGGCACCTTGAGGAAACTCGAACTTAAGACCTTGGATCTTATCCTCAGGTCCTTATTGCTCGACCAACCCCTTAGGGTTTACAGGTCAACACATATATTGGTCAAAGTTGTAAGAACCAAAGAGATGGGTGGACTGAAGGTATGTGGTTGTTGGACTATTCAGTTGAATCAATGGTTAAATTGGTTAGACCAAGGATTATATATATATATATATATATATATACATGTGTGTATATTGGCTTGATCTAGGGAGTTTATGTGACATCTCTCTGTCATATCATCAGCAATTTCTTAGTTTGGCAACAAGACACTCTAGATCGAAACTATTCCAAATCGTGGAAAGGGCCGAGTGTAGTTTGAAAGTTAAAGGTGGCCAGAGAGGAACTATGATGGCTTTGCAAAACCCTAGAGGAGGCAACGCAGGCAAACAAAACCATGAGGTTTGTTCATGCCTTCCATGGAAGGGATCGGAGCCTGAGGATTTGGAGAACTGCAAATAAAATAAGAGAGTATGTGAAGGTGGAATAGTATAGGGAGGTTCGTCGTCGCATTTATGTGCCCAAGGTGGATTGAGGAGGAGGGTGGTTATGGGTGACGAGGGCTTTCTAGAAGTTGGGAAAGCTCAATGTTGGCTCAAACGAGAAGGAAGAATGCTCATACAAGGAAGTGGCATCCATACAGAGTTGGTCAATGCAACCCTTGGATGTGTCAAAAGGGGGTCGAAGAGCATGGGAGAATGTGCCTATTCGATTTGAATCGTGGCTATTCGATTTTAATCATGAAAGGAAAGGATTGAATTTATGGAGAGGTGTTTGGTGGGAAGGGTGGGTTGGTTGAATGCTCAGTGCAGGAAAGATAGAAATTGCAGAAATGGGCAGATCGACAGTGGGGTTGTATGCCAAAGTTTGAGTTGTGGAAATGCATGGAGCATCAGTCCTCGTTGAGTTGCCCTTGAAAGAAGCATCTAGAATACTCAACAAGAGAGACTGGGTGTTCAAAAGACAACCGGAGTTCAAATACAGGTGGGTTGCTGCCAGCTGCTGTCATCAAAGGGACAATACACTCCAGAGGTGTTCAGGTTGTTCGAGAACAATGTAGAGGATTTGTTGGAACAAATGAGACAATGGTTGAGAGGGCCCATTTACGGTAGGCTAGGGTGCTAGTCTGAGCCTCAGTTACCACTCTGCCAGCCACAATAAAGGGCCTAGCTTCTTGACAATTTAAGAGTCAGAAAAAAAAAAGAACGATAAGTATTACTTGAGGAACCTTGAACACTGTGAAATTGATCACCTCCATATCAAGGAATACGCTGAAATAATCTCCTAAATAATATATTAAAAGGCACCAAAGGGGTAGTACAAAAAGTATATACAAAACAAACTATGCTCTCACTCTCATGGAATACAAAAAAGATACAAAAGAATCTATGGACAAAAAAAGAGCCCCCCGAGATTCAAAAATAAGGAGAGCTCATAAACAATGCTTCGACAGTCCAAATGAGAGACTCAACTCCTTCAAAAACTCTATTGTTTCTATCCCTCCAGATAGTCCACCAAATGCAAAGCGGGGGCATATGCCAGACTCTCCCCAACCTCCTGTCAAAAGATTTGCCCCTCCAAGAAACTAGCACCTCCATGGCGGAACACAGCATAACCCAAAAAATCCCAAAACAAACCCAATAGAAGAGACCATATAGAGCAAGAGAAAGACCAATGAATGAGGAGATGATCAATTGTTTCATTCATCACTACAATTGCATAAACAGCACCAATTCACCACCACTTTGACCCCACTTAGATTATCCATAGTCAAAATTTCCCCCCAAACCATGGTCCAAGTAACGAATGCCACCTTAAGAGGAGCCTTAGATTTCCAAATTGCTTTACAAGGAAACTGTTGGCCCCCTGTCCCGAGAAGCAACAAATAGAAGGATTTGACTGAGAAATCTCCCTCCCTATGTATCCAACTAAAAGAATCCCCCTCAAACTGAGGAAATGACTGTCTATACAAAAAATTGCAAAATCCAACGTCTCATCCAACTCCCAGTACTATATAGATCTAAAAAAATGAACATCCCAAGTGGAAACTCCTGCATCCCTACTGAGGTCAAGTGGAAAGCTCACAATAATCTCCTCATCAAGGAGATCACCTCATTGAGGGAAGTCTCCTATCCTAAGTCGTTCTCGCACTGAAGAAGTTAGTGGAGGTGGGAGTTTCCACAGTAAAATGGCAGCAACCCAGAGCACTATGGAGGTAGGGGAGTCAAGTATAGTGGTTGCTGAAAGGAGGATGAATGTTGAGCTGGTACAAATGGGTATATACAATGAGGATCTTAAGAATTACTACTCGATGAATTTGTGTATACTTTCTTGGAACAAGAGGGTATCAATGACCTAGACATGCATACAGTAGTGAAGAACTTTTTGAAATAATGGAAAGCCAATGTAGTCTGCACTCAAGAAACAAAGGTGCCAGAGATGTCTAGGGACCTGGTAAGGAGCCCTTGGGGAAGTAGGTGAGACTGGTGAGTGGAATGGAGAAGTCTGGGAGTTGTAGGCATGGCAGGAGGAATTCTAGTTATGTGGGACTCGAGGGCAGTTTCGTGTATAGACCAGTGGGTAGGAGACTTTGTGTCATGCAAGTTCAAGCTAATAGGAAAGTAAAGGATTTGGTTTGGACATTTTTCGGTGGCAATTCTAGTCATGTGGGAGTCGAGGGCAGTTTCGTTTATAGACCAGTGGGTAGGAGATTTTCTGTGTCGTGCAAGTCCAAGCTAATAGGAAAGGAAAGGATTTGGTTTGTACATTGTTCAGTGTTTATGGGCCAGTCACTGATGCTGAAAGGATTCTTCTATGGGAGAAATTGAAAAATGGGGAAATTAGGTGGCAGAGTCCTTGATGCATTGGAGGAGACTTCAATGTGGTGAGATCTCCAAGAGAGAAACTTGGGGGCAGAAGGTTGACTAGAGCAATGAAAGAGTTTTCAGACTTCATTAATTCAATGGAACTGATCGATTTACCAATGGATTGAAGGATATTTACATGTTCTAGGACTACAGAGTGTGGAGCCAGTTATGTCAAGATTGGACAGATTTCTTCTGTCAAGGGCTTGGGAGGAGCAGTTCTCAGGAATGGTCCAACCTTCTCTTCCTAGACTGATTTGGATCATTCTCCTATTTTTCTGGATTGTGGAGGGTAAATAGAGAAAATAGCCCTTTTAGATTCAAGAATATATGGCTCAAGGAGCTAGGTTTTAGAGACCTGGTGGAAGGGTGGTGGCGGGGCTACCAAGTGAGTGGTTCACCAGGGTTTGTTTAGGTATAAAGCTGAAAATGTTAAAAGAAGATCTCAAAAAATAGAATGTGGAAGTCTTTGGGAATCTACTTCTGAAGAAGGACGAGACTTCTGCAAGTATCAAGGACTTGGATGAAAAGGAGTAGGCAAACCCCTCTCTCGGAGGAAGCATGTGCTTGTAGGCATAGTTGTTGAAAATGTGTATTGTATCATGTATTGTATAATACACAAATATTTTAAAATTATATTTATAAATATTTGTAGGCATAGTTGTTGAAACGTGCATCAAAGGGCGTATTGTTTTTCAAAAATGTGTATCGTATATTGTATAATACATGCAAATATTTTAAAAACATATTTATAAGTACAGATATATTTATAAGTATAGATATAGTTATAAATATGTGTATATTTAACTATATAAATTTAAAAAATAGACTTAAATACAATTACTCAAATATTAAGAGATTCGTTTAACAAATAAAGATAATAAAAATTAATAAAATAAAATTTGTAGGTCTTCACAAAAACTACTCGCATCTGTTTATCTATGGAAGGATGAGGAATAGAAAGAAAACAAAGAGATCAATCAGCTGTTGGACAATTGGACTATCCACTAACCACCAACAAAAAGAATAAAAGGGGGCAAACATTTTGGGCTTTTCTCAACATAAAGGGAGAGAAAAAGTAACCTCAACACAACCAAAACATATTTAATTAACGCTTTATTTTTCATTTTTGGTTGATCTATTCAATTTCTATTTCTGGATAACAATGAGGTAGTTATAGGTATTTAGGCGCAATACTACTATTTCATAAATGAATGACTCTGCAAATGCTCAGTAACCTCAACACAACCAAAACGTATTTGATTAGATTTACTCAATTTAAGGTCTGAAATACATTTGCTATAAATTTTATTCACTAGAAGGGTATATCCCTCTAATTATATAAGGGCTTTTGTATTCATATTTTATTTTCTTTCTCCCTAGTTTGCAATTTTTAAGGATATTAAAAGAAAATTTTAAAACAGAAAATGAGCAAGTCTAGAAGGAATACACACAAGAGTTCTCCACTCAAGGCAACCAAGAAATCAAAAAAGGAAAATCTACGTAATTATCAAAAATCTATTTTTAAGTAATGACTTTATAACTCCATGTTAATGACATTTGTGTAATATCTCCCAACATGGTAAGGGAAAATCTCTAAATTTAAATTCCCCGAACCCAAGAAAATCTATTTACACACGAGTACAAAATTCTATACTTAATCCCTAGCATGTCTCCCAGTGTTGAGGTGGAAATATCAAGGCCTTACTACCTGAGAATTGTGTCCAGACTCCACCAGCATTGATTCATTCCATGAAAGGTTCAAGAAAAAGTAAGCTCAAAGAATAGAGCAAGTTTGAGTATTGGTTAAATTTGAAGATGGAGCTTCCTTGGGAGCTTGCATAATTTAATTTGAGTTTAGTTGAATCTTATTTAGGAATTCCTTAAGTTAGTTTGTTGTTAGGTTAATTTCATATATGCATTCTTATATTTTTAGAGTCAATGTTATTTTTATAATTTTAGATCAGTTGGAATAAGTTGTAATTATGGCCCAGGGGTTGTCTCTTGGGTTAGGTCCTTACTTGTGAGTTTAATAGATTTGTGTTGGGCTTTATTATTCAAAGTCTTTTTTGATAATTGTTTACTATTCAAAGTCTTAATTTTCAAATTCAAGTCCTAGTAAAGTTAGGATTACTTAAAAGTTCAGACATAGTTATGTAATACACTTAATTCAATGGAGAACATGTTTCAGAGATTATTGTAGCTGTTGTGCTCTTTAGGATTGTGTTATGCAATTCTAGTCCAAGGTCTGATGCCTACGGAAACCTAGGTGTGATCCCTAGACGATTTTTCTTCTTCTTTCTTTATTTTCTGCACTTTTTTAATCCTCGTAACTTCATAACCAGACCTTATTTAATCCGTTTACTACCCTTAAAAATCCTATCTTTCAAACCCCAACCATTCCACCTTTCAATTATTCAACTCCAGCGCACAAGAATAGAATTCAGCCATAAGTTATTGTTCATGTCACTATTCACAGGTAATGTTCACAGTGCCTAGGGCAGACCCCAGAACTCTCTTTTCCTTGCCTAATTAAAGGCTCAAACCTTACCCCTTGATATACCTTTTTATGAAATCATAAAACCCAATATTCTCACATCCTTTTGGCCACAAAAATCAACCAAAACAACTCCATTAATCTCGCCTTCTTTCACTGCCCACATTATTTTTTTGTATAGTTTGTAGGAGAATGTACCTTCATCCTCGTCCTACATCAAGCATGGTCTTCCTTAAATATGAAATAGAGCATGATTTAAAAGGTAATATCTTATGGCAAGGTGTTTTACCCCCAGCTAATTGAGATTTTCAAAATTTATAAAAGAGGACATATACGACACGTAAGCGATAAAGAAACAAAAGGTAGAAATAAAAAGGTATCATATTTAAATATTATTAAGACATTTCAGAAGCACTTGAAATGGTTGTTATAAAGGATAAAATAAAAGAAGGTACATGGTTCAAAAAATTACAAACAAACCAAATGAAACAGCTGTAGTTAGTCAACTAAGAGATTCAAATAATGACAAAAGCTCACAGGACAGATACATTTCATAAAGATATAAAAGGTACACCATTGACAAAGCATTGACTTGTATGCCTTAAGAGATCCAATTTAATTTTTAAGCCTCAAAGTGACCACCCTACACTACTGGAATGAACTTCAACCTGCTTTAAGATGGTGGTATTAACTTCATGTATAATTATTTAAGAAAATGGTCTGAATATGGATTAAGCATGTCTTTGAATAGTATAACAAAGCATATATTAAACTGGAAAAACAAAAAGAAACTTAGGTCCCATCAAAAAGATGAACATTTTTGCATTTCATACCATTAAATAGGAAAAACAGTCTGTTTATGAGGTTTGCATCCTCTAAATTCACACCAGAAGCCTTCTTCTTTAAAAGCTCTTCTCCTCTCTTAACAACAGGCTCTTGACTTGAAGACAAAAAAAGCACCACCACCACCATTAAATATGATATATTCCATAGCTAAGATGCATGGAGATATGGAAATAAAAAATGAAAATAAATTAGCTTCTAGGTTATCTACAACAAGAAAGTTAACTTATATTATACCAGTCTGCACAAGCAGCAACATAGATAGGATACACAAGTTCAGGTGCCAGCTCCAGTGCTTCAATAACATTTAAGATCCCTAACTAAAGATACGAATTTGAAGTAAGTAGAAAAGAAAAATTAAAATTACTCATGAGAAATCCAGAAAAGTGACACATAAAAACATTCTTGGGATTGTCACAATAAAATTACATATAGGCATAACCATCTAAATTCTCAAAGTAGGATTACTTTTAGACTTCCACCAACTTCACCTTTCTAATTAAAAGTATATCACTTTTCAATGGATGTTTCCCAGTAACACGATCACTTTGAGTAATTGAAAGCCCAGCTGGGCATCCTCCCCTGCAAAGATAGAGTGAGTTTAGTAACTTAGGAATGGAGAGAAAAATGTTCAAGGATCACTCTACTGCTACAATAATAAACTGGACTTCAGAGTTCAGACCCTTGAGATGGTGGTTGATATAGAAGAGTATGCATGCAAAATTCAAGAAATATCTCGTTGTCCTGAGAACCACTAATCGCTCTGTATTTTGCAGAAACTTCATCATTAATTTGAGTTGAATGGCATTCACCAATCACCTGAAACAAAGAAAGGGTTGAAAATGATAATTTGGCCACATGCAAGAGACACCAGCGAGAACAAAAGTGATGGCTACGGAAACAAGAATACATGAATAATTTGTCATTATAAGGCACAGTTCCCATTGTAGTTTCAGTTATAACAAAATCAATAAAGAATGCTAATACATTTAGATATGGTTTCCCTAAAATAACAGAATACATGTTCTTCACTAGGTAGCTCACATTGTAGTTTCAGTTATAAAATAAAAAGGGGATGCTAATACATCAAAATATGGTTTTCCTAACATACTTGAGAACAATATGTTCTTCTCTAGATGTTTCTTTTTTTTATTGTCAGCATAATTCACACACGCACAAACAGATAGAACTGCACAAAATGAACAGTTGATACGCATAAAAGAAAATTATCTGAGAGATTGAATAGTACATATCAATACATAAGCAAAATCAAATCATAGTATTCTGATTCCAAGAATACCCTTCTATGAGGATAAGAGATTAGAGCCGTGACTCTCCATCTTCATTTTAGGTACCACTTTTGTGTTAAAGCTTATTTGGAAGAAGAAGAAGAATATGATGATAATGACGACAACAAAGACAAAAATTACACTGCTTTTAAAAATGAACCCACTGCTCATTGAATCATTATACAGGTCGTCCACTTCACAACTCTAAATCAAAGCACAACAGAAGCCCATCCAAAGATGGAGAGCTACATAATTTCTGTAAGGTATAAACACCAGCAGCAATCCCTTCACAAATCCTTGTGAATAACTCCTTCCAGACCGTCTACAGAACCACATAGAAAGAGAGTCCACAAAACCTTCCCTCTGTGCCCAAAAATTCTGAAACACAAGAAGCAAAGAATCTCCAAAAGAAGCAATAGTTCAACTGATGAAAAACAAGAATGAAAAATAGTAGGACCCCGTCGACACCAAGCTATGGTGCGAGGATCAAAATTTCGTTTCTTTTTCATCAAAACAGCCGAAATGTTTTCTGTTTCTCAGTAAACCAAAATGAAACACTAGTAGTAGAATACTGAAATTCACATGTTTCCATGGAAACAAAGTTATTTACGCAGAAACATCCCAAAATTAATGAAAACATATAAAAACAGTGGAAACATTTCTTTCATAACAACAATAATTCTAGAAGTTTTTTTTTTTTTTTTTTTTTTTTGATAAGTAACAATAATTCTAGAAGTTGGTAAAAGATAATATCTATTTGTTTTTCAAATGAAAGAGAAGATTGAAGGATTAAGATCCCAAATTCCAAGAAAATATTTCTATTTTTTTCCCTAAAATAGTAGGCAACAAAAAGTAGAAGTAATGGAAATAAAATGTAGATAAACAATTTATTTTAATACTTAGTTACTAATTATAAATTTATAATAGGTTTAAATTACTAATTGTTTTACTTATCAGTGTATATGTAACTTGTGTCAGTTATCTAATTTGTAGATATTACACAATATATATATATATATGTTATGGTATGGTATTGTATTGTATTGTATTGTATTGTATTGTATTGTATTGTATTTAATTATAATAATTTTACACATTTATAACAAATATATAATAATTTCATATTACACAAAAAATTAGCTCTAAGTTTTTTATACTAGTTTTTAATTAGTAAAGAATTATTTGGTAGTAATGACTAATTTATATTTTTTTCAATTTCACCCTAGTATCTTCTTGTGTGGATGGACATCTACCTTAAAACATTTTTAATTAATTAATTATAATATTTATCTTCCCACAATCATATATTTTATTTTATGTTTCCAAGTGTTTCTACACATTTTAAATTTTGAATAAATTACACTGAACTCTTTGAAGTTTCTGACAATTATACTGACCTCCTCTGAGATTTTTAAAATTACACTGATCTCCCCTACTTCACTTGACAAACTAAAAATACCTCCTCCAGTTAATTTTTTGTTTTCAAAACTACCACTTTCATTTTTATTTTTATTTTTACATTTTTAAAATTTTGACCCATTTTTTGAAGTTTTTTCATTTTCAAATAAATATTGATTAAAACCTTAAAGTTATTTTTATATAAATTTAAAAAAACTCTTTAAAAAAGTTAGAAAAATTTGTCGAAACAAAAAAAAAAATGCAAAAAAAAAATAGGAAAGGGGTAATTTTATCATTTTGAAGAAAAAAAAAATTAACTGGAGGAAGGTATTTGTAGTTTGTCAGTAAAAGTAGGGGAAGTCAATGTAACTTCAGAAACCTCAAAGGAGGTTAGTGTAATTGTCAGGGGAGGTGAGTGTAATTTACTCTAATTTTTTTATTTCCACTATGTTTCCAGAACATTTTTGAAATGTTTCCGTTTTCTAGGTAACCGAACCAACACTACGAAACGAAATTTTGATCCTTGGTATAGTAATGAATGAAAAGTTAGAATTACAATCCAAAATAGATTCATGAATTTGTTATGGTAAAAATAGGGCCACTTCATGTGAAATGCTTCTATTAGCCAAGAGGGAGCTTCCTTGGCAAAGCAAATCAACTATGAGTAATCTAGCCACCGCCGTCATATAAATTATTAAAAAGAAAATAAAATGCTTTACCATTTACCTACCAGCAAATAGCTATATTCCAGAATTGCAAAAAAAAAATAGATATATATATTTTTTATCAATAAAGTAAACTTGAATGAATAAAAAAAGCCCGGGAAGGGTAACCATGTATAAAAGAAAGGGACCGGCTACGACATTAATGCCAAAAATTCTACAAAATAAGCTACAAACACAATTGACTATCTTCCTTTACCCAAAAGTACAATAATCTTAAAAAATGAATCTTTTAAACAAAAATAATTCTGCTCTTGCCCCTCAAAAAGCCTTCTATATCTCTCTTTCCATATTTACCAAACCACACAAATAGTCTTCCAAATTTTCCTTCTTTCTTTACTAACCCCACAGCACCTCCAATTCAACAAAAGCATTTTAACCGTAGCAGGCAATACCCAAAATCATCCAAACAGGGAGAAGAGTAAACTCCACGTCTTTCACCATTTTGCAATGAAGAAGAAGATGATCTACCATTTCCTCCTCTTCCTTTCACATGCAACATCTATTGGCAAGATGAATTCCACGCTTTTGCAAGTTGCCCATTGTCAAGAATCAAGATGCCACCCCTAGTTGCTGACTAAACAAAAAGCAACCTTAGTGGGAACTAGCCTTCCAAATTTGCTTCCATGGAAATTCTCTTTCACACCTTCCCTTCAAGGCTCTATAATATGATTTTATTGTGAATTGTTTTTGACAGCCCACTCCCCAAATCATTCTATCACCTCTACTATCACCACTCTACAATTTCCCAACAACTTCAAAAACTCCACCTCTCCCATCCATAAAAAAGAATTAACTTCAAAATTTTAGTTAAAATTTGGAAGTCATCAGTTCAGAATCTGTAAGCCCTCCCTCAATGTGGAATCATGACAAGTTGAACATTTGTAGCAGAGAACATACCTCACAGTCACTGAGGTACCTTTAATGATAGGTGTCCATGCCACAGATCCCAGTTGGAGGAAAATAGGTCCCTGATACAACCTTGTTCGACATCAAGGGAATAAAGGTTGGGCTGATTCCACTTCGAGGTAAAAGTCATCATAGTCTTGCGGCTTTAGAAACATAATTCTGCCCCTCCTGCCAATTTTGATTCAAACTAAGCAAGAACGCATCATACCACAGCGGCGGGAGCCTCGTGCACTAGGCTAGCCCTTTTGTTTGTACTTGTTACAAGCACGCAGCCTTGGCACCTTAGGCCACCAAACACCTCAGTGGGTGGCACCTAAGTGGGGAGTGAGCTGGGCAGCCAACTGGGAAGTTGAGCTTATTAATGATAATCACACAGAAGAACAAATGGGTTGGTCCTGCAAGAACATGCTCATTCTTCATCCATAGAGAACCTTTCGAATTGCAAGGTCACCAATACTCTCTATAGAAAACAGAATAGATTCTCTCTCGGGAGGAGGCTTTTGAGAGATGCAAATGAAGCAGAGCCTTTAATTGATTAAGAAGAAGAAAATTAGGGACCATATGAGGTCGAAGCCAACTTAGCCTCGTGTTTCAAACTACATAGATTTTCACACTATTTGCTTTGTTAGAATAAAAAAATTTAGTTGACCCAATGTATTAGTATTTTTTTTTTTTTTTTTTTTTATAAGTAATGTATTAGTATTTTTTAATGATATATTTGTCTTATTTGGGTCACATCCACGTGAAAATTGCATGATTGATGACTAGACCTGAGGTGAGGTGGCAAGGTGAAGTTGACGCAAACTAAAGAATGAGAGAGAAATGGGTATGTCACAAGATTGGCTCAGGAAGTACACTAAGGCCATACATGTACAACTAAAGTGAATTGTACAATCTTTTTTTTTTGGTGAGTAAAGAGTAATTGTATTAAAAGATGCCCAAGTGGGGTGCACCCATTTACAAAAGGAGGAGACTCAAAGTTAGTAAAGTTTCATATCACTTACAAAATCTGCCGAAGGATTGCAAAACCCTCCTACCCATACATACAAAGTATACAAAAAAAATGCTCCCAACTCTATAAGAGGCAACTTCAACCCCCTCAAAAATTCTTCTATCTATCTCCTTCCATATACACCAAAAAAAGGCAAAGTGGAACCACGTCCCAAACTTTACATATACCCCGACTTTACAACCCATTCTTCAACTTGCAAGAAGCTCAAAAATTGTTCTTGGCAAGACCCAACAATAAACACAAGTTGCCACAAATCTCTCGCAACCTCACAATGAAGCAAAAGATGGTCCACTATCTCCTCCTCCTTTCTTCCTCTTTTTTGCACATATAGCATATGTTTGCCAATGTGAAGCCCCTCCTTTAAAGACTATTCATTGTAAGAACTGCCTACCATTTGGTTGCCTAAGCGAAAAAAGCCACTTTCACATGGGCATGGAGTCTTGGACACAAAATTGCCTTCTAAGGAAAATCACTAACACCGTACCTGGCCCATTATAGGTTAAACGATCTAACTAAGAACACTTCTCACTGTTTTCCATCCTCCATCTTATTGATCTTCCTTATCTTCAATAGGATTAAAGTGGAAGAGAAGCTCCATCAGGCACAATGCTTCCTTCAGCTCCCAACACTGGAAGTCTCCCCCAAAACCAGAACCCAAACTACCCCGTCTTTAGTATAGGTCACAGAATCTACTACTGATGCATCTCAATTTAAAGTAATTTGAAATAATTAGGGAAATCAAACCCTCAATGCGAAGCCTCCACTCCATACATCTGCCCAAAACTTCGCCCTCATCCCTCCACCCACTTCAAAAACTAACAAACCAAAAAGAAGTCTGCATCCCTTTCCTTATTGTTAGGATCATGGTGTCCAATTTTGTAATTGGCTAATCCGGTTAGACAAAACATGCTTTGTGTGTAATCCTTAAATAAGTCCTTCAAGTGAGTACCTCGATACCCGTTCTTCCCCAAGTTCGTCCAAAAGACATTATTGTGTATCACTACCGGTCGACTTGGTTCTCAAAGGGTAAAATAGTCTTTTTTATTTGATTCGGATCCCACACACTCACATCATGCATGCATTGCATATAGATTTTATCTTTATCATCATTTATGTGATTGACTTGTGATTGTGAACTAATTCTCCTAAAATGCATCTTTAAAACCCTTAAGGGAAAAATTCAGTTCACAAGACAAGCAATGAATGAGGAGCTTGATGCATTCGAACGAACAAAAGAGAAGTTCATTCTCATTCATTTTCATTCGTTCGAACATTTGCATCAAACGAGCTGCTGCAACCTCAGAGTTGTACTCATTTGATATTCGTTCTTTGTTCGTTCGAACAAACCCTGGGCGGAAAACAAATTTATAATCTGATTTCTAGTCATTTGGAAATCAATCAAGCTCTTTGCGAAAATAGGCAAAATTTGAGAGCAGCCAAAAACAGAGTGAGAGAGTCTCAATTTGTGAGAGCTAATTTGTTTATAGATCTTGAAGCTCTTGTGAGAGATTGTTCATACATGACATTCATAATCATCTCTACTCGTTTTCATTAATCGGATTTGTTCAAACCACACGATCCAATTAAATCTAAAGAGCCTTGGCTCACGTCAAACTCACCATTGAGGATAAATGGAGTTTAAGCATGAGGATTCGGCATTGAGCGATCGGTGGACACCAATGTCGTGAGGATTCGTGCTTGTTGAGTGGCTTGATCAGAGGATTCTGAGACCGTGGAAGAGTTCGGTTGTTTGAAGGATTAGCTATGAGAATCTTGAGGATTCGAGGGGAATTTGAAGACGTAATCAGAGAGAACGGAGATAAAAGTACCTAACTCATTCGGAGATTCGTTATATTTCACTTTCCATCATAGTGTATTCCATCCATGAGCATTGGCCCAGCTCTAGAGTTTTACTCCAAGGATTATTGTCCTTGGTAGTTTTCTCCGTCATCAATCGGTTTGCAATCTCTCTCTCTCTCCATCTTTTTCAATTTACTATATGCTTAATTGAATTGCTTCCGCTTAATTTTAAAAATTGAGTTTTTCATGATTTTCATAATTGTAGATTAAATTTAGATATTAAAAAACTTGATTTAGTAAATTAATTGAAATCAAAATTGATAGCTTCGTTAATTTTGCTTTGAATTGTGAAAATTGCTATAAACTCAATCTAGTTGATCAATTTGGTGAAGTTTGAATGGGTTAGGGGTTAGTGAATTGGTTGATTCTTGGTTGATTCATTGGTGAAAGGGCATAACTATTAGATTAATCACGTTGAGTGATTTGTTGTTGATTGTGTCATCTTTGTAATTAACCAAGAATTGGAATTAACTTGAAAAACAATTTTAATTCTAGACCTACCTATTCAACCCCCCTTCTTGGTCATTCATGCTTTGGGATCTTGAGTGATATCCTTGTGTTATCCCTTCGTGCAAACACTTATAGCTTTCCACAAACCCACCCCATAAGAACCCTCCACCTCTCTAGACACTCACTCTCCCTCCTTGCACCAAACTTGGTTGCTATATAACCAATCTCCACCAAACATTGGGCTCTCTCTCAAGTCTCTACAACCATTTACAAAGGAGTGCCTTATTGAAGACCTTCATGTCCTTTATCTCCAATCCTCCCTCCTTTAGGAGAATTCTAATTCTATCCAAAATATCTAAGTGAATCTTCCTCTCCTCTTCCTCCTCCTCCCAAATGAAGTCTCTTTTCAGCTATGAAGCACGGACACTCTATTTTGGTTCACGTGTCCGTGTCGGACACGTGTCAGACACCGACACTCTCGGACACTTCTCGAACACGTGTCTAGACACTTGAATCATAGATGTTGATGATTAAATGAAGAAGTTTTTTAATTTTTTTTGAATGACTTTGTTATTTTAATATCTTAATAATATTTTTTAAATTTGTGTGTTTTTATGCTAATTTTAATTGAAATAACATTAGGTTTTTATTATATGGTCATATAAAAATATAAAAAATTGTATATATTTAACGTGTCCCTATCATGTCCGTGTCCTACTTTTTTGAGAAATAACGTGTCTACGTGTCCGTGTCCGTATCCGTGCTTCAGAGATTTTCAGCTTATCCAGTCTTTTATCTAAGGACACCAAAATCAAGAACTGTAACATGGAAATACATCGAAAGACTTGCAAGCATGCTTTTGATCAAAGTAAGTTCCACCCCCCCCCCCCCCCACCCCGGGAGAGATATTCTCTTCCAAACTGCCAATCTTTGCTGAAATATATCCACAATTGGGTCTCACACAACTTTTGCCTTAGAGGATAATCCCAAAGGTAGCCCCAAATAAACTGAAGGAAGGTAACCAACCTTGCATCCCAAGTTCCATGCCAACACCTCTGCCTCCCCCACTAGAATGAGTTCACTAATGCCAAGGTTCACTCTTAACCCCGACATTACTTCAAAACACAAGAGAATATATCTCAAGTATTGAAGGTGGATTTCCTCAGCACTGCAAAATATGATGGTGTCATCAGCAAAAAGAAACTGAAATTCTTTTATCCTCTCCCCTAATCTATCACCCACACCAAAACCTCTCAATAGACCACACTCCATGGCCCGAGCCATCATCGTGCTCAGGGCTCATAGCAACCACAAAAATAAAAAGAGAGAAAGGATCTGCCCGCTTTAAAGCTCTAGAACTTCTTAAAAAAAACCATTGGAGAACCATTCACCAACATTGAAAGTGAAACTATCAATATACACATCTCCATCCATCTTCTCCACTTAACACCAAACCCCAACCTTTCAAGTATGTGTAGCACATGGTCATAAGCCTTCTTTTTATCCAATTTGGACACCAACCCCGCCTTATCAACACTACATCAAAAATCGGCCTTCCTCCCACAAAGGCATTCTAACTTTCTGACACCAGCTTCGCATAACACCTCTTATCTGATTAGCTAAGAGCCTACCTTCGCCTACCCATTGAGCTTATAGATCTGAAGTCTTCAATATTTTCAGCACCCTCCTTTGACACCAAAGCAATGAACGAGGCATTAATACTTCTCTCAAAAGACCCATATTCATGAAAATAATCAAAGACTGCCACAGAGATCCACATACAGTCAAAGCGTTCAAGAAAAAAATATACTTAAGTATCGATTAGAAAAATAATACAAACGAGGCCCACAGACACACATATTCTGCGCCAAAGTATGGCAAAGAAGAAATGGAACCTTCCTGTCATTATAGATAGGAGACATTGGGAATGAAGTGCTTGCTGATTCTTAATATTGATACACAATTTTTTAGCAACTATATATATGCATGCATAACATATATTACGTAGGAAAAAGGGAAAGAAGCACTCACAATTCTTAAAAAGGATAGAACTGTAACATACCTTTGCAGTGATTCTCAAAATTATCTCATGGTGCTGAAGAGGAAGCTTTGAAATATTAGCTACAAGAATAGGTGCCATATTTTCCTTTTCCTATAACAAAAGGATGACACGTTATTATCAATTTCAAACATGTTACTGTGACAAGCAATCATTCCAAATCAAGTAAAACACAGATTTTCTAAATGGAACTTCAAGCAACTGAGAAATCCATACAGACCTCTAAACGCAAGCGGTCAAATGTCATCTCAATATACACAATGCAAAAGTTCTTAACCATTGGAGCAGCATTAGCTTCCACATACAATTCCCATAACTCGGACAATGGCAAAGCAATCTCTGGCTGGTGTTTCACTCTCTTGTTCACATGACTCAGGATCTCAATAACCTAAAATAACAATGATAATGGATAAATAAACGAGGTAGAAGATTACATCAGAGAGAGACTTAATTCTACAACTTATAGAAGTATAGAATCCAAAACCAATATACAATTACAAATTAATTGACAGTGAAAGAGCTATAGATAGCAATTTGATAGAGACTCAATTATGAAGCTTAAAGCAAATTTACATATATAAATGTGTGTATACATATAAATATATGGAGAGAGAGAGAGAGAGAAGAGAGCGGCACCTTCTTTCTGACCGCAGAGGACTGAGAGGAGAGAGATGAAATTGAGAGGGGAAGAAGCTTGGAGAGTAAACTCTCGAGTTTGGAGTCGTCACAGAGAGCCAATCGAGTCAGCATTCGATCAAGCATTTCCTCTACCTCTGCGTCGGACTTCCCTGACGAAACTGACGACGACAACGATGATTCTGCCATTGCTATTTTCTGTTCGTTTCTTTGCTTTTCTGGAGCCGAATGAAGGTGCTACGATGGAACCCAGAGATTGGGTCTTCAGGGCATATATAACGTCTGAGTAGTGACCACAAACATAGGTCATGTATAGCTACCCAACTTTTGGTACAAAGTAATTTTCCTTGTCTATCGATACCGTCAAATTTTTGGTAAAATTTATTAATTATTAAATTTTTTATATTTTTATTAATTAAACGTTTTTTCTTGCATATATATAATTTTTAATACTTAAAGTAGAAATATATAGAATGTTCAACTTAACTTATAAAAATAAAAATAAAAAATCTTATTGTCCTTTTGAAGTTTGAACTAAATAAGTTACATTTTCTATGCTTGTTATGTCATAATTTTTTCACTTACAATATTTTTACTCTAATTGTGTATATATATATATATATGACTATTTTATTTCTCTTATAATTGATATTATAAAAGATTTTCTTGAAAACAGTATCAATTATTTGTTAATAGAATTATTAATTATTCACTATAGAAACAAGTTGATTTCTTAAAAGTTTATTAATTATTAAAGATTATTCACTTATTGAATATTAATTATAAGAGGGTCAATTGTAATCTACTTCCTATTTAGTTAAGGAAATACCAAAATTTTTGAATTATTTCCCAAGTTTTTATTGGAAATTATAACCTAAGAAGTCCCCAATTTTTTGTTGACAATATTTTCCCTATTATAAAAACATGATGCACTGCTAGTTTCCTCGTCACATCATCCTTTTTTACTTTTTAGAATTTTAAAATTAAATAACTTGCAATATATAAATCTTTTTTAATCCTATATATGTACTCTAAAAATCAAGAATTATCAAACAAGATCCATATTGTATATAAATCGTCTTTTAAACAGAGAAATTTTGTTCCATACATAAAAACCATAGAGAAATTTCTCTATCCACTTGAATTCAATTATTTCCTTTTATTGCCTTCATGCTCCTCACTAACTCTATGTGTGTCACGACCCGAAACCCACCTTATGGGGATCTCGTGTCGCGGGGCTTGCCCAATGACCGTCCCTACCTTTTTCATTCTTAGCATCAATGACAACAATAAATAATGTAATATAATCAATAAAGTGCAGAAGCCTTATTACAAACATCATTCAAAGTCTAAAAATAAAATCGATAATAACCTAAACATAAACCACTTTTAGGTGGTGAGTACATGGGAGAGACTATATCATTTTATTGTGCTCCTCAACTGCCTCCTTATGCTTCTGACCTCTTACTGTGGTTTTATAGCATTCTCACCTGAAAATATAATGAATGGAATGAGATAACAAAGCTCAATAAGTAAAAGCTTATCTTAAATACGGGTTATGGATTACATAGGAAAACATGAATTCAAAGTAACATGATAGCCAGTCATGACAACGATTGCAGTTAACAGTAAAGTGCTACAAGGCCAATAAACAGTAAAGTCCAATAACAAGTGTGAGTAGTAATGTACCATGGATATGGATAAAGCACAATAATCACAATCAACATGAATACTGCCACAATAAAACGGTCACAGTCAAGTACAATTAATGAGAAAGAGGTTAATACATATAAAATACCCTCATAACTCCATATGTAAGTACACCCCCATCACCAAATGTCCGATCACGGAATCGACCCATAGGTCTAGTCAATCAGCCCGTAGATCCAGTCAATCGACCCGAAGGTCCAGTCAATCGATAAAAACACCCCCATCACCATTTGTCCATTCACGGTCTCAACATTCAATTACAAATCAAGATTCTATTGTGTATAAGGTATGAAATAACATGACATGTATACAATGATAGGCATTAGTACAGTGAATCAAATCATGAGATATCAGTCAATAAACCTCCACCAGACAGGACAATATCAATGATGGGAACAATAACAATAGATACATACATGACTACAAGTTTTGGCAGTAATAGAAAGATCGTGGCTTGGAAAACCACGTATAAGATATAGGAATCCACTTACCTTATCAGTGTCCTGGTATCCCATGACTTTCTCCTTTCTTTTTGACTTGCCTATACATCAATAAACACGTTTTAGCTTTCATGTCATTTATCGAATTTATACCTCGCTACTCTAAATATCTCTTTTACTATTTTATGCTCTTACGGTTTCCGATTTGAACTTAATTTACCCAAGGGCAAAATGGTCATTTACGTGTCTCTATTTTTTGGGTTCTGTTTTCACAATTTGGACTTCACCGTTGAGTCTAGAAGGTTTGAAATAATATAAATCTACTATTTATTTAACTCAATCGAAGTCCGTTTGCCTCACTTTTGACTTAGGGGCATTTTGGTCATTTTAGCATTTCTATGAGTACTTTATTTTTTAGGACTCCGTCTCGTGAAACAGACCTTACCATTAAGTCCAGAAGGTCTAAAACAATAAGTTTTCATTATTCATTCGACTAATTTACGCATCAAAATTTAATTCGAATTTATTTAATTTCCTTAATTATTTAATTTACTTAATTGTGTCTAATATATATATTATTTGAAGCAAAATAAATCACATGTGCCTCAGTGGCACAGTGGTCCATCCTTCCCACTCCTTCCCCTTGATCACTGGTTCAAATCACAGGGGGCAACCCTTTTTTTTTTTTTTTCTTTTTTTCCATTTCCTGTACATTTGTTAATTGTAAGCCAAATAATGAATAGCTTCTCCTTTCCAACCAAACACCTCCCAAACTCAAATTTAAAATTTTACCCATAAAGTAATAGTGTTGGGCAGCCCTTTGAATGGGCGGGTCGGGTCGGGTCGGGTCGGACCCGACCCGATTTGGCCCAAAATCAAGAAAAAACTAGCAACCGCGCAGCACCTCCCAACGCATGGCCGGTCACCTCTTCCGTCAACGGCGACTCGCCGGCGATAGATTTTCTCACAGTTTCCACTAGGTCCGAACCTACAGGTCATGGGCAACTCAAATCTACCCTCGGGTTTTCGATCAAAGCGTCGAAACACTCCCAAAACAGGGAAAATCGCAACTCCACTAGAGCTGTGTGATTTTTTTGACCAGCCCTTTTCTCCTCTAGTTCCCACCCTTTTCTCTACCTTTTTTATCCAATTTTGATCCTATAAATTTCCTGCACCTAAGAGGATAATTTTTCCATAATTTAAACAAAGTTTAATACACAAAATCACTCAACCCAACTCAAATTCCATAACTTATGATTGTTGAATTCTCCCTTATTCCTTCTGTCATGACCCGAAACCCAACCTGTGCGGATCTCGGATTGCGACCGCCGCCTTCAGGCCCGGGAGCCTGAGGGCAAGGCAAAACATGGGCGACGGTATCGAATAGCGGTGCGGCCTTGATTTGCGGAAGCGTGAAAACCCTTTTCTTCTTCTTTTTTTTTTCTTTAAAATCCTTTAAAAACTTTCGCACAGCCGTCCGGTACTGTCGCTCCTCATAGCGGTACACATGAATAATCACATCAGAGCATACTAAAAATTAAAGTCTTATACATGATACATATTCGAATGCCTCAAGGGCTTAAGTACATATGTGGTTGCCTCTTGGGCTTAAATACATAATTGTCCAAAAGTACGACATCAAAATTCGACCAACCATAGGCCCTAATACTTCCCAAAAATGTCTCCAGAATCCTAATGGAGCTGCCTATCATTTCTCCCCAAATTGGGCAAGGGTCCACCCATCGTCATCACCTGAAAAATGTTAGGGAATGGGGTGAGCTTCGAGAAGCCCAGTGAGTAATTCTAACATCTGTCATGGGTTTCAATTGGTAGTGGTTTCGCACGTGAGAATTTTGTAAAATACTCACTACCAATTGCTCGTATACTTGGAACATAGAGTACATGCATTCTTTAAACAATGGCTTTGAAACATTAAAGTATTCAAGCTAACTTGTACTTTCGGAATAAGGTATATGAATTTCAAATCATGTAAATATGCATGGTGAAAATGAGGAAAAAGCCTGCTTCCATTTTCAACACACACCTTATCACTTTCATTAACAGAATCCGTTTCGAACCAGATTCCCATTTTACTTTTCGTGGAGATATCTCATATGCCTGGGGGATTAGATCCTGCTACCTGGCATTTATTCGTATCGTAGTTGGGTTCCTAAGAAACCCGATAGAAATCCGTGGTGCTTATGCACAATTTATCTTGCATTTAAAAGCATTTAACCCATAATTCCTTCGTGTGGATGCATTTAAAAGCATTCAAAACATACAGTTCATAATCTCATGATAGGGTATTGAAATACGTGAAACATGTAAATTCAGGATATATAATAACATTTGAAATCGAAATTTTAGACATGCAGAAGTATATCTCAAGGGACAGTAGTAAATTGTTCAGGAAGCATGTCATAACAGAATATTTAAAACGGAATTGTGTAAAAACAGAATTTGATATTTAAAACATCATTCAAATCCGTGGAATTAAATCTCCACTTCAAATGTGAGGTTACTCACCTTGATTCCCCGGGTTTGCACTACTGGTGGGCTTTTCCCTTTCCTTTGTATTTCCTAAGAAAATTATAAAGAACTCGTTAACTTCACATTTACCTTAAATCGTTACCTATTCATGCTCTTTCATTTAATTTTAGGCCTGACGTATCCTAACTTCCTAGGATTGGTCTTACTAGTCAACTCGTGGTGACTTGATGAGTTTTATTTTCCACGTGACTAAATTTTCAGTACCTATTTTGGTGTTATGGACTTCACCGTTGGGTTTGGAATGTCCGACATAGTCAAAATAGACTATCTGTTAGTTCCATTTGGGCTTCGGGTACCATAGGGGTAGTTTGGTCATTTCGCGTGTCATATTTTTCGGAGTCCCGTCTCATGAATCGGACCTCACTGTTGATCTCAGAAGGCCCAAGAAAATAAGATTACACTAATAACTTGTCTTATTTGGACATCGGCTACATTAGGGGCAATTTGGTAATTTGTACTTTAATGTATCGTAATTTTTGAACCCTCGTCTCGTAAAATGGACCATACCATTGAGTCCGGAACGTCCAAAATAGTCAAAATCCACTATTCGTTTACTTTATTCGGACTCCGTTTGACTTATTTATGACCTAGGGGTAATTTCGTAATTTTTATTATTTAAATATTATTAATTTAATATTAATTTATTTTAAAATGGGCCACAGTGGAATTTCATAAAAGTTTTGGGGTCAAAGGGTGATTATACAAACTGTCGGTCTGGACCAACCGGTTCAGTTCTGTTTCAACTAAACCGGTCCAATGTTAATTGGACCAGCCGGTTTGACACGTAGTGCTGACGTCATGATGACGTCAGCCTTAAATTTGAATTTTAAATATCACTTAGTTAAACGACGTAGTTCCGGGTAACCCAAACCCTTTATTCAAACATCGGGTCAGGACCCGACCCGAGGTCCGACCCGTGACCCGACTGTACATCGTCTTCCCCACCGTTTCACCCCTACTGTAGCCCTAAATTTCTGGGTTTTATTTCTTCAATTTCGTAGACTTCTGCTCGATTATTTGTTACTGTTTTCTACTGAGATGGTTCCTGATATCATGTAAATCATCTTAGCATTCATTTTATGCTTCGATTCGAGCTCTATGGCTCTGATTCAAAAAATGATAACCGCGACCTGCAACTTGTTCTAGCTCCTTCATTTTAGGTCCGTTTCCTATGAAATCTGATGTGTTGTGACCTACAGAGCATGGGGTTCAAGTCCCCATTCTCATATTTTAGTTTGGTCACTTTTCTTGAAGAATTGGGTCTTAAACCCGTGGCTAGAGTTTGAAATTTGAGGGCCTTAAACTAGGTTCTGGGGTCGCGGCCTATGGTTTTTTGAGATCCTAGGGAGGTCTATTTCATGTTTCAACCCTCAAAAGCTCGATTGGTTGAGGTCGGATCAGACCTACAACCTCAAGGTCCATTAATGGCGGTTTAGCTACGGGTTCGTGGTTTGGGCAGTTTCGTAGGTTCAAATCACCCGTAAACATCTCAGTTCTCATTGTTAAATTACTACACATGCATTAACAGTCCTGAAAAGCTATAAAACAGTGGCCGAAATCCAAAGAGAAAATGCTCAGAAAATTTTGAATTTCTTACCTTGTGCACAGTCGTCTCCTAGGGTTCGTTTCAGTCAGAAGCCTCCCAATGGAGCAGGTCGGGTATAGTGGTGCAGCCTTTCAGTTCCCAGTCCTTAGCCCCTTCAATGGATTCCCACAACTCAAGCTTTCTCTCTCTAACTTCCTCTCTCTAACCCTCTTTCTCTCTCTATAAGATCAGTGCACTAGGTTCTCTACTGATCTGATTTCTCTTCCATGCATATATGGAGATTATCTAAATCAAAATCAGATTGTCTTTAGTGTTTCATCCCCCCAAGTGCATGATGGATTTGCATGCAACTTGGTTGGGGGGAGATGCAATCATGGGTGTATAGGCACATGATGATCTATGGGGGCATAGGAGTGATGCATGCTGATGTGTTGCATGCTTGGTGATTGGTCACTTTGGGGAGAGGTCAAATCTGATTGCTATTTATATATATATCTTTGCATATATATGCACAAAGGTGCTCTTAGCTTAGTTGGTAAATTTTTGGTAACCCAAATTCTGCCTAGGTTGGTCAAGGGATCAAATCCTCTTGGCCACAATTTTTGGTCCCTTTTCCATATTTCGGGCTTAGGCCCTGTTTGGCTGCGCATTAATGCAGTTTCCTTGTTTTTTTTTTTTTCCTAACTATCATTCTGTAGCTTATTTTTCGACGCGGTTTCTTCTGGTCAACTCCTAATTAGGTTAGCTTCTTAATTATTCTTTATGTTTAGTTCAGATAAATGATTACTAACTAATCATTACTTAATCAGGGTCGGGGTGTTACACCTTCATTGTTTTTCTTTCTTGTTTGTTCTAAATTTGTTCTCTTCTACTCTAGATTAATGTTCTATACTCATATACAAGGTCAAAGAAATTAAAAGTGTATATATATATATATATATTTTAGATGCAACTTAGAAACTAGAGGGGATAAAATGAGAATAATATTAGAACTTCAGTTGTAGTTACAACATCTACACAGGAACTCAAATGTTGCGCAGCAATGGTCAAAAACAATGGGTCAACCACTTTAGGTTCTCATCCTCGTTCATTTCATCCATTGTGATGTAAACTAAAACCTCATCACCTGCCCATTCAAGATACGGTGTTACACAACCAAAGGCGTCCCCACAGGTGTTCGCATCTCAGCATCAATGACATAAACAGTACAGATCTCATCTCCTTTAGTGTTGGTGGCTTACCCCTTACGCCCGGCCCCGCTTCTTCTTTCTTATTCTTTTTTATTTCTTTCCACTTCCTGCGCCTGCTGCTCTGTTTCTTTCCTTCCTTGTTTTTTCTCTTTTTTTTTCTTTCTTTAAGTCTAACACTTCCTATTCTTTAGTTCTCTGTCTCTATCTCACTCTCTCTCTCTCTCTCTCTCTCTCCCCTATTGCCTTTTCACTTATTGCGCTTGACTCTCATCTGTTTTTTTTTTCTTTTTTTTTTTTTTTCTTTTTTTTTTCCTTTCAGTTACATGTTGTAACTCATGCACATTTACCTTCACATTTATATGGTTATATATTTATATCTATACATATATATATATACACATACATAGATATATATATATATATATATTTCAATTCCAATTTTTTTTCTTTCAAATTCTTATTTGATTTTTCTTTTTATTTATTTATTTATTATTATCATTATATATATATATATATTTTTTGTCTTTTATCGCTATTCGTTTGCCCTAGCTTGTTCGGGTCGGGGTATCACAATATGATTGTCTTACTTCCTTCAAAACTAATGAGATTTTACTAAGGAATAGAGAATTTTTTTAGGCAAGCAAATAAATTTCTCTGTGCAGAGAGAAAGAATAGAGAAATTTCTCTATCCACTTGAATTCAACCATCTCTTTTTGTCTCCTTCATGCTTGTTACAAAACTCCATGTGATTGTTTTCCTTCTTTCAAAAATAATGAAATTTTACTAAAGATAGAGAAAAAAATTCATGAGTTCACTCAAAATTAGAAATTTGATTTTATTGACATGTATGGAGTGAATTTGTGACTAGTCACGTAAACTAAGCTTAAAATCCCACACTTCATTTATGAATACACGGGGTTTTGATCTTCAATCACCATCTTATAAATCTATAGCCATTGAAATAGGTGAATAAACTAGGTCAAGAGAGAGGTCAAGTGGAGAGATAAGACAAGAAGCGCACACTAACATTAAACTGGGGAGAAAATAGGGAAAATTTAATCATTAAAAAAATATAACATTGCCACATCAGCAACATTTGATCTGGAGTCAGAAAAATTAAAATTTTAGAGACTTTTCATGTTAAATTGTTTTGCTTTAGATCATAACTTGTAAACACTTATTCTCAAGGACTTAATAATAATTAACTATTTTTATTACTTGGTTCAAAATTAATTTTATCCAATAAATATTTAATTATTTTTAATTATTCTCAAAGATTTTGATTAATTTTTTCAAATTATTTCCAAGCTTTTAGAGTTATTTAGCAAAAAGTAATGAAAATGATAATACGATAACCCCTTTTTTTTAAAAAAAATATGCCGCTGTGAATCCCATTTTAATGAGAAAATGTGTCTTTGTCTATTTCAATTTGTTTTTAGATTATCTTAATTTGATACCTATCAATTTCCAAATCCTTAATTTGTTGCACATTTAACTGAAGCATCCTAGACTAGAAACAAGTGCTTAGAATTCAATTGCATGAAGAACGTCTAGAATATAATTGTTTTAAAATATTAAAAAAATGTGTATCCTTAACTCCAGAAGAGGCTAACTATATCCTAGCCAAGATATATAAGGGGATCTATAGTAACCATAATGGCGGTAGGACCATAGCTCACAGAGCACTAACTCAGGGCTACTACTGGCCTGGTATGTTAAAGCATGCTAAGGAATATGTTCAGAAGTGTGACAAATGTCAATGTTTCGCCTTTTATCGACATCAACCTCATCATAAACTTGTCCCTATCACGAGTCCCTGGCCTTTTTCACCAAGTAGGGAATGGACATTGTAGGGCCATTACCAAAAGCCCTTCAGAACAGAAGATTCCTTGTAACACCCTGATTTGAACTAGGATCCGTAAGTCGTGGATTTTAAATTAGTAATCGACGCCTTAAGTGACGAGGTCGGTTTCAACCCCGGCGTGCGGACTTTTAAGTAATAGTCCTGAAAACTCAGGACGACTGTACATCACTTTCGTTGAAATTACCAACCTGTTTCGGTTAGTTTCATAAGAATTGTAGAATTTCACGTTAACCGCCGATCCTTAGTACGAGTGTAAGATCATGGCACGTTTTACGAGGTTACGAGGAATTAGTGTAAAGATATCTACACTTAAGAAAATAATTAATTAATTTAAAATAATTAATTAATTAAATATATGAAATTAATTATTAGCTAGAATAAACAAAAACATACACACTTTAAAAGTGTATTATGTGTGTATATGCATATGGCCAAGTGCATGTATGCATGCAAGTGTATACATGAGATAATTAATTAACTATATATATATATATATATATATATATACACACACACATTACATAGAGACATGCCATTGCCCAAGGTGTAAAAAGGGTGTGTGTGTGTTGGCTGTGAAGGGTGTGTGTGTGACATGGTGTGATATATATATATACATATATATATATATGCAAACAAAACACCACACACACAAACGGCTGATTGAAAGCCTGCCCCAAAACAGTAAAAACCTGAGCATGGATATTGCCACAAGTTAAACTAGTGGTTGGGGCAATCAGGGGAGGTGATAATGGTGTATAGTTATAAACCCATATATACATAATTGTATACACACATGCCACACGAAAAATTCAGAGATTGAGAGAAAGAATGAGAGATTGAAGGAGTTTTGGGGTACTTAGAGGTGGAAAGCAAAGGGAAAAGAGGAGAGAAACCGAAGGAGAAAGGTAAAAACACCAAAAACCCAATACTTTCTCTCTCTAAAATATTTGTATGTATTACAAGTTGTTTTAGGTTTTCTTAAGCATGCATGATGTCTAGAGTATGAAAACTTGAATGAGGCATGGAAAATTGGTCTTAAATCAACCCAGAACCATGAAACCTTCAACTGTACACAAGGCAGCCATGGGAGACCTTGCTTACAGCAGGTCTGAATCCGTCACCACCAAATCCATTTGGCTTATCTAGACCTGAACTAGACCCTACCAGCATTCTAAAAACGCATGACCGCGATCACAAAGCTCTAGAAATGACCTTCAAAGGTCGAGTTGCAGGTACAGGTTTCAAAACCCAACCTCACGAACTCACTGTTAAACCCACTTTTATGAATGGAAACTGAATCCCCGTCCCATGAGGGTCACACATAACCAAGTTCCATAAAAAATGTGGTGAGTGGAGGATTTACCAGTCAGTTACAGGTTCGGCTATTCCTCCATGGACCGAACATATGAGCTCATATCGAACTCTCAAATGAATACCGAAAGGGTCCCTAATGTCCCAAAAATGATATGAGACAAAAACAGAAAATATTGAGCAACCCAAACTTCATGAAATCTCGAACAAAAATCTGTAGGAATTAGGGCAACAGTGGGTTGGGTCTGTGAGGAAGACGACGAGTTGACTCATCGTTTTAAAACTGAGATGGACTAGTTGACTCGGACACGTGGTAGCTTCTGGACCTGCCACCACATTATTGAAACTACACCGTTTTGCTTAAGGGTTTTAAAACCCTGATCTTCCCTGTTTGGCTACGCGTATTGGGCCCAAATTAGATATCCTACACACGGTTTAAATAACCTCTCCACGGATAAATGGCCTGTTCGCTATTTGGTTTAAGAAAACAGAGAAAAATAAAAAGGGCGCAAGCCCTGGGGTTCGAACCCCAGACCTCACACGCCTAAACAGTAACCTTTCCCACTCGGCCACGCGCTAGCGTGTGGTCTATATATGCGGCAATATATATATATATATATTAAATAAAATCCAAAAAAAAATTAAAAAGGTGCAGTGCATCTGGAGGGACTCGAACGTGGTATCTATTGGAAAAGGGAGGTGACACACTAACCAACATGCCACCAGTACACACCCAACTGTATATCCATACTAAATAAATATATATTATACCTTATGAATTTAATTTAAATAATCCAAAATGGCCCGAAACCCAAAAATTAACAAGTCATATATGTATTCTTACTATCTCGGACCTTCTGAGTCCAATGGTGAGGTTCGCATCATAAGACGAGGTTCCGAAAAATTAAAGACACTTAAAAATGTCAAAATGACCAAAATTGCCCCTAACATGTCCTAAGCTGAATTAAATTCTAAGACAGCCTAAATTAACTTTCTTCGACGTTCCGGACTCAATGGTAGAGTCCATTCCACCAAAAGAAGTATCTAAAATAAAAAGACATAAAATTTGATGAATAACATCAATCAGGTGGCTATAAATTAGAACACTGCCAAGTACAAAACTAAGGCTTGTATGTTAAAACGAAATACGAGGAGACTCGACACGTAAACATGTGAAGTAATTAAAATTAATTTAAAGTTAATGGAGCTACCAGAAGAGTATGAATTAAAAATAAATTAAACTCCTAACACATTAAATTATGTCATAGGTTAAGAGTACGAGTTAAATTAAATACATAGGAAATTATGAAGTCGTTTTAGGATTAATACGATCTAAGCATAAGTTAAGAAGCACCAATAGGTGATATTGTAGTGGTGTGAAGTTAATAAGACTAGATTATGAATTGTTCTTAGGAACTACAAAGGAAATGGGAAAGCGCATTGTTAGCACTGACCCTAAGGACCGAGGTGAGTAACCCTGCCTTTGAAATGGAGATTTAACTCCATGAATTTGAAGAAGTTTTAAGTTCAATTTATTTGAAGCCTCGAATATCAAATTCAATATCATATGATTCCTGTTTTAAAATATTTTTTGCTTTCATAAACTGTATTGTGACATACTGGGTGATTGGTTTGAATCACGGGTTTCCTTTTTAAATATGTTTCAGCATGTCTGGGTTTAAAATGCTAAATTTTCATAAATGTTCTGAATTTGATTATTCCAAATATTGAAGTTTTATTGCAAAAGTTATATATTTCATGTTTTAAATATTCATGAAAAATATCTATTGAAGAAGCAATGTGATAAGTTATATATATTTCATGTTTTAAAAATTCATGAAAAAAAAATACCTATTGAAGAAGCCATGTGATAAGTTATATATGTTTCATGTTTTAAATATTCATGAAAAATATCTATTGAAGAAGCCATGTGATAAATGTTTTATAAGATAAATTGTGCATAAGCACCCACAGATTTTTGGGTTGTATGGAACTCAATTAATCTATAAAAATATGATGGGATTTTGGATTGCACGGAACTCAATTGATTGTCAAAATGCCAGGTTGCAGGATCTGATCCCCCTGGTACGGGATATCTCTATTGTTGCATTGTAGTAAAACTGGAGTTTGGTTCGAAACAGATTCCACCTAATTAAAAAGAAAAGATGACAAAATGATTTCAAAAATGAAAGCAGGTATTTACCCCCATTTTATTATACGTGTTTATATGCTTTTAAATTGCATATGCTCTACTTGAAGAAATGTGTATTTAGGTTGAATACTTTAAATGTTTCAAAACTATCTATTTTAAGAATGCATATACTCTGTGTTCCAAAATGTACAAGCAATTGGTAGTGAGTATTTTATAAACTCTCATGTGCTAAACCACTACCAGTTGAAAACCCCATGACGAATGCAGGAATTACTCACAAGCTTAGATTAGCTTACCCGAATTTTTATTCGGACCCCCCTTTTAGGTAAATGATGGCAGCTTGATCTTGATGGCGATGATGATAAGCCTATCTATTTTGGAAGAAGAGTTAGGCAACTAATCACAGGACTGGCAATTCTCTTGGGGATGTACTATGAAGTTGGCAATATTTTATATTAGGAAGTATTTCGCTATTGTGTATTAAGTCCCGTGGAACAGTTAAACATGTATTAATTATAAAGCCTTTAAGTTTTTAGTTATGCTCTGAATGTGTGATCATGTGTACCATTGTGAATAGTGGTAGTATCGGACAGATGTGCAAATTTCAAAATGAGAAAAGAAAAGCAAAAGTTTTTCACGCTTCCGCAACCACATGAAGCACATCTATTCGATACCGCTGCAGATGCGAGCCTTGTCCTGAGGCCTTCGGGTCTTGGGGCGGCGGTCCCGATCCGAGATCTGCGCGAGGTGGATTTCGGGTCGTGACATTCCTGCTAGTCGCCATTGACTATTTCTCTAAATGAACAGAAGCTGAACCGCTGACCCATATCACAGAGGTAAAAGTAAAGAATTTCACACGAAAAAATGTTGTGTGCAGGTTCGGTATACCCCGTATCATTATTTCAGACAATAGGACGCAGTTTGCTGGAAAGGTATTCTGGAAGTTCTATAAAGACCTACACATCAGTCACCACTTCTCCTCTCTAGGTCATCTTCAAGCTAATAGGCAAGTTGAGGTTATCAAACGTACTATCCTCAAAGCAATAAAGAGAAGGTTGGAGGAAGCCAAGGGAAAATGGGTCGAAAAACTCCCCGGGGTACACTGAACCTACCGAACTACTAAAAGAACCCTAATTGCGAAAACACCATTTTCACTTGCCTATGGCACCGAGGCAATCATTCATATTAAAATTGGCATGCTAACCCTTAAAACAGACTGTGTTGACCAAGGGGCCAACAACCAACAACTTGTAGAAAATCTGGACCTATTGGAAGAAAGACGTGAGCAAACTCGAATTAGGACTGGAGCCTACCAACAAAGAATGGTTAAATGTTTTAACCAAGGGTTAAAACATATCAATTTCTAGCTCAAAGATCTCGTCCTAAGAAGGGTGTCTCCAAACACTAAATATCCCACCATGAGAAAGCTTTTCCCTAACTGGGTAGGACCTTACGAAGTAACCAAGATCGACAGACCTACGACGTATTGGTTGGAAGATTCAACTGGGAAACCTGTACCCAGACCTTGAAACATCGAGCACTTACATAAGTATTATCAATAATAAAGCTACTTTTTCACTTCACAGTTTGTTACTAATGCACAGACCCTTAAAAGCCTCGTATTCATTACAAGTACTACAGGTCTGGTCCATTTCACTCAATGCATAGACCCCTAAAAGCCTTGTATCCATTACAAGTGCTACAGGTCTGTTCCATTTCACTCAATGTAGAGACCCCTAAAAGCCTTGTATCCATTATAAGTGCTATACGTCTGGCCATTTCACTCAATGCACAGACCCCTAAAAGCCTTGTATTCATTATAAGTGCTACAAGTCTGGTCCATTTCACTCAATGCACAGACCTTTAAAAGCCTTATATTTGTTATAAGTGCTACAGCTCTGGTCCATTTCACTTAATATACAAACCCTTAAAAACATAGTGTTTGTTACAAGTGTCATAAGTCTGGTCCATTAAATCAATATACGGATCCCTAAAGGTCTTTTGTTCAATATAATTACTCTAGGTCTGATCCATTTTATCAATGCACAAACCCGTTAAGACCTTATATTCATTATAAGTGTTATGGGTTTGGTCCATTTTCTCACTTTACAGACCTCTAGAAAAGCCTTGTTTTATTTACAAGTATTTATATAACACTTTGACTCGGAATATAGCACTTAAATCGAGGTAGGCCAGGTCAAATAGTGTAATACCGACTTGTAACCCGGATATGTATTGTAATGAATGATATACAGTTTTGGAAACATATGATGATATTGATCACACGAGTGAAGTTACAACTGATTCCGAATACCTCAAGATCACCTATACGAGGGACAATATGAAAAATTATGCACGTAGACCCATACATGCATAGATGTACGTGCATAGTATATTATGTATACACATATGAATATATATATATATATATATATATGCATTCAAGAATATATTAAATATATATAGATATATATATATATATATACAAGTATATATATGACATATAAATAGGTATGTATAAGTATACGTATAAATATGTGTATATATATAAGTATAAATGTATATGTATATTAAGTGGTGTATATAAGTGTATGTACAGAATTATGCATGTATATACATGCAAATGCATGCAAGTGAGCAGAGCAGACATGACAAAGTGTCGGTAACAAGTGTGTGTATCCAATGTGTGTAGTGTGTGTATATATGTATATTATATTAATATATGTTGTAAAAGATCTTGAACATTAAATGTTAGAAAACAAAAAGAAAGAAAAGAAAAACGAAAGAGAGAGGAAAGATGAGGAAAGAGAGAAGGCGGTGAGAATTGCCTATATATATGCGTAGTGGGTTTAAAGAAATTCAGAAAAACAAAGGAGAAAGGGAGAAGCTGAGAGGTGATTGAGGATTTAGAAGCGGAACAAAAGTGAAGCAAGGAAGAAATAGAGAAGGAAGAAAGTGGAATCTGTGAACCAAAAGCTCACTAAGGTAAGAAACCCAAATTCTGTGTTTTTGAAATTCAAAGCATGAATGCTTGTTTAAGAGTAAGGACTCAAAGAGCATGCTATAAGGATTCTTTTGCAAAAAGAATGACTGAAAATGGTTTAGAAATGAGTAAGAAATACCCAGTTACAGGTTAAGGGTAATAATCAGAGAATTTCCATTTTATGTATTGAACTTAGTTTAAACAATGAGGAAATGTTCCTCTTAGGTGTAGAAAGAGAATAAGAGAAAGAATGAGCAAAAACAGTTAATGGTTATGCACGAAATTGAAAAACTTACTCTCGCCAAAAACCCACTATTTTCTCCAAATTCGTGAAGTTATATTACATGAAATGGAAAACTAAGCTTAGGTTTACAATCCCCATGAAATTAGGAAGAAAACTACATTGAGAGTGGTCAGAAATATGATCGAAAAATGTTGGCCATTGCCAGAGGGGATGATGGAACCCTACCGGAGAAGGTAATGAGCAGTGAATCGGGTTTGGTTCAGGGTCGGTTCGGGTTTCGGGTCAGACCCAACCCACTTGCAAGTTAGACCCTCAATACTGCACCGTTTTGATTTATGTATTAAGTGGAAAGGGGATATTTGGTTGCAGGGTTAGTAAATTGAAATTGAGCTTCATTGGGAATAGGGATATCCTATTCTAGTTTAGTAGTTATCCACTGTTTGGCTATTCCAAATTGGAATAATAGTTTTTGATTTTACGGATTGGCCCAAAAGTTTTAGAAATTATAAATAGACCCTGAGTTTATGGTTAATTATGAAAGGACCAAGGATAATTAATTAAATATTTATTTAATTAAATTAAATAGGAAGAAATTACTCAAATGCCCTTAAGTCAAATGTGAGTCAAACGGACTCCGATTTAAGTGAATAAATAGTAGATTTTTGTTATTTTGGACCCTTTGAACTCAACGGTGAAGTTTGATTTATGAAAATAGATCCCAAAAAATAAAGACACGTAAAAGTGCAAAATAACCATTTTGCTCTTTTTAGTACAGATATCCAAATTGAAGTCCCTAAAAGCCCAAACCAACTTTGTTCGACATTTTGAACTCAATAGTAGAGTTTATTTTAGCAAATACAATTCTTATAGTAAAGAGACATAAAATTTAATGAATAGCATAAATTATGTAAATATAGACTGAGATGTGTTTACTGAATCATAGGAATATTAAAAGGAAAAGAGAAAGCGGTCTGACTTTCTAGACGAATATAGTAAAAGGTAAGTAATATCCGATCTCTGCATGTGAGACTTCTAGCCATGTCATCAGTTTTTCATACACTATCTATTGTACTCTATACATGCCAAAAAGTTTATTGAATTCCCATTTACGATATTGTTCTATCTTGTGGACTACGTTGATTGCCATATATCTTGATCATGATTTTGTACACTTATGCATAGATTTTTCTATACACTTGTACCCAAGGCCAAAAGGGCCAGCCAGTTATGTTCGCGACAGCCTCGTAACCTTAGCCCTAAAAAGCTATAGTTATATTATGTTGCCAAGAACCAGTTATGATTTCACTATACTTTTCGTGGAAAGTAGCATGATCCTGATAGATTATGAGTGTCAGATTTGTGCTCAATCATAAACTCCATCTGATACTTACTATGACTTCTAGGAGGAATACTAGCTACGTGGCTATGGGAGGCATAAGATGTAGAGATATGTATATACAGAGCTTAGTACTATTCAGATACCTTGGTTTGGGCCTGAATACCAGCTTAGGGGGTATGTCGGGCCCCAAGTTAAGGTACATCCACTTTTGTTGATATCACTATCATTTATTGACTATCATAGATAGTCATATTATTTCTTTATTAATGATCATGAGATTGCACAACTTTTTATTGAGTACATGCGATTATGCTTGAGACAGCTCATGATTGTAGCAACATGATATTTGTTATCAAATCAGATTTCCATTGATTTATCATTTAAGCTTCCTACTATTTGATATTCATTGATGAGTTTTATATTTCTGGACTGGCTATCATGTTTGCATTATCCTAGTTCTTTTTGGATTATGCCTTTCTATATTGACCTGTACACATGGCAGAGCAAAGGAGAATTACTTACTAAGCTTAAGTTAGCTCATTCCGATTTATTTTAAAATATTTTAGGAACATGTGATGAGAGCAGACTATAGAGCTTGCTAGCGAGACATGGATATTTTTGGAAGTTGAAAGAGTAATACGTAGTACAGTCTTGTAGCCTCCCATGTCATCCACGTCTTGGGAATGAACAGTAGTTAAAGAAATTTTATAGTCTTTATTTTGAGAACCAGATATATATAACATGTAACTTTTATTTTAAGTCTTCCCCTATTTATGTTTATGTTATGATAGTTGTTGCATGTTAGTAGCATTGATTGTGTAGCAAGATGAGATGCCGGCTCAGCAACAGTGTCGGCCTGGGGTTGCGGTTCGAGATCCACAGAGGGTAGGTCTTGGGTCGTGACAACTTGGTATCAGAGCATCCTAGGTTGATAAGTGGTTCATGGGAGATAAGACTAATGTACTAGTATTACCAATTTCCAAGTAGAGTTAATCAGTAGATAAATCCTGACATGATAGATAAACTTTTATATGAATTTTGACCGTTGATCTTTTACAATGAGTAGTTTTGGGAGATAATCAAGCTACTGTACCAGTAGTCGCAGGTATTTTTTTCAATTGTTTACAACCTGCCCAATATTGTTAAATATTAGCTTTATGTATTGATTTATAGCTCTAGCATTTACTGCTAAGTTGAACATAGAAACAAAACTCTTAGGTTACATGTTAACTATACTATTCGAAGAGTCATTATTGATGAATGCTATACATCGGGGAAATCATTAGTAATGAATGATATACATAGAACATATGAGGTATAGATCATAAGTGCACATTTATTAGCTGATCTGAGAAAGAATTTGACGATTTAAAATGATTAAATGATTTGTGACTATTAGAGGACGATAAATAAGTTTATGTACTAAGGTTAATAGTATTAGGAGAAAAGACTAGATGCTAAATGGAAATTGATAATTCATGAACAACTAAGATGATCAAGTAAATAGTGTGTCACATCCCGAACCCCACCCTACACGGATGTCGAGGACGTGATGCCAGTCAGTCGCCACGCGACCAACCGAAGGCAATTTCTGAACTTTTCAGTGAATTGCACTCCGACTGTAGGGTCAGATGCAGCGGAATTTAAAACTTTTTTTTTGTCCAGGGAATGCAACTCATGTATCCACCGTAGGATATGTATCACACAGAGCAAGTCTAAAATCCAACAGCTAACAATTCTAACCTCAGAGCATATCTATAATCCGACATATAACAACAGAGCAGAACTATAATCTCTAGAGTACCGTTTAAATCCATGAGCCATACTATATTCAGTACATATCAGTCAAGTCAGTCATAGTACATCACTCACCTGATTAAACAGATTCAATCCTCAGTAATCCAGTCTCCACAGATCAGTGCCATTAGATCCAACATATATCATTCCTGAAAAATGTTAGGGAATGGGGTGAGCTTCGAAAAGCCCAATGAGTAACACAGGTTCCCTGTCAAGGGTTTCAAAACCATTTCTTGTTTACAAAGCACAAGGGTAGTACAGTTGTTTCTGAAATAGCAGTTTTATAAATCTACTTTAAATGCAGTTTTAGTAGAATAAAGCAGAACTGAACTAAACGGAACAACAAATCAGAATAGACGGAACAGTGCATGATGCCAATATCAATGAGAGTATAGGCAATTAATTCAATTATCAGAACAGATCAGTACTGGGCGGAACATAACAGGGCATAACAATAGTATATCAGTTAGGCGCGTAATCAAGCCTACTTATGCCAGACCGCTCATAATCAGAATGGTACCCAGAGTCAGACACATCATAGCAGAACAAAATCAGATAGACCATAAAATGGAACAAGACAGACCGAACAAAATAATAGTAGGACGGGACAAAATCATGCCGCGTACAATACATTATAAAAGTTTGCATTTAAAAACATGCATTCAGACAGTTTATCTTTTAAAACCGTACAGTGCATCAAAATACAGTATCTATGCAGTAACTTATATACCAAGTCAAGAATTCAGACAGATCATAACGGAACTGGACCACATATCAATCAAGACAGACAGATTATTGACGGACGGTACATAACGGGATCAGACGGAACAAAACACCAGATCAAGTTACAGGCATAATCAAGGACAGAGGCATAACAGGACGGATCATAACGGAACAAAGCAGAGCAATACATCAATCAGAACAAGACATATTGAAACTGAACATGGCGGATCAAACGGTACGATATCAATCAGGTCAAGTCATATCGGAACTGAACATGACGGAACAAAACGAAACAATATCAATCAGGACAAGTCATATCGGAACTGAACATGACGGAACAAAATGAAATAATATCAATCAGGACAAGTCATATCGGAACTGAACATGATGGAACAAAATGAAACAATATCAATCAGGACAAGTCATATCGGAACTGAACATGATGGAACAAAACGAAACAATATCAATCAGGACAAGTCATATCGGAACTGAACATGACGGAACAAAATGAAATAATATCAATCAGGACAAGTCATATCGGAACTAAACATGACGGAACAAAACGAAACAATATCAGTCAGGATAAGACATATCGGAACTGAACATGACGGAACAAAACGGAACAATACATCTATCAGAACAAGACATATCGGAACTGAACATGTCGGAACAAAATGAAATAATATCAATCAGGACAAGTCATATCAGAACTGAATATGACGGAAACAAACGAAACAATATCAATCAGGACAAGTCATATCGGAACTGAATATGACGGAAACAAACGAAACAATATCAATCAGGACAAGTCATATCGGAACTAAACATGACGGAACAAAACGAAACAATATCAGTCAGGATAAGACATATCGGAACTGAACATGACGGAACAAAACGGAACAATACATCTATCAGAACAAGACATATCGGAATTGAACAGGACGGAACAAACTGGTACAATATCAATCAGGACAAGGCATATGCTACTTTAAATATATGTTTTTCTTTTAAACAGTATAACGTTCAAAACAGTACAGTGCTTCAAAATACAGTATCTAGACAGAACTTATACACCAATTCAGGAGTCAGGTTTACTCGCAAGACGCAACAGTACAGAATAAAACCAGGACAGACCATACAACAGAACAAGACAGACCCGAACTGAACAGGAGAGCAGGACAGTACAAAATCATGTTACGTGTAATGCAGTATAAAAAAAAAATATGCATTCAGACAGTACAGTATACAAAACAGTACAGTAAATCAAAATACAGTAACTAGACGGTGTACTTATACACCAAGTCAGAAGTTCCAGGTTACTCACAAACTGTCACGGTTATCTCCTTGCGCAAACAATCCGATAACCTCCAGATACATCAGGCATCTCCATGTATATCCTGAACAATAATCATCAATCATATACAGATCAGAACTCATCCATTCAGGTCTCATTTGTCATCTTAGGTATCTATCGGTTTACCTAAGATAGCCTAGTAGCCTATCGCCCTCTCATCGGGTTTCATCCGGGGCTATTTTATTCTTAAATTAGGCTTAGCAGTCATCAAGATTATAACCCAAGTCATTTAGACTTCAATCGTTATCAGTCAATCACTTATTCAACCTTAGGGCAAAACGGTCATTTTATCACTCTTGCCCCGGGCCCTGTCAAGGCCCTCCGAATAGTCTTTATATCTTAAATATAAAGTTCTACGTCTTTTAGACTCCAATCGGTATCTGTTAGGTTCTTATTTTAACCATAGGGGCAAAATGGTAATTTTGTCATTCTTGCCCCGGACTCAGTCGTGGTTCTTAGAATATCCCATATATCGTATACATGAAGTTGTAAGTCTTTTAGACTTGAATCGCTATCAGTTAAGGGCTTACTTAGCCTTAGGGGCAAAATAGTAATTTGTCATTCTTACCCCGGACCCTGTCGTGGTCCTCAGAATGTCCCATATATCTCATATGTAAATTCTTAAGTCCTTTGGACTTCGTTTGGTATCTGCTTTTGATCATCGGGACACATCGATCATTTCTCGTTTTACGCATTACTGTCCCGGAGTCTTATTTAGCCCTTCAGTGTTCATAATTATCCCTATGATAATTTATCAGATCAGTTTGACCTTTATTTGACCTCTACCTTGCACTTACTGTGCTCAGGGGTATTTTGGTAATTTTACGTTTTGTAAGATTCCGACTCCGGATCATTATTTAATCATGTTTACAGTCTCACCAGTATCTGGGCTTCTATCGCCATCAATTTCGTCCCAATCGGACTTCATTTGGGCTTCGTACAGTATCAGGGGTAATTTGGTAATTTCACGTGTCATATTTTTCGGCACGTCAGTTCATAAAATGGACCTCACCATTGGGTCCTGAGTGTCCGACATAATTAAGTTGGACTGTCTGTTATGTTCAATTGACCCTAGGAAGCATCAGGGGCAGTACGGTCATTTACACTTTATGTGTCTGTATTTTTCGGGACTCCGGTTTGTTAAACGGACCTCACCGTTGAGTTCAGAATGCCCGACATAGTCAAAATAGACTGTCTTTTATTTTTATTTGGGTCTGGTGCCATCAGGGGCAGTACAGTAATTTATCACTTACAGGTCTGTATTTTTCGGGACTGTATTTCCAAATTTGGACTGTACCATTGAGTCCAGAATGCTTGAAATAGTGAAAATACACTATTTATTTAATTAATTTGGACTCCGTTTGACACATTTAATGTCCAGGGGTAAAATTGTAATTTTACCTATTTAATAAAATAATTAAATGATTATTTTATTATTTAATTAATTTATTCAGGGCTTAAATGTATAATGATTTCCAAAATCTGGGCCAGAGTACAATTACACAAAACAGTTGGGGGTTTAAATGTAAATTCAGAAAATAGGGGTTCAGACTTATTGGTTTTAGGGTTCAAAAATTGAACCGGTCCAGAACTCTAGTGAACCAACCGGTTCACTAACCCTCAGTGAACCGGAATTAAATATTCCAGTTAATCTTAATTAGCCCCCCTATCCGTGTTTCAGTTGCCCCTAATCCCGATTTTAATTTATTATTGCCGTAGCCAAACAGCCGGAATTCGATTTTAAATTTAAAACAGTTAACCCAAAACGGCGCAGTTTCAATAATTCGGTGGCACGCTCGTGGACCAACACGTGTTCGAGTCAACTCGCTAACTCGGTTTTAAAACACTGGGTCGACTCAGCGTCGTCTTCCCCGTTGAACCCTCACTGTTTGCCCTAATTTCTGCAGATTTCTTCCTCTATTTCGTGATGTTTCAAGCACGGATTATCCCTGCCTTCAGTCCCAATTTATTTCTGGGTATCATGCCAACAATTTGGCATTCTTTTTGGGCTTCGAATCAAGCCAAAATGCTTGATCTAGGTGGGGAATAACCGGACCTGCAACTCGGTTGCAAATCCTTATTTCTCAACCAAATGTTGTGAGATTTGTTTTAAAATGATCCTTGAGTCATGTGGTTTCAAGTCCCATTATCAAAATCTAGTTTAGGAGTCGATTTCAGATTTTAGCTTCCACGGCCGAAAGAATAATTCCAGATTTGAGGGTCTTCTAGTGTGATTTCAGGTCGCGCACCTAGGCATTTAGGATCCTTGTGACCTCTAGATCAGGTTTAGACTAATAGAATTCAACTTGGTGAGGGTTGTTTCAGACCTGCACATTCGAGGTCATCAATGGCTACCTGGCTCGGTTTTGGTGTTTTCTAGGCCGTCTCGGTCTCCCATTTATGCCATTAGCTCAGATTTATTTCCTAATTATCATGCATGCAGTCCACAAGATCCAACAACACAGCAGATTTTAAACAGAATTTCAAGCAGTTTTGAGGTGTCTTACCTCTGTACAGTGGTTCCCTTGTTATCTATGGCTCGGATCTGATCCTTGCTTGTTGCCTCAGTCGGTCATGCAATATGCAGTCCCCTCAGTCCCTTCCTCTTGATGCATCTCCCATGGACATGCATATACACCATGTTTCACACACACGGCTTCTCACAAATGGCTTGGAATCTCTCTCTCTCTTAACAGATCAGTTCTCCCCTTATCACCTTCTCTGTATCAGTATATCAAACAATCCTCACATTCAGATTTCATACACACATATATCCCATATAGAGCCATGTGTATTTGATTGCTTGATTTGCAATCATTTGGTTGCATGTAATCTGCTTGGGTGAGAGGTGATCATGGCTGAAGTAGGGTGATGATGGGTTAGGGTGCATAGGGGTGATGCAGAGATGATGTGTTGCATGCTTGGCCATTGGCCAATTTGGGAGGTGGCCCAACCAGATTTTAGGTTATATACATTTCATTGTATATATGGTCACAAAGATGCCACTAGCCCAGTTGGTTATTTTTTTGGATGAGGTTTCTTTTCACTCAAAGGTCAAGGGTTCAATTCCCTTGGCCTCCCATTTGGCCATTTTTCCCATATTTTCGGTTAAGGCCACGTTTGGTTGCGCAGAAATTCAGTTTCAGTATTTCCTTCTTAACTTTCATTCCGTAACTCCTTTTTCGACACGGTTTGTTCCGGGAGTTTCATATTTCAGTTATCTTCAGTGTCAGAGGTTCCGTGTCATTTATTAAACATTCGGGATTTTTCGGGTTAGCTAATTTGGGTTCCGTTGGTGTTAAAACGACATTATTTTATCGATTTAATCAGTAATTTGGGTTCGGGTAAAGTACCCTTTCCCCCAGACATATTTGATTATTTAATCGGTCCATGGCGACCGTCGGGATCATAATTAATTCCCTAATCATTCTATAAGCCGGTTATTAATTAATAATTAACACTCATTATTAATTACGCAAAGTCGGGGTGTTACATAGTGATCCTTAAGGAATAATGGTATACTTAAATGTAAATGACGAGAATTCTTGAGGTTATAACACTGAAAATACTAGAGGAGATTTCGATAAAAGTTGAATGGGAGATAGTAGTTGTACTTAAGAAAACTTGGAAGTAATCATAGTGGTATTAAAATTGATAATCCATGATGATTGAAATACAAATTGATCGGTGAATTATGGAAAACTATAATGAACAAGGAAAACAGTTAGTATGCATTGGAAGATATAAAGTAGCATAGAGTTAGAAATGTGATGTTTTGAAAAGCAGCGAATTTGTCAATAATGTCTAAATAGAATGGTAGTACCCTTGAAAGGCAATAAGAATTAACAGTAATATCTAGACAGAATAGTAACACCTTGAAAGGCGGTATATGTGACAACTAACATTGAATTAGAATACTTACACTCTGAAAGGCATTGAATGTAGCAATGAATCAAAGTAAGAGACTTAATGGATAGTTACTGAAGGAGTTGATATTCTAAATGAATTGATGATGTACTAAAAAAATAAAAATTCTCAAATAAGTCATAAATAGACCATGATCGAGTAAAGATGAATAAAGACTTGAAGACAATTACTAAATGAGCGAGATTGTTAGAGTTGACCTAATGAAATACGGAAATTCTAAAAAGAAACTGATATATAATGAATAAGTGTTAGAAAAGATTTGATAAATTTTATTGATCTGAGTAATAGATTTGACATGAATAAAGATGATGCTTTGTCAAATTGATTGAAGATAAATGATAGATAATCTTGAGTAACTTTTAGAGATCAATGAGATCTAAATGATCATAAAAGACTGAACGTGTAGTAAATCATTTAGAGAGACCATGAAATAAGATGATACATGAAATTTTGGAAATACTACGAGAATGATTACAATCATAGAAGAGAGTAAGGATATGTGAATAGAAAGGAATTTTGAACTATCTCGATTATAGAAAACTTAAACCATTTTGATGAAATCTCAGACAAGATGTACTATGTGAATATATTGTAATACCCTGACCCAGATTTTGACCCATAAACTGAGGTAGACCCGGTCGATTACACATAAATCGAGATAGATGGGTCGAGTAGCGTAACACCAGTTATAACCAAACATGAGTTCCGAATAAATAAAATAATTCCATTTTATCTAAAAAGAGTCAAATAATAATACCGAGCTTTAACCAAGCAATGATCATAATATCAAGAGTAAACCAAGACCGATTCAGACTGAGAATAGTAGACCCCAGAATATGTGAACTAATTTAATGAGTAATATACAGTGACGGGTACGATTACCGAGACAATTAGTAGAAGTTATAATCTCAGGAAATTTTGAGATTAAGACAAGCTAAGTATGAGTGAACCAAGCCGAGGATGGTAATACCAAAATAGACCGAGCCATCATAGTAAGTTATGTATCGTGATAGGCACGTAGTTCGAAACAAATATTGAGAATCATAAATGGAGTAATTATAATATTTAAAAATAGGAGGATTAAATCACAAGCAATCCTGAGTACCCAGGGGTACCGTACGATAAACCTGAACGGTACGGAGAATCGTGTACGTAGGCTAATATATGCCTCGATATACATGCATAGTGCATTTTAATAAATACAAGAATATATATATATATATGAGATAATATATGTATATATATATGTAATATATAAATATAAATATAAAACTATATATGCAAGTATAAAAATATATACGGTTATGTGTATATATGTATTTTATAAAATATATGTAGTAGTATAAATGTATATATATATATATTATATATATATATATATATATATAAAAGCATGCAAATGCATGCAAGTAGAAAGAAATGAGGGAAGCAGAATTTTGTAGAAGAGATTAGATGAATTGAAGTATGAATATTATATATTTATATCATTGAGATGTCTCAATGTATTTAATAGAAAGAAAACAGGAAGAGAATAAAATAAAAGGAAAAGAAGGTGTCGGCAGGTTAAGTGGTGTGTGTGTGTGATATTACATAATATACATATAATATATTATATATATAAGTGAAGCAAGAAAACAAGAAAAAAGAAAAAGTAGAAACAGTATAAGAATTAAGTCAAAAAAGTAGCATGCAACAAGTGGGAAAAATATATATTACATATATGTGTGTGTTGTGGCGATGGAACAGAGGATTAGTGTAGCAGGACAAGGATTGGGAAAGAAAAGAAGAGAGAAAAACTAGTGTAGCCGAAACTGCTGGAAACCCAAGAGAGGGACAACAGGCATATTAGTATATATCCATATAGGTGGGTGTGGGTGTTAAACCAGAAAAAGAGAGCAGCCGAGAGAAGAAGAATTGGAAAGAACAGAAGTGAAAAGCTGCGGGCAAAAAACGTGAAAAAAATAATAAAGTTGGTGTTAGATTCTGTTTTAAATTTTTAACAAGCATGAATGATAGATTTGATAGTATAGTTTTAAAGAGCATGAAACATGGTGAATTTAGGAAGAAACCGCAGCCCATTTGGTTGAGAAACGAGTGAGAAAAACCAATTTGAAACTTGAAGGAAAATTTCGAGTCATTGATTCTTTTATCGTTTTAGCTCGTTTTATGAATTGGGAATTGTTTCCCATAAGTGCAGAAACTTGTAGGTGAAATATGGGCTCAAAACAATGGCTAAAAATCCATGAAAAAATGAAAATTCAGTTCGCTGAAAAATTGGGACAACTCGCCGAAGCTGGCTGCAACTCCATTTTCCGACACCTTCTGGTGATGCAAATCGAATTTTGAGGGTAGACATGGAAAGCCCATGAGGAGTAGAAGAGGACCCAAGTGGTCAGACGTCGAAACGTCACTGGAAACCAGTTGCCATTGCCGAAGAAGACAAGCAGCCGCACAGCTGGCAGTGTGCTGCGCTGTTGTGCGTGTTGGGTTTCTTAGTGTTTTGGGTCATGGGTTGGGTCGGGTTAACCCGCCGAGCCACCCATGGGTTGGATCCAAGTATTTTATGAATTTTAAAAGTTTAATAATATGGAATTGGGGCTGTTGGATACAAGAATAATAAATAGAAATTGATTTGAAATAGGAACAAGGATAGCTTATCCAAGGTTTAGGAGATGTCCATTGTTTGGCTATTCCAAATTGGAATAAGAAATTATGATAATTATAAATTTAACCAGAACTTATGATAATTAGATTTTGACCCCAAGTAATAAAATAATATTTAAATTAAGGGAGAAATTACCAAAATGCTTCTAAGTCGAAAAGTAGTCAAATGGACTTCGATTAAAATGAAAGAATAGTGAATTTTTATCATTTCGAGCATTCCAGACTCAACTGTGGAGTCTGATGTGCAAAAAAAGGTCTCAAAAAGTAATAACCCGTAAAAGTACAAAATAACCGTTTTGCCCTTTTTAGTACCAAAGTTCGAATTGAATTCCGTGAAAGCCTAAACTGACTTTGTTCGACATTCCAGATTCAATAGTTGAGTTTATTCTAGTAAAAGAGATATAAATAATAAAGAGACAGAAAATCTGATGAATAACATGAGTTATAAATATATACATAGATTGAGATGAGTTTCCTGAATCATAGGAATACCAAGAGACAAGAAGAACGCGGTTTTGACCTTCTAGAATAGATACAGAAAGAGGTAAGTAAAATTTGATCTCTGCATGCGTTACATTCCAAGCCATGTCATAGTTCTTGTATATATATTGTCTATCGTACTCTATACATACATACCAGTGTTTATTCAGCCACATTAATATTGCCCTATCATGTGGGAACCCGTTGTTGATTTCTATATATATCTCGATCATGATTGTATACTTGTGCATGGAGTCAATATAATAAAGTCCATAACCCAAGATAAACAAGGTTATGCTAATATGATAGCCAATCAAGAAAATGAGATGTCACAATAACAAGTCACAAAAAGTGAATCAACTGAACTGACCCCTTAGGTCTATATACTAGTCAATGATGCATTTTTACTTGTAAACCTTTCACCTTTCCCTTCCCCAAGTAGTGTGGGATGCGCACGTCGCCCCTCCCCTTTCGGTATCTATCGTCCTCAGCAGAGAGTGCCACCATCATCATGTCACACTCCTGGATGGGGTCCGGCTTCCTTTTTCCCCCAATATAAATATGCATAATAATCACATACTCAAAATATAGAATTTAATTCAACAGTATCCACAAACAAGAATAACATCAACATATGGAATCAACAATATTTGAAACGTATAAGGGAATACAAGTCTGGCAGTAACAAGAAACATTGTGACATGGCTAGAACTTTGCCACATGTAGAGATCGGATTTTACTTACCTTTTACTGTATCTCTATGACTCAGATCACCTTTTCTCCTCTTTTCAAAATCCCTATTTAATCAAGAAATACATCTCAGTTCAATGCTATATATATGTACAGCCTATACTTTAACCCATTTCATGTATCAATATTATAAGTATTTCTTTTGAAAAAATGGATTCCATTATTGAGTCTGGAATATTGAAGAAAGTCGGTTTAGGCTTTTGCGGATTTCAATTCGGACATCTGTACTAAAAAGGGCAAAACGGTCATTTTGCACTTTTACAAGTTCTTACCTCTCGAGACCTCTTTTCAAAAATCAGACTCCACCATTGAGTTTGAAATTCTTGAAATAATAAAAATTCACTATTCTTTTACTTTAATCGGAGTTCGTTTGACTCCTTTTTGACTTAGGGATATTTTAGTAATTTTTCTTTTAAATAATTATTATTTTATTACTTTTGGGTCAAATCGTAATTAACCATAAGTTCTGGGTCAATTTGCAATAACTAAAACTTCTGGGTCAAATTCTGAAATTCAGAAAGTCTTATTCCAATTTGGAATAACCAAACAGCGGATAAGCCCAAACCTTGGATAGGCTATCTTTGCTCCCAATTTTAATTTAATTTCTATTTCTTATACTTGCATCCAAACACCACAAATCACCATTTTAAAAATAGCCCCAACTGTGTCATTTCAATAGCCCATTTCATGTGGGTGGGCGGGTTGACCGGACCCAACCCTTGGCCCAAAACTCTAACACTCAACAGTGCACTTTGTTTCTTCCGTCCATGCACCGTCGCCTTCTCTAGCAATGGCAACCATTTTTTGGCAAATTTTTAACATCCAACCAACGGGTTCCTCTTTTACTCCTCATGGGCTTTCCATGTCTTCCCACGAAATTTAGTTTAATCACCGGAAGGCCTTAGAAAATAGAGTGGCAGCCAACTCCGGCGAGTTGCCCATATTTTTTGGCGAAATGAATTTTTCCTTTTTCATGGCTTTTTAGCCACCGTTTTGAGCCCAAATTTTACCTACAAGTTGCTGCACCTATGGGCAACAATTCCTCATTCATAAAACGAGCTCAATCAATCTAAAATCGAATGACTCAGAATTGTAATACCTTGACCTGGAATATGCCTGAACAATCATGTAAAACTGATGTCACGTCTCAGATTTCCACGAACCCGGGGGTGAGCGGAACAGAAAATTAAAAGAAATAATTACTGACAATTAAGTAAATTCAATTAAAGTTCCCTCTTTGTTTCCTCAGTCTTCCCCACAAGATTAAAATTACCACTTGTTAATTGACATGACAAAATGTTATCTTAAAGTCGCCTAAACATCTCACCTGATTAATGTTTAAGTTGGTTCAATTGAATGGCCCCACATGGTCGTGAAGTATGACTAGAAGTGTCTCATAATTTATCCTAAATTTTTCAAATTTGGTCCAAAATGGTGCCCTACCTGGCCCCATGAGATAGCCAAAAGTACCTTAAATTGGCCCCAAAAAGTAAGGTCAAATATGGTCTAATATGGCCTTGAAATGTGGCCTAAAAATGTCCTAAAGGTTGCCCAACTTGGGCCAAAATCATGCCCTAACATAGCTTAAAAAGTGTCCTAAAAATAGCTCAAAAAGTGGCCAAAAGATAGCTTAAAAGGTGGCCAAAAGAGGACGGGACAGCAGGTGGGACAGTAGGTCAAGCGGTGGGGCAAGGCAAGGCGCCGCGCGTGCCCGCGCGAGGTGCACGGTAGGTAGGCGCGGGTGGGGGTAGGCTGCGCGCGCAGCAGGTGATTGGGCGACAGGGGCTGGGCTGCGAGGCTGTTTTCTGATTTTTTGAAAAATCACTATAGCAACTGCAAGCTAAAAATCTGATTTTTTGCGGGTTTACTGTTCATGGCTGCAAGCAAATTTCTCTGTTTGCTGCTCCAAAATTTCTCATTTTCCCAAATTTCTCCCAAGTCTTTGAAGCCCCTTTTTCACTCATTTTCAGCCCATTTTTCCTAGGTTTTAAACCCCCATTGTTCAGCCTTTTTCTCACCCATTTCAAAAGTGTTTTACATACATGTTTAGTGTTCAAGTTTTTCCGAAAATTTGGGCATAACTTCCCTTGTTTTTTTCCAAATATTTTTCTCACCTAATATTCACAAAATTCACATGCATATTTAAGTAAACAACCCACCCTCACTCGGTGGCCACAACTCCTTGCATCCATTATATTTCCAATACACCAATTTAATATACATTCAAATAGAAATATTACACATTCATCACAAAATGGCCCAAGGCCTAATGTTCACAATTTACATAAGTGTAAATACAACAAGTTGGGTTCATGCCCACACATTCAAAACATGCCCCCAAGGGCCAAATCTTCTACAAAATCCATTTCCTTCCTTTCTCTTCAACACTTAAGGAAGTCTCAAGTAGCTGGTGCCTCATCTGAAATATAATGTCCCACGAATGGGTCAGCTCAACTGCTGGTATGATAACTCACTAATACTAGCAACAAATTTAGGACATGGTATGTGCAAGTGTACATTTTCAAGCTACACTTTCCCCTCCTATTGTTCAATGCAATGCAATTACATTATACGTGACTCACACATGCAAACTCTATGCCACACCCATGTCTTATGATACGGTCCTTCCCCACTGGCATGAGTGCCGCCTCGTATGTCTCCTTTTCGGTATGTCCTCGATGGAAATGAGTACCAACGGCTGAATTTTGAGTTTTTCACCACAGGATCTACACCCTCATAATGTCCAGCACCACGTGCTCACCCACACCATGTTTCCAAGGGATCACATTATGCCAAGATGACATGATTTCATCATGCAAGTTCAATGTGACAAATGATCAAACACATGGTGTCCCTTTTCAAGTCATGCATTAAGCCCCACATAATTCATAACTTTAAATTCCCATAACATGCTTCACATAACATATGTCATAACCACACACCTCAACACATTTTTTTTTCAAGCCACAATATCACAATTTCACCAACCACAAGAAATAAACTAAATTTCACAAGGTCACTAAAATTCCATAAAAGACGAATACATTACACAACCAATTCCCTTCCAAGATGTCAAGTAAATATCACATAAATACACATAAAATACAGCAGTCTAATACAAGGGCAAGATACATCATTTACAAGGCAACAAAACATCAATTAAACTAAAGGATATTTAAACCCCTAAAGTTCCAACTCTAAATAATTCAAATCAACACCATCTAGGTAACTTCCAAGCATTAATTAAACATCTACACAGCTCAATTAACATGTAGCAAATCAAGAAAAACTAAATCTATTCCTAGCTTAGCAAGAAACCATACCTAAATCAGTTTTTCTCCAACTGTGGAAGCTGTATTTTCTGGATAGCCAAAATATTTGGTGAAAATATAGATCTTGGGGAGGGGATCAATTTCCTAGAAGGGACCTAGGTGAGATTCCAAGTGGAAAGGTGTGTTTTGGAGACTTGAAATTTGAAGAAATAAGGGTTTTTCTCTCACCTTTATGACCTGAACGTGGGATTCTCTCAATTCAAATATAAAACTGATTCTAGAACACTCTAAGTGTTCTATTTATAGTGGTGGAGCAAAGGGCATGGGGCATATGACCATTTTGCCCTTAATGAGCCCAAAGCCCCCGTTACACTACAACTCGTTCCTAAATGCTTCAATTAAAATTTTTGTTTTAACCAATTTTCATAAAATTATTTTAAATGAAAAATTTCAGAAGGAAACATTTTTTTTCGGGGTCGGGTTTGGCCATTTCCACTTGGGTCACCCGGGTGCCCTTTTTGTCCAATTCAGGAAACTATTTCCATTTTGGCTAAATTTAGTACAGCAGTTACCTCAAAATATTATAAGCATATTTCTCTTCTATGACACACTCCAAATATGCTTCTAAACATGTCATTCGGTGAGATAATGCAACAAAACGCTTTATTGATAAAACTGACAAAACCGCGCATACAAAATGTCCTACTGAAAAAAATGAAAGATTTAATCTCATTTTTCAAATCCCTACAACCGAGCTATTACAGCTCTATATTACGATACCAAATGGAATGAACAATTTTAGAATGTGTATAGACAATACTAAGCAACCTAAAAAAAATCGAATATCGTAAGTACACGTACTAGTATACGTATACATGTGTGTGTATAGATATAGGGGAGTAAATAGAATATTATATGTAAATCTATATAAATATCTATATGTATATGTCATTATTTAAATATAAGTAGATATATTTATATGTACGAACATGCATATATATATATGAACACTTGCATGAAAAGGGGGCTACTATGCAGCAGGTGAGTGGGAAGCTTCCATGAAAATACAAGCTATATTATATTATGTATATATATGTATCAAAGTCTTGAGGAAATTAATGCACTGAACCAACTGGAGAAAAAATGGGGAGGCAGCCGAAATGTAGGAAAAAGCAGTCAAGGAAGACTGTAGAAAAATGAGAGAGAGAGAGAGAGAGAGAGTTAGCGTCCAGTAGGGGGGAATTTTCCTATAAATAGGAGTATGAGATTGAGGAAATGTAGAACCAAGAAAATAAAAAACTAAGGGCAACTAAAGAGATTGTGAGTTAAGTAGGAACTTTACCGTGTTTAGAGGTGAAATCAGAAGTGAAGGGAGAAGAGTCCTACAATAGAAGAAGGTGAGTAAACCTTTGAAATTATAATTTTTTATGATTTACATTTTTGAATTTAAAAGCATGATGAAAACATGTAGGGTTGTGTAGTAAATTCAAAGAGAAATACACTGCAAGTAAAACGAGGCGATTTGGTGAAGAAACCAGTTAGGAATATGCTGTTACAGGACATAGGGAAAAATCGGATTGTTGTAATTTTATGCACAAAACCTTGTTGAAATCATGCAAAACTGATTCTACCATGTTTAGATTTAATGTAGAATCAAATTTGGATGAAAACAGTGACCTAACACTCACAAAATTAGAAAAGAAACCATCGCCGAAATTTTGAATTTGGCTGGAAACAGCCACTGTAACAGCTTGTCTGACGGCCAAAAACTTTATCATGTTGGTTAAGAAATAGATATATGAAATTCCCTTGAAAGATATAGTCGAACTACAGTGAGATAAGTCAGAAAAATGATCGGAGTAGAACAACCGTTGCTAGAGAAGGTGACGGGGTCTGATCAGGGAAGACAATGAACAGTCCCCGAACGGCGTTGTCACATCCCGCACCCCACCCTACGCGGATGCGAAAGATGTGATGCCAGTTAGCCGCCTTGTCAGTCTTCGACTGACAATGCGACCAACCGAAGGCAATCTTCTGAACCGTATAATGAATTGCACTCCAAATGTAGGGTCAGAACAGCGGAAATTAAAATCTTTTTATCGGATGGGAACGCAACTCATCAATATACCACAATTAGAAGTATGTACCACAGAGCCAGTCTACAATCAACCAATTAATAACTCTAAGCCACAGAGCACATCTATCACCAGTCAGAGAGCACAGAACATATCTAATCTCTCTAGAGTACCATTACCATGAGCCATGTCCCTACACATCTATTACATATGAATAAAGTCAACTATATCATCACGCTCACCTGAATAGCCGAGATCAATCCATTAGAATCCAAGTCTCCACAAATCCATGCCATCAGATCCGTACTTGAAATGCCTCACAGCCTACTAGTATCATCTCCTTATACATTCTAGTCCAATGGAGTTATATCCTAAAAAATGTTAATTAAATGGAATGAGCTTAAACAAGCTCAGTGAGTAACATAGGTTCCTGCCATGGGTTTCAAAACCAGTTCATATATATATATGCATGCTCAAATGTAACTCAGATAGAACAATGCAGCTCAAGTAGAACAGATACAGCTCAAATAGAATGGATATATCTCAAAGTGCCTGAACCTTCCCCAAGCGATGTGGGATGGCATTACTTCCCATCCAACCCCTCCCCCACACATGGAGGGCCCGCGTCCTGGCGGCACATGGAGGGCCTCATATCACACACCTCCGGTTGGGGTCGGTATCAGAGCGGAACAGACAGGATTGAGCGGATGCTGAGTCTGGGCGTCCCACAGAGCCAGCCATCCATCCACTGATATACTCAATCCCGAGGGGCCCAAGACTCAACATGATAAGAGAAACATGAATCGGACTCCAGCAGCATAGACAAGTTAGAACAATAGACTCCAACAAAATCGGAACAGGAGATATCAAGAAGCAGGATAAAATCATGCCAGATGTAGTACAATACAAGGAATATGCATGAAAGCAAGTGCATTAAAACAATGCAGTGTATAAAACAGTTCAGCATATAAAGCAGTTTAGTATACAAAAAATATACACCAAGTCAGGAGTCCGAGTTACTCACAAACTTATGCTTATCTCCATTCACAGATATCCCCCAGATGCGTTAGGTACCTCCATGCATGTCCTCAATAATCATCATCCTGAATAATCATCATTAATTACAGACAGGTCAGAATTTAACCATTCATATATTATTCATCACCTTAGACGTCTATCGGATCGCCTAAGATAGTTTAATGACCTGCTATCTTCTCACTAGGTTTCAACTAAGATTATTATATTCCTTGATTAAGCTTAGTAGTTATCGGGGTTATGATATAAGTCATTTGGACTCTATCGTTAACTATTGAGTACCTATTTAATTTTTAAGCAAGGCATTATAATTTTGGTAGGCACAACTAAATTTATCCTTATTGCCTATCAACCCCAAACCCATAAAAGGTATCACATTTGTTAAGAATCACATCAAGTTCCAATTTAGCATCTTATTGACAAATATTGGATTAGCATAGGAGTAGAGATGTAGAAGAAACAATCACCTGATGTTGGTACCATCAGATTCACTTGGCAAACCCAGAATCAGAGTTCCAGTTATTGATTTCTCTCTTCTTCAGTCCTTATCCCCCAAGCAGATGATGATCCTGACAAATTCTACCCCTTTATCATCCCATCCATTAGATATTGAAGGACTTTCCCTTCTTTGCATATGTTGAATCATCTACACAATATCCCAACAAGAATGACCAGACCTCATTTGGATTCCATAAATAAACCGCTGCGCAACACCTCAAGGTCCGCCTGAACAATCTCCTCAATTAATTTTGCTAGCAACTATGACCTAACTTCAAAACCTTCACATGATACTACCTACGTATTCAATTAATCCTGCGTATTGCCTAATTATAGCAGCAACCATGAAATACCAGCAGGAGTTAGATTACAGAAATTCAAAGTCAAGAATGTCTCAACCACAATAATCTCGGGACAATAATGGAACTCCCTACTGTTGTGCGCTGCTGCTGCTATTGACGCATAACAGTTGCTGCTCTACTGTTCTCTTCTTCTCCACATATTTCCTGTACTCCTCAAGAGTTGTTGCACAAATGCACTGATGTTGGCCCTTCAAGATTCCTAATTCAGTCCACAAGCATGGCCTGATATACGGTAGTGCTGCAGGAAATTAAGGAATCCCCAAATCTGAACATCCTCTCTCTCTTTTATCCCATAAAACTGCTACCTACAAATCACCCGATCCAGCAGTTCTGTGGCACCCATACCTACACATATATACCTCCACCTGTTGCTCTTCTATTTTAGTATCATTACTATCAGAATACTCCAAGAGACCCAAAATGCCTAAAATCGTAGCAGCAACCTATAACACCAACCGTAGAACCTGACCAACCATCCCAAATAAAGACATCAGGACTGTCAGTATATGTGGCCACTATCTCGCTATTCTGTGGAAGTTCTCTGGTTTGGTTCACCAGCAAGAGAGAGAAGGCCAGACGAGATCGTAGTTGACAAGCCAGTGATATAGAACTGGAACATGACTTCCACCGCTACATAAACACATATACATAAATCTATATATACGTTTATCCCCTACTGCTGTACATCGTCATCGCCCCCCTATTGCAACTCCAGTTCTCAATTGGAAGCGGCAATTGGAAGCGACAGAAACGGAGAAACCCGAACAGAATCCACCCTGTTGTACCGAAATCAGATCTTCCTCACGCCTCAACATTTGCCTTCGATTTGATGTCTCCAACTCTTCTCAACAATCAAAACATCCAATAGCTGTAGGTTCCCTAATCCCCATTGCCGAACAACAGCTCTGTTGCAAGACCAGGGACCACTGCTCTTCCGTTTCCTCTGTTCTCAACTGAAGCGGCGGAAACAGAGGAACTCTACTAAACTGCAACATCCATCCAACCTAATCTAACAGACTCTCCAAAAATCCACACATCCAATATGATTCCGCACCTGCAGCGAATTTCACTCAATTCCGAGCCATCTCACAAAACCGATGCAACCACATAGTTTCAAGCCGCATCAGCATCTCCATCTAACCCATTTCTTCCCAAAATTCCAATTATTAATTGGATCCAAGATCCCCAATTCAATTCTCAATTTTCAATCGGTAACCTCCACCTGCACAAGAAACGCAACACCTCTGACAGAGGTCACCAAAACAAGGCAGTCGACCTCAATGCCCATAACAACCGCACCAATTTCCCTGCACCGACCTGCACACACACCGCTACCCACATAGCCCTCTTTTCCTTTCCTCTAGAGAGAGATATATATACATATATGTGTGTGTCGGTAGGTAGCCCATCCTTCTAGCAGCTTTTGTGTAGAAGCTTCGTGCTTCTTCGAGGTTGCGGCTAAGAACACTCCTGTGGTACCGCCTTTCTCCACAGCACCGACTCTCTTTCTCTATTTCTTCCTTTTATTTCTAGCTTCTTCAAGAAGCTTCTTACCTTTTCTACATACAAACACATCCGTTTGGGCACCCTTCCTAGAAGCTTCATGAGCTTGTTTGTTTGTGTGTGTGTGTATATATATATATATATATATATATATATATATAAATATTGGGCCCTCTTCTAACAGCTTCGGCTGCTCTGTTAATTATTTATATATATCACATTTCTTTTATTATTTTATTACAATTATAAAAAATATAATTTCTATATATTTTATATATGTACTATTTCCAATCCAAATTATTAAATTAGGGAATGCCAACCAATTTGGCATAAAACTGGGGCTCGATATTATTATTATTATATATTTTACTGATTTTGGCCTCGATTAATAATTTATCTCAGTACTCGGTCGTCTGGTTTAATTATTTTTTTGAGCGTATTCATTTTATATCTGAGGGCATTAAATCCCGTTATGGCTTACCGTATTTGAGCTATTTCAATTTATTAACGTCAAACAATCTATTTTCCTTAAGTCGGAATACAGTCTGGATTATGTCGGATTTTAGGGGTATTACAGGCGTCGTGTAATGTTATATGGCAACAATACTATGTCGCTTGGAACACACTGTTTTGATTATATATATATATATATATATATATATATATAAGGTTGTTTGGTTGCTAGGTTAACCAATTTATTGAATATACTGCAAGCAATTGAGGTTATCCTGTCCATATTTTAAACTAATAGTCCGCTGTTTGGCTTCAAAGCTTTAAGAAAAAAAATACGGGGGCTGCTGGCCCTAGGACTCGAAGCCCAGACTTTGGGGCTAATGGGCGGAACATGGACCACTGAGCCATAGGCTCACGTGTGGTCTTTTAACCCCTCAATATATATATATATATATATATATATTATAAAAGTAATTAAATCAAGAAAAATAAAAAGGGACGTAGCCCCTAGGAATCGAACCGTGAACCAAGGGAAAGGGTGAGACATGTGTAACCAATTGGACAGGCAAGCCCGTGATGTTTAATGTGAACAAATATATATATATATATATATATATATTACGTACAACCTAAATTAAATTAATTTAATTTAATTAAATATAGTGAAATAGTGCGAAGTCCAATTAATATGAATGAATAGTGTATTTAACTATCTTGGGCATTCTGAATCCAATGGTGAGGTCCGTTTTGTGAGATGAGACTCCAAAAAATAAAGACCCGTAGAAATACTAAATGACCAAAATGCCCCTATTGCTACTGTAATAACCCGGAAATTTTTTTTTTTAAATATAAAATTTTCTTGGTTATTAAATTAATTTTTTTTTATAATGTTATGGTTATTATTATTATTATTATTATTATTATTATTATTATTATTATTATTATTATTATTATTATTATTGTTATTATTATTATTAGAAAAATTTAAAATGTGAGTTATGTGGGTTATGTATATGTAATATATATGCTTGTGTGGGATATTACATGTATATAGGTATGTGTATATGTGTAAAATGATATATGTATGTATGTGTGAAATAATTATATGTATGTGTGTATGTGTAGGATAATGCATGTACATATGTATGTGGGTATGTATAGGTATATATATATATATATATATAACAGTGCAGTGTGTGTGTGCAACAGACCTGGAGAGTGTGTGTGTGAGGTGTCGGCTAAGTGTGTGTGTGTCTAGTGTGTGTGTATGTGCGATGAGTGTATATATATATATATATATATATAGACTTGCATAGGGCAGCTTTGCATTTAATACAAAGCTGCATTTGGGGAGAAGCAAGGGGCTGAACAGAGGGAGAAAGGTCAAGGAAGGCTGCAAGTGGAGAGGAATAAAGAGAGAAAGAGAGGAGAGAGAAAAGGGTCGGTTGTGTTTTGTGCATACATACGGACGTGTGTGTTGAGTTAGAAAAGAAAACAGAGGGAAAGGATTGAAGTGGGAAGAAGCAGAAGTGGAACAGAAGGGAGAGGAAGCAACCTACCGAGAGAAAATCATAAATTTCAAGGTAAGTGGGTTATTCTGTTTTAATCTCTAGAGCATGATTCGTTTACCTTTGATTTCATGAACTTAAAGAGCATAAAATATAGAACAAATAGCAAAAAGAATCAGTCAAAATGGTTGAGAAACCAGTAAGAAAAATGGAGTTACAGGTTTTGGAGAGTGATCGGATTCTTGATATTTTATGTGAGAGACCATGTTTAAGTGACCTAGAAATAATCCTAAGAGGTGCAGAAAGAAAATGGAAAAAGAAAGAATGAAAAACAGCAAAAGAATAAGCGTAGAAACAGAAAAGAAAAGTTGGCCGGAGATTCGGCCATGGGCCTTTGAGCCCTATTTCGTGATGATCCATTGGTCCAAATTGAAAATGGAGGGTGGGGATGAAATCTACGCGAAAAACTCTAGAGAACTACATTTTTAAAACCCTAAAAAGTCACCGGAAAACAGTCGCCGGCGCTGGAGAAGGCGCCGGAACCCTACCGGAGATTCGCCGGAAAAACGGGGAAGAAGGTACTGTGCACTCGGGTCTGGTTCGGGTCTCGGGTCGGGTCTGGGTTCGGATCGGGCCAAGGGCAACCCGCCCCTGCCACGTGTCGGTCACTAGTTTTAAATTAAAAGGAGAATGGGAGTGTTTGGCAATAGGGATGAGAAATTGAAATTGAATTTGAAACAGGAACAGGGATATCCTATCCCTGTTCTGGACTAAACCCCGTTTGGCTATACGAATTGAGAATAAGAAGAATTGAAAATTTCGAATTTAACCCTGAACTTTTGGAAATTAAATTTGAACCCCAGAACTTTAGGAAATCTGATTTTGACCCACAGAACTTTGATTAATTATGTCTTGACCCCCCATGCATAAAATATTAATAAATTATTAATTAATTAATTAATTAATTTAATTTAATTAATTAAATATTCTAAATTAATTCGGAGTCCAAATGGGACAAGTCATTAGTGTATTTTGACTATCTCGACCATTCTGAGACCAATGGTGAGGTCCGTTTTACGAGACGGGGTCCCGAAAAATAAAAGACCCGTAGTAACATATAAAATTACCAAAATGCCCCTGAATTGAAGTACAGTCAAACGAACTCCGAATTAGGTAAACAAATAGTGAAACTTTATTATCTCGAGCATTCCAGACTCAATCGTGGAGTCTGATTTATGAAAGGAGGTCACGAAATGTAAGGACCCGTGAAAAGTGCAAAATGACTGTTTTGCCCTTTTGAACCCAGATGTCCGAATTGAGTTCTACGAGAACCTAAACTTATTTTCTTCAACGTCCTAGACTCAATGGCAGAGTTTCATTTAGCAGAATAGAAACCTATGAATTAAAGACATAAAATTTGATGAATAGCATAAATTCAAATGACAATAGACTGAGTTGTAATTTATGCTTTTAGGGACATTGACAGGACAAGAGAGGGCGATCTGATCTCCCGCATTTTCCTTGACCAGTTCAGTTGCATATCGTACACATTCTTCTAGGGTTGAGACTAACCCGACAGGTATGGTGTTTTGCTAATGTTAGAAATGAAGTTAAGTTAGGAATGTTCTGTGAATGACTTATGTGTTTATGTGGAATGTGCTTACTTGATAATTTAGAATTAATTGTTCACATGCTTACATGTTACTTGTACCTTATGAATGTTTAGTGAATGATGAACGTGAATCATGACATGCGTATATGTTGATTATATGAGATATGCTTACTTGTGGAATCAGCTAATGATTTATGTATTATTGTCTCGAGCATGCTATATTGTGGAAACCATGTTTCATTGACATTGCATTGGCATATTGGCATATGATGAATCCTTTGAGAACATGGCGTGGGTAAGCACGTGGTGCTTTGCATTATGAGGGTGTAGATCCTGTGGTGAAAAACCCAAAATTGGCCATTGCATTGGTACTTTGTTTCCCACGGGGAGTACCCGTAAATGAGACATGGGTGTGGCATAGAGTTGTGCATGGGTGCGTCACGCATACCATTCATATATATATATATATATATATTACTGCGATGCTTGAATGTCATTTAGATATAAATGTACACTTTGCACATGCCACGCCTTAGCTTTATTTCTTGCATTAGCACTTCATCATACCAGCAGTTGAGCTGACCCATTCGTGGGTAACATTTTTCAGATGAGGACCCTCCAGCTACTTGAGACTCAACGATACTTTGATAGGGGGGGAGCACTTGTTATATTTTTGGTCCGTGGGACCTATGTTTTGTAATGTAAGGGTTTGAGCCCGAATGACCTATGAACGATGTATATTATGTTATCTTATGTATTGATGGGAATGGATGCATGTTTAGTGGATTTATTTACCTTGTCCTTTTATTTATTTTATTTTCTGTCTCGTCAGTCGCGTCTTCGGGTTTCGTCAGGAATTCGGGGCGTGACAGCTACCCGAACCTAAATGGAATTCCGTGAAAACCTAAACTAATTTTCTTCGACGTTTTGAACTCAATGGTAGAGTCTAAATTAGTAAAAGAGATACTTATAATAATGAGGCATAAAATTTGATGAATAACATTAAAACTAAAACGTGTTTACTGATATATAGGGGACTCGAAAGGAAAAGGGAAAGTCACAGAATACTAAAGCACTGATAAGGTAAGTAAATTCCTATCTCTTATATGTGGTTTTCCAAGCCAAGATCTTTCTATTACTGCCAAAACTTGTACTCATGTATATATCCACCGTTATTATTCCCACCATTGATATTGTCCTATTTGGTGGAGGCCTATTGACTGATATCTCATGATTTAATTCATTGTATTAATACTTGTAATTGAATGCTTATGTCATGATGTTCCATATCTTATACACTTTTTATGGAATTGTGATATACTCCTAATTCATGTTAAGTGCTGGGTTTTTTGCTCAGTTACATTACCCATCCGATGTTATCTGATTGACTAGACCTACGGGTCAATTTATGAGACCTACAGGTCGAGTCTGTGAATGGACATATGGCAATGATGGAATTTTTACGTAGTGAGTTTAATGGGCATTTTATATGCATTCATATTAAGGAGGGTATGTCGAGCCCTCAAAAGACTGAGGGTCTGCCAAACCCTGAACAGAGTAAATGCATCATTCATGTTTGACTATTATACTGACGTTTATTGGATTCATAGGATGTTTTCATTTCCCTAAGAATAAGTCTATGATTGATAGTTCCTCATTTATTGGATTTGGCTGTGACCAATTTATTGTGACAATATATTTATGTTGATCGTGATCATTGAGTTTTTCCCACACTCATGTTACACTGTTACTCACATTGTGCCTTATTGTTCATTGGCCATTACATCATTTTACTATTAATTGCAACCATTGTCATGACTGGCTATCATGTTAGCTTTGAGTTTGTATTTTTCCATGTGATTCCTAACCCGTATTGGAGATAGGTTGGCTTTTACTTATTGAGCTTGTTATCTCACCCCATTTATTATATTTTTTAGGTGAGAACGCTACAATAGGAGATCAGGAGAGTAGGGAGGCAGTTGAGGAACATAATAAAATAATGTAGTATCTCCTATGTACTCACCACCTAAAAGTGGTTTATGTTTAGTTTATTGTCAATTTTATTTTCAGTCATAGAATAATGAATTGTATTAAGACTTTCACTTTTTAATATAATGTCTATATATTATTTACTGTTATCATTATTGATGGAAAGAATGAAAAAAAGTAGTGACGGCCATTGGGCTAGCCCCGCGAAATGAGATCCGCATAGGGTGGGTTTCAAGTCATGACAGCTTGGTATCAGAGCTAAGTTTTAGGTGCTAGAGAGTCATGGGAGACAGGATTAGAACTCTAGAACTATTACACCTAGGAATGAAGTGATAGTAATACCGATTTCTTTTATGACAAACCTTACGTGGCTATTGACTGGTATCTTATGTAAATGTACTAAATGTCTTTTTCAACAATGGTTAACACAAGGGTTACCGCGGCCGCTATGGAGCATATTGAGCGTTTGGAATAGTTGATAGAGCATGTTATCGAGGCCTTACCCTAGAGTTAGGCCGGTACAAATCAAACGGGTACTAGCCAGCCAGTACAATAGGAACAACCTGTCAACGTAGGTGCTAGTCAGCCAGCACAACAAGAGCAGCCGGTCAATGAGGATACTAGTCAACCAGTGCACCAGGGGTGGCCCGTTAACACCGGAGGCTATCAGGGGAATGAGCGTGACCCGGTATTCCCATATGAACGATTTCAGAAAATGAAGCCTCCAACCTTTAACTGTACTCAGGGAGCTATGGTTGCAGAGGAGTGGCTCTTGGAGATGAATAGGATTTTTCAGTATCCTACCGTGCATTGAAACGCAGAAGGTGGCATATGCCACATATCAGTTCAAGGGAGCTGCCCACATATGGTGGTTGCTTGAGGAGGCCAAGGAACCGAACATGGACTCGCAGCGCTTTACCATGGTTTCTATGAGAAGTATTTTCCTTGAGAAGTGAAGAACCAAAAAATTGCTAAGTTCATGGTACTTCAGCAGGGCAATATGACAGTAGAACAGTATGAGGCCAAGTTCAATGAGTTGGCCAGATTCACCCCTAATGTTATTAACAGTGAGGATCTCAAAGCCCAGAAGTTTGAGGAGGGCCTACGATGGGCCATTAAGGATAAATTGAGACCTCAATGGATACCCACCTACACTGAGGTGGTGATCACCGCAAAAATCATTGAAAGGAGTGGCAAAGAGTTCGCCAAAAGATGGGTAAATCAGAGGTCAAGAGTAAGTCAGAATCAGAGGTCAGGATCTTCTTTCTCTGACAGGGATCTGTACCTACTAGACCCGGGACTGGATCCCGAGTAGCAGGGCCCAATCAGAGGAGGCCAAGAAACACTGAAGGGGGTGCAACTAAATGTCCTAATTGTTAGAGGATCCATAGGGGCCAATTCCTCAAAGATAGCAACACTTGCTACTATTGTGGCAAGGAGGGACATTTTGTAAGAAACTGTCCTCAGAACAACCAAGCCGCAATCAGTACTACTTCAGTTAGAGCGCCAGCACCCGCAACCGCAACACGTAGACCCCAAACCCGTAAAAATGGGCCGACAAATGTTCAACAGCAAGCCGGACGAGTTTTTTCCATAATACCCGGGAACATGCAGGCTACGACTTCCGTAGTCGCAGGTACTCTTTTAGTTTGTTCACAGCCTGCCCATGTTTTATTTGATACTGGTTCTACTCATTCTTTTATATCCCCTACATATTCTGCTAAGTTGAACATAGCGACAGAACCCTTAGGATATTTACTGAATGTGTCGATACCATCGGGGAAAACATTATTGGGGGATGCTTTGTATAAAAATTGTGAGATACAGATTATGGGTACACAATTCTTTGCCGATCTTATACTGTTAGAAATTTGTGGGTACGACATTATTCTCGGAATGGATTGGTTAGTTGCAAACCATGCCATAATAGACTGTGTGGCGAAGCGAGCTCTCATCCAGAACCCTGGATTTCCAACGATTGAGTTTGAAGGAACAAGAGTGGCTTCTCCACCCTATTTTATTTCCTCTATCCAGGCTAGGTGTTTGCTCCTCAAAGGATGCCATGGTTTCTTATGTAGTGTCCAAGACACTAACTTACAGTAGCCTGAGTTAGAGCAGATTCCCATTGCTAGGGAATTTCCTGAGGTATTTCCGGACGATCTTCCAAGAATGCCTGTTGACAGGGAAGTTGAGTTTAGCATTGACATACTGCCAGGCACCTCGCCTATTTCCAAGACACCTTACAAGATGACACCGGCAGAACTGAAAGAGATAAAGCTGCAGCTACAGGAATTGTTAGATGAGGGTTTTATACGACCTAGCTCATCACCATGGGGTGCACGTGTGTTATTTGTTAAGAAAAAGGATGGAACCATGAGACTATGTATTGACTACTGTGAGTTGAACAAGGTTACCATCAAGAACAGATATCCACTGCCTAGAGTAGATGATCTGTTCGACCAGCTAAAGGGAGTTCAGGTATTCTCAAAGATCGACCTGAGATCCGGTTATCACCAGCTAAAGGTCAAACCCACTGACATTTAGAAAATGGCATTCAAAACACGGTATGGGCATTATGAGTTTTTGGTAATGTCGTTTGAAGTAACTAATGCCCCAGTCGCATTCATGGATTTAATGAACAGAGTCTTCAAGCTGTACTTAGACGATTTCGTAATCGTATTCATTGATGATATACTAGTTTATTCTAAGAATCAGGAAGAGCACGAGATACATTTGAGAAAAGTCCTACAGAAGCTAAGGGAGTAGAAGCTATATGCTAAGCTGAAGAAGTGTGACTTCTGGCTTTCAAGCATTTCATTCTTAGGGTATGTCGTCAGTAAGAAAGGGATCTTCGTGGACCCCTAGAAGATAGAAGCTATTACCAATTGGCCCTGACTGATGACTGTCACGGAGGTTCGTAGTTTTATGGGTTTAGCTGGCTACTATAAGAGATTTGTCAAGGACTTCTCCAAGATAGCTGTGCCAATCATCTAGCTGACTAGGAAGTATGTTCCATTCATCTGGACTAAGGAGAGAGAACAAAGTTTTCAAGAGCTAAAGAACCGATTAGTTACAACTCCAATCTTGATAGTGCCAAATGGGGCAGAGGGTTTTGTAATCTATAGTGATGCCTCACACCAAGGCTTGGGGTGTGTGCTAATGCAGGAAGGAAAGGTAGTGGCCTATGCTTCATGATAATTGAGGCCACACAAGAAAAACTACCTGACTCACGACCTTGAGCTTGCAGCAATTATCTTTGCACTTAAGATATTGAGGCATTATTTATATGGAGCTACATGTGAGATTTTCATCGATCACAAAAGTCTTAAACACTTGTTTACACAGAAGGAGCTCAATATACGCCAACGACATTGGCTAGAGTTGATCAAGGATTATGAGTTCGGTATCCATTACCATCTAGAGAAAGCGAATATAGTAGCTGATGCTCTTAGCAGAAAGTCATCAGGGAGTCTTACGTGCCTATTGACTAAATAGAAGGAGCTAGTATAGGAGATAGAGGTCATGGAGATAGAGGTAATTCTACCAGGTTTCAGGGTGATGTGTGCTAACGTCATAATTGGTCTTACGATTGTTAACAAGATCAAGGAATTGCAGGCTCATGACAACAAGTTAGTTAAGCTTCGTCAGGAGGCTGAGACTGGAGGGAATATAGATTTCTTTATACGAGAGGGGGTGTTGTATTATTATGATAGGATCTGCGTGCCAGACGTACCCGAGATTAGGAAGGAGATTCTTGATGAGGCACACAGTTCTAGATTCACTATACACCTAGAAAATACAAAAATGTACCACAATATGAAGAAAACTTACAAGTGGCCAGGGATGAAGAAGGAATAGCTGAACACATTACACGATGTATAGAATATCAGTGGATTAAAGTTGAGCACCAGAAGCTAGGAGGGCTACTACAGTCACTGCCAATACCAGAGTGGAAATGAGAGCATATTACGATGGATTTTGTATCAGGGTTGCCTAAGACATCATATGGGAATGATTCGATATGGGTGATCATCGACAGACTGATAAAGACAGCCCATTTCCTTGCAACTAAGATGACTTAGACTTTAGACCGACTGGCCATGCTTTGTATCAGGGAGATCGTTCGATTACTGGAGTCCTAGTATCCATTGTATCCGACCAAGATCCATAATTTGTGTCTAAGTTCTAGAGGAGTCTATAGAAGGCTATGGGTATAGAGTTGAGTCTTAGTACTACATACGACCCCGAGACAGACGGACAATCCGAGAGGACAATACAGACATTGGAGGACCTACTATGATTCTGTGTCATGGATTTTAAGGGAAGTTGGGAGGATCAACTGCCATTAGTAGAGTTCACGTACAACAACAACTACCAAGCCAATACTGGTATGACACCTTATGAGGCACTATATAGTAGACCGTGTAGATCCTCACTATGCTGGATGGAGGTGGGTGATAGGAAACTATTTGGACCAAAAATAGTACAACAAACCACAGATAAGATTAATCTCATCAGACAATGTTTACTAGCAACTCAGAGTCAATAGAAGAGTTATGCAGATACTAGGAGACGAGAGTTGGAATTTATGATAGGTGACTATGTGTTTTTGAAAGTATCACTGATGAGGGGAGTGGTCAAATTTGGCAAGAGAGGGAAGTTAGGACCACGATACATTGGACCATTCGAGATTATTAAACTAGTCGGACCAATAGCGTATTAGCTTGCCTTACCATCTGAGCTAGCACATGTACACGATATTTTTTATGTTTCTATGTTGAGGAAGTGTATACATAGCCCAGACCAGCTAATAGAGCATGAACCTCTAGATATTCAAGAGGACTTAAGTTATGTTGAGCAACCAGTTCAGATACTAGATAGACGAGAGCAAGCTCTTCAAAACAAGACCATTCCACTGGTAAAGGTGTTGTGGAGGACCATTGACTTGAGAAGGCTACTTGGGAATGTGAAGCTGAAATGCATGCCGAGTACCCTCATTTGTTTACAACATGATATAGTTAAGTTTGGGGGACCAAACTTATTTAAAGGGGAGGGAATGTAATACCCCGACCTGGAATATGCTTGAACAATCATGTAAAACCGAGCTATTACGGCTCTATATTACGATACCGAATGGAATGAACAATTTCAGAATGTGTACAGACAATACTAAGCAACCCAAAAAAAATTGAATATCGTAAATACAAGTACTAGTATACGTATACATGGGTGTGTATAGATATAAGGGAGTAAATAGAATATTATATGTAAATCTATATAAATATCTATATATATGTCATTGATTAAATATAAATAGATATATATATATATATATATACATATACATGTACGAACATGCATATATATATGAACACTTGTATGAAAAGGGGGCTGCCATGCAACAGGTGAGTGGGAAGCTTCCATGAAAATACAAGCTATGTTATATTATGTATATATATATATATATATGTATCAAAGTCTTCAGGAAATTAATGCACTGAACCAACTGGAGAAAAAATGGGAAGGCAGCCGAAATGTAGGAAAAGGCAGTTAAGGAAGACTATAGAAAGAGGAGAGAGAGAGAGAGAGAGAGAGAGAGATAGTTAGCATCCAGTAGGGGGGAATTTTCCTATAAATAGGAGTATGAGATTGAGGAAATGCAGAACCAAGAAAATAAAAAACTGAGGGCAACTAAGGAGATTGTGAGTGAAGTAGGAATTCTACCGTGTTCAGAGGTGAAATCAGAAGTGAATGGAGAAGAGTCCTGCAATAGAAGAAGGTGAGTAAACCCTTGAAATTATCATTTTTTGTGATTTACATTTTTGAATTTAAAAGCATGATGAAAACATGTAGGGTTGTGTAGTATATTCAAAGAGAAATACATTGCAAGTAAAATGAGGCGATTTGGTGAAGAAACCAGCTAGGAATATGCGGTTACAGGTCATTGGGAATAATTGGATTGCTGTAATTTTATGCACAAAACCTTGTTTAAATTATGAAAAACTGATTCTACCATGTTTAGATTTAATGTAGAATGAAATTGGGAGGAAAACAGTGACCTAACACTCACAAAATTAAAAAAGAAACCATCGCCGGAATTTCAAATTTGGCCAAAAACAGCCGCTGTAACGGCTTGTTTGACGTCCAAAAACCTTACCATGTTGGTTAAGAAATAGATATATGAATTCCCTAGAAAGATATAGTCGAACCATAGTGAGATAAGTCAGAAAAACGATCAGAGTAGAACGGTCGTTGTCAGATAAGGTGACGGGGTCTGATTAGGGAAGACAATGAACAGTCCCCGAACGGCGTCGTGTGATTTTTATATGGCAACAATACTGCGTCATTTAGAATGCATTGTTTTGATTATATATATATATATATATATTAGGTTTTTTGGTTGCTAGGTTAACTAATTGATTGAATATACTATAGGGGGTTGAGGTTATCTTGTCCATGTTTTAAACTGATAGTTCGCTGTTTGGCTTCAAAGCTTTAAGAAAAAAAATACAGGGGCTGCTAGCCCCAGGACTCGAAGCCAGACCGTGGGGCTAATGGGCGGAACACAGACCACTGAGCCATGGGCTCACGTGTGGTCTTTTAACCCCTCAATATATATATATATATATATATATATATTATAAAAGTAATTAAATCAAGAAAAATAAAAAGGGGCGTAGCCCATGGGAATCGAACCGTGAACCAAAGGAAAGGGTGAGACACGAGTAACCAATTGGACAGGCATGCCTGTGATGTTTAATGTGAACAAATATATATATATATATATAATATATATATATATAATATATATATATATATATATTATGTACAACCTAAACTAATTTAGTTTAATTAAATTAAATATAGTGAAATAGTGCGAAGTCCACTTAATATGAATGAATAGTGTATTTTGACTATCTCAGGCATTCTGAATCCAATGGTGAGGTCCGTTTTACGAGATGAGACTCCAAAAAATAAAGACCCGTAGAAATACTAAATGACCAAAATGCCCTTACAGCTACCCGAACCCAAATAGAATTCCGCGAAAGCCTAAACCGATTTTCTTCAATGTTCTGAACTCAACGGTAAATTCTAAATTAGTAAAAGAGACACTTATAATAATGAGGCATAAAATTTGATGAATAGCATTAAAACTAAAACGTGTTTACTGATATATAGGGGACTCGAAAGGAAAAGGGAAAGTCACAGAATACTAAGGCACTGATAAGGTAAGTAAATTCCTATCTTTTATACATGGTTTTCCAAGCCACGATCTTTCTATTACTGCCAAAACTTGTACTCATGTATATATCCACTGTTATTTTTCCCACCATTGATATTGTCCTATCTAGTGGAGGCCTATTGACTGATATCTCATAATTTGATTTATTGTACTGTTACTTATCATTGAATGCTTATGTCATGATGTTCCATATCTTATACACTTCTTATGGAATTGTGATATACTCATGATTCATGTTAAATGCTAGGTTTTGTGCTCAGTTACATTACCCATTTGATGCTATCTGATCGACTGGACCTACGGGTCAATTTATGAGACCTCCGGGTCAAGTCCATGAACGGACACATGGTAATGATGGCATTTTTACGTAGTGAGTTTAATGGGCATTTTATATGCATTCATGTTAGGGGGGTATGCCGGGCCCCTAAAAGACCAAGGGTCTGCCAAACCCTGAACAGAGTAAATGCATCATTCATATTTGACTGTTATACTAACGTTTATTGAATTCATAGGATGTTTTCATTTCCCTATGAATAAGTCTATGATTGATAGTTCCTCATTTATTGGATTTGACTATGACCAATTTATTGTGGCAGTATATTTATGTTGATCGTGAACATTGAGGCTGCGTTTGGATATTGATTCAGATATGATTTTTTGAAAAATATTTCTGAAATGTGTTTCAGAATTTTGTAATTGATTTTTTGAAAATTGCAAAAATGTGTTTGGTTATGCTAATCAGAATTTAGATTCTGAGTTAAAAATTGTGAAAATGCGTTTGGATATAAAAATTTTAGAATTTATATACACCAAAACAGGTGTTATTATTTACCTCTATCCAATCTCTAGCTTATAATTTATTAAGTCTGAACATATTCTCAATTTTATTAATTTAATTTAATAAATAAATAAGTAATTAATATTATATAAAATATTAAATTACTCAAGCTTAACTCTTAATCCGTTTATTCAAAATTAATTTATGAAAGAAATAAATCCAACATATTTTTAGGTTATTTTTTTTTCAACGTATGATACATTAATTTATACGAGTCAATATTAAATGCATCCAACATATATCAAGTTATTTTAAAATAAACTAACATGAATAGACAAAATTTATATATGTTAACCAAATTACAGTTACAGCTAATAGATACTGCTCCTTAATTATTGCTTACATAATTCAACCACATTTGCATGGCTATTTCATCGCTTAAGAACGTCATAGCATTCATTTGTTCTTTTGACATGTCAACATCAGGATAGGGAGGATGATTGGTCATCTCTAACTCTATGTCATTTGCTTGAGATTCAATAAATAGTCTGTCCGCACTTGCATTTAAACGAATAAAGTTATAAATTGTGCAACAAACTACCACTAATGGTCCTTGCCGAACGAGCTTGTAATTTGGCATACTCTTAAGGAGTGGAAAACGGGCCTTCCGTACGCCAAAACATCTCTCAATTACATTACGCAAAGAGGAATGTCTATAATTAAATAACTCCCGATGCCTACTAAATGCACGAGTCCTGCCTCGAAAATCCTGCATGTGGTATCTCTTACCACGATATGGGGAAAAATCTACCCACATTGGTGAATCCAGCATCAACTACGTAATATTTACCTAATAAAAATAATTTAATCATTTATAGGTTAGACAAAAATAGTATATATATATATTGTTTTTGATAATTATTACTAATTAAGCGTAATGGTACACATTTTCTTACCAGCAGGTAGCATAGGAAATTGGACTTCAAGCGATGTTATAACATTTAAGAATACACGAGAGTCATGTACACTACCCTCCCAACCTGTGTATACAAATGTGAATAGCATATCAAAAGAACAAGCAACCAACACATTTTGTGTTACTGTTGTTTTGCGCCCTCGAAATGCTGTTTGTTTAGAAGCAGGTGCCCATGCAGATATATGCGTTCCGTCGATTACACTCAGACAATCCTATCAATATACGAGTGGAAGTATGAAAAAAATAATCAAAGATGCATGCAATCTTAATCGCTGTGAAATTAAATCATGGTACATACCAGAAAATATGGGTTAAACTTGGGATTTCCCACAATTTCTGGGGCTGTTTCATGTGGGTCCTTCGGTCGAATTATTAACACTCCTAATTTAGCCAAAGCCCTCATAACCCATTTGATATAGCGATTTATTGTTTCATTTGAATGTTGAAATCTTTCAGCCACAACTCTTTATCTAGTACTATGACTTACAGTTAGCAAGAATATTGCTAACGATTCTTCAATTCGAACATGATGATGAGGACCTTCATCAAGGAACCTATTCCTTAATGTGTTACAAAGTGACATGAAAGTAGGTGCATCCATTTGCAACATGTCATATATTCGCGTTGGGTGGCCAGATAATAGCTCATGTACATACTCAACCCCTGTTAAGGCCGATGTCCTACATGGTTGCTTTTGAAGACTATTTGTCAGTTGATTATGCATTTGAGTTAACATAATTAAATCCATCATCATATCTACATCCTCTGTATCAGATTCAATTGAAGACTCTATAGACATTTTACTGCATTAAAAATATAGTTAGACATGATTTAACTATTTTTCAACATTTAAAAAAAATATATATACTTTCAAGATGCTACTAGCACTGGAAGAAACACCACTTTACAATGGATGACTGTAATGAAAAATCCTATGATCTAAAATTTAATATAATGATTTTTTTATATGCATGCAAGGGAAAAATCCTATGTTATTGTTATGTGGTTGCAATAGTTTCTGATACCATTTTAAAATGGATTTACTGCTAATAGGTTGCCTGGGCAAAAAAATTCAGAAGTTTCTAGTTCCATTTTCTCACTCATGGTCCCACAAGTGATATATCAAGTTTTGGAAGAACTAGTGAACCAGGATGAAATCCAAGGGGACCTGAGGTTCCTCAGACACTAGAAGAGTTTGTTGCTAAAATGAAGTAGAGTAGATCAGATGTGAAGACCTTTTCTATCAAGCTTAAATCAAATCATTTATTATTATTTGAATGACGTAGGTTTAATTATCATGTAAAAAGAAAAAAAAATATGATTATATACTTACAATGCCTGAGATCTATAGGGAAAATATTTGAAAGTTGCATGGTATTATCTAATTAGCAATCCTAGATAGAATCAAAATGAAGTTGTTTAAAATTTAAAGAAAGGTAATATAAAAGGCACAAATAATTTTATAACAGACATGATTTAAATTTATGAAGATTAACTTAAAACCATATGACTACCAGTTCGTAAACTACATGCAAGGAAAAAAAAACAGTACAAACTTATACAAATAATAAAACAAGTTCTTGTGTTCATCACTCTCCCTACAAACTCTGCACCCATTTCAGCTTGCAGGATGCTCGCATCTCTATGACCATGATCCGCCAGTCGCCATCGAAGAAAGACTTTGTTGCCTTCATATACAGCTCATACTCCACATCATTTAAAGAATTCAATGCATCCATTTTGAGTACAGATTTTTTAAGTTGGAGGAAGCCTCAACAGCAGTGGTAGTGCCTTCTATTTGCTTCTTGCGAGCATTAGCAAAATCTGTAAATGCTTCTAATGCGATGTCCATACTAGACACCTTACTACATTTAGTAGCTCTACCACTTGATTCCTAGTAGAAGCACATTTACCACTGCTGGAAACATGTTTCCCATCCAACGGAGAGTCATGTTGCATACCAGTACTTGAATTGTCGTGAGCCGCAACCCCCATAAACTCATCCTCTAAATTCCTCTCTTCATATGAATTTGGTGGCAACTAGGACGATGACCTGGCTAAAGACCCACTTGCGTTGGTAGTGTTGAAAATTATACACAACAAGTTATAATGTTAACACCCTTTGCGTTGAAATTGACGTGCTTTAGGATAAACCTACAGATGTGAAATGGAAACATGTTAACCAATATATCCAATATAAATGACAAAAGAAAATTGCTTCTACAAGTATGATAATTACGTTGCAGTAGATACCTTAGGATGTTTTTGCCATACGTCTTCAATGGCAGTGATGGTGTTTGTTTCAGGATCCCAACCTAATCTAGAAACTTTGGGCCCCAACAGTGTTATGAACTCCCGACATTTCATTCTAAGCCTACTGTGCTTTGTTTTTAGTTTTTGAACTATGTACCGCTTGTCAAACAAATTAAACAATTGTTCATCTAGCTTTTGCCACACACGGTTATGAAAAGTATTGGTTTGTAAAGGGTTCTTCTGAACCTCATCCACCATCATTCTAATAAATGCTTCCTCCACCCTTGGAGGCCAGTTCACAGAATCTTCAAATTCATCAATTTGTTTAGACATCTAACACAATTGTGGTTTACAAAAAAAAAAAGAGAGATATAAAATATAAAAGAACTAAAATAATGTTTATAAAAGAACTCACTTCTGTAATGTAGCATGATTGGAAGCAACCAAATAAGGCTACACTAGATACATCTGAAAAATCATGCAACTCAATGAAACCAATAAATCACCATATAAGTCGTAACCGAAAAAAAAAAAATCAAAACATTACAAACATTTTCCTATTAATCTCAGCTAGTGCACTTTTCTATCCTTCCTGGTGGTGGATTTTTGTTTCTGAACATGACTTTTACAAAGCAAAATGCAATGTAGTTCAGCTTGTGAACTTGCTACAATGTGAGGTATTCAAGTGGTTTCCAAATCTAAGGTTGAAAAAGAAACTCTTAGAAGTTTAATTTAAAGGTAGATTCTCATGGACTCTTGGTCAATGGCAGAACAAATCCATCTGCAAACATTTTCCCATGGGCCAACGCCAATTCAATCTCAAAAAATGGTGAAAAATCCAATTCCTTAGTCTGAGCAGCTGTGAAAGTGATAAATTGTGAAGTTATATAACTGTTATATAATATTCTAGAAGCAGTGCAAGCCTTTAATTTGAAAGTGAGCATCATAAGAGATGGATGCTCCTTTAAACAATTTAGAACAAGTTTCATTAATATAAAAAGAATTAAAAAATTAAAGAGCAAATGAGCAATTAGGAATATGAATCTAAAAGTAACTACATCAAACAAATTTCAACTTTTCTACCCTCAGCTCTGGCAAACGCCAGTAGTGGTAATTTTCTAATAGCAATAGGATTCCTAACTCTCTAAACCTTATTATACCACAAAATGCTCCCAATTTTTTTTTCTCAAAGGTTGGTTGACCTATATATTTACTTTTAATGTTGCACTATCTTCTTCGGAAAAGTCTAGAATATCTGGTTGCATTTCAAGGTAAATACCTTCTGGATATTCAATTGAAAGCTTAATAAAAGTTTTAAAGCTTAAGTGAATCAGAGAAGAAGTGTGAAGAACTCAAATACAATCATCTTGAGTAATGAAATTTTAAGAAAAACTTTCTTTGGTATTAGTTGGAATTCTAAAAAGAAACAGAGCATTCTCTAAATAAAAACCTCAGCCAATCTCCAAATCATAAACAATCAATGGATGAACGCAATTACCCAGGGAAAAAAATTATAATAAAAAGTAAATTTGGACTTTATATGTACAGAGAATAAGATCCATAAAAACCTAGAAAAGCAACCAGAGAATTGTAAAAACGAAAAGCCATTGATTCTAAAATGAATATGCAATCCAATGTTAGAACAGGGTTTTCATACCTTTTTGAACGGTGATGGTGGTATTGGGACTTGGTTCTCGTTAGTATAGCTATGCTCGGTATCGGCTAAGGCTTGATCTTGCTTTCTTTTTTTCCTTCTTGTTAGCATCTGCTCCGATGAATACATGGGCTCTCTAAAAATTTTGATCTTAAATGGAGAAGAAACCCTCCTCAATAGAAAAACTGTTGGTCAAGATTGATGGATGAGATGGGGGCTGTTGCATAAACAACTATGTATCTGACAGAGAGAGAGCAAACACTATCAGGTGAAGATTTTGGGGTGAGATCTTGTGTTTTAGATAGAGATTCGGACATTGAGAGAGAGAGATGTAGGGCTTCCTCAGATGAGAGTGTCGGTGGGTGAGAGAGAAAATGAGATGGATTGAAGAGGGAGAGAGAGAGAGAGAGAGAGAGTAATGACAGGGTGATAGAAGATCTTTGTGAGAAGATCTCTGTGAGATGAATTTTTGAATACCGCAAAAACTAGAGTCAGTGATATGTTTCAGAAAAATTTTCAGAGATTTGTTTCGAGAGTCATGTATCCAAACGCCATTTCAGTTTTTTGAATTCCAAAAATTAAATTTGGATATGTATCCAAACAGAACTTGAGTTTTTCCCACACTCATGTTACACTGTTACTCATATTGTGCCTTATTGTTCATTGGTCATTACGGAATTTTACTGTTAATTGCAACCGTTGTCATAATACCTTTGAGTTTGTATTTTTTCATATGATTCCTAACCCGTATTGGAGATAGGCCGACTTTTACTTACTAAGCTTGTTATGTCACGCCCCGGATTCCCGACCGAACCCGGGGACGCGACTGAAGGAAACAAAAGAAGAAAATAAATAGACGAGTAAATAAATAAATAAATATTTAACGAATTTTAACTAAGTTTACTAATTTAGATACAAGCCTATTCCACTAACATAACTATACATCCATCAATACACACACATTCCCGTTTTAAAAAAAATTCGGCAAAACCTCCTTTGTTTTTCGAGCCTTTTTCTCCCTGATAAACACAATACATCATATATATACAAACAGTCACAATCCATCCTCACTCGATGGCCACAACTTTATCAAAGTTAAATATACATCGCCTACTTATACAATCCATCACGTCTACTCCTACATTTAAACTAAAAGATCACAAATTCAATACCTATTACAATATACAATGCCATTTCCATTCTTTTCATAAACACATCAATCTTTTATAATATCAAAATACGCCCTAAGGGCCCAAATATTCTTCCAAATTTATTTCCTCTCCTTTCTCCAAGACTTCATCAAGTCCCGCGTACCAGGATGCTTTATCTGAAACCTGTGCCCACGAATGGGTTAGCGCCAACATGCTGGTATGGTACAATACTAATGCAAGGAATAAAATTAAGTCGTGGCATGTGCAAGTGTACATGTATATCTACATGCCTCCCTAATCATTCATACAATATAATGGCAATATACAAACTACACATCTGTATAAAACCCTATATCACATTCACAAATTCATCAACACAATGCACAGGCAACATGCGTGACACACCCATGCATCTCAATGTCACACCCATGTCTCGCTTCACGGTTCTTTCCCGTTGGCTTGCAAGTACCAATATATGTCTCGCTTTACGGTCTGGACCCCGTAGGCCTGCGAGTACCTAATGGCCAATTTTGGGTTTTTCACCACAGGATCTGCACCCTCATAATGCACCAGCATCTCGTGCTGACCCACACTATGCTTTCAAGGAATCACACAATGCCAATATGCCATGATTTCATCATGCAATAATACAGTTCAAATGAAACATCACTTTCATAAGTATATGCGACATGCTTTACATAATGTATTACATTTAAGATTAAATCACAAGACTTCATCCACAATCTACGTGTCATGCTCGATCAATCTCAACACTTACACAATTCCACATGTCACAATATCAACAATCCTTCTGAAACGTAAATCACATATGATGACTATTTAAGAAGTAAATCACAACTCCCAAATAATCATAAAGAGCACGGAAACATATAAACAATCAACTCAAGGAAGCAATAATCCCTACGTGATCTTCTATCAGTAGATAAGCACAAGAAGCATTCAAGTAATATGCACATCAAACCTAATTTAATTCTATTCCTTACTTAGTAAAGTACCATACCTGATCGGGTTATCTCAACCCTAAGAAGCTATATCCACTATGCAATCCAATCAACCATGTTACTCTTTAGTCCACGGTTCGGAAGTTGACACACCAGCAGGTTGATCGAGTCGGCCAACCATTTTAAATCCAGTTTCAGCAGTTTCTTCAGCCTTTTTCCTTCAAGCAGATGACGATCCTGACAGATTTTTTTTTTCCTCTATCATCCCATCCATCAGATATTGAAGAACTTTCCTTTCTCAATCTCTTTAGACATGGCTTCATTCAAATCCTCAAGTAATGCTGGGAACAGCTTTATGTAACGATCCCCCAAGCGTCAGCACGTCCTTGGCCGTTGCTACTTTAAAGAACCCATATGTTAACGAAAAACCTGTGGCTAAACTGAACTCCCAGCAACCCAATCATGTGTTACACCACCAATATGAGAACTGAGTTTCACAAAAATTCCCTTAAATTTGCTCAACAACCTATCTTCAAGACTTCCAAGGATACTTCTCAAACGTTTGCTAGAAATGTTCCCCACCGCAAGACTGAATTTCATTCAACTAACTTCTTCACTTCCATTTACTGTTGCATCCCACACACATAAACATACACATATGTATACATGGATCAACTCATCAGGAACAGCCGTCTCCACAGAACTCCTATAACTGCCCACAACTCCATTCTTGTGAAGATAATCCAGTCCTAATAACAACTATTTGTGCTTTCTATTTTACCAGATTATTTTTCTTTTGTACATGAACTCTGTTCAATTGCAATGGAAACTGATTTGGGCATCAATAGAATCCAGTGGATTTGACAAATGAACCAGCAATATTCCCTTCAACATTACGTTTTCCAATTTACTAATAACCCAAGAGGGACTCTGAGAACAAGTTCCAAATACTCAATCTCATCCTCTGATTTTTTTTACTATGCACAATAGTTCAAGATATTTATGAATTCGATCCCTCCTACAATCAGTAACCAAATCGAAAGAGAAGAAACCCTCAACAGTTGCTGCTGCTGTTGAAGCATAACAACTATTGTTCTGCTGCTCTCTTCTTCTCCAAACATGCTGTCACAATTCTCAACTCTAAAGCCACCAATTTCCATCAATTCAAACCATTACCCAATATCACTACTAACACCAAATCACGCCTCAACGTTACAGACCCACAAAACTGTAATACTCACACACATATATAAATATATACACATGAACCATCCCACAAAACCCAACGCCTGAACTAATTGAAGTAGCCATCTCACAAAAACCGCAACACCCACGCACAGTCCCAAGCCATATCAGAATCCCCTCTGTTGCACTTCCTTACGCCACTGCACACACACATCGTTACACACACAGCCCTCTCTTCCAATGGCCCAAACAACATGAAACGGCACCTGCAACACCTCATTAAAATCACCAAAAGCCCCTTTACGCTTGAATCAAACTCCTCTTTTCCTCTGTTTTCTGTCTCTCTGCACCAACGCTACAAGAGACCCAAATCGCAATCCAAAATCCCACGCCAGGCCGTCGCCCTTTAGCCTTGAGTCCCTTCACGACCACCGTCGGATTCGCCCCCCTCCGTTTCTCCTTTCCCCTTTCTCTCTCTTTTTCTTCTTTTTCTTTCTCTCCTTTCTTCTCTCTTTCACGCGACCTGCACTCCCCTGTTTCCCATTTTTCCATCTCACGGTTTTTTTTTTTTCCTTTAGTTTCTCTCTTCACTCAAACACACACCACACATTACAATGCCACTCCCAAGGCTGCCGACACTCCCTTTTTATCTCTTTTTTTTTTTTTTTTTTTTCATTTTCTACCACACACATATATATATGTATACATACACAGATATATATATATATATATACACCATACTTTACATTTTTTTTTCTACCTTACCATATTAACTATTTTATAAATATTACCAAATTCACTATTTTATAAATGTTTTATTCCACAAAATATACTATAAAGTCGGGGCTCAATTTAATTATTTATTTACCAATATTGGATATCGTTCGGGTCCCATATTATATTCCCTATATTTTATTTTATTATTTTTTTTTTCAAGTCTCTACATGTTAGCTCACCCCATTTATTATATTTTTTAGGTGAGAACGCTACAATAGGAGATCAGGAGCGTAGGGAGGCAGTTAAGGAACATAATAAAATAATGTAGTCTCTCCCATGTACTCATCACCTAAAAGTGGTTTATGTTTAGTTTATTGTCAGTTTCATTTTCAGTCATAGAACAATGAATTGTATTAAGACTTTCGATTTTTAATATTATGTCTATATATTATTTACTGTTATCATTATTAATGGAAAGAATGAAAAAAAGTAGGGACGGCCATTGGGCTAGCCCCGTGACACCAGATCCACATAGGGTGGGTTTCGGGTCGTGACAAGAATTATCCTTCAAACTTTAAATTGATTTTTCTCACTCATTTCTTAACCAAATGGGCTGCGGTTTCTTCCTACATTTACCATTTTTCATGCTCTTTAAAACCATACTATCCAATCTATCATTCATGCTTGTTAAAAATTAAAAACAGAACCAAGTTGCTTACCTTAGTTTTTCATGTTTGCTTACAGTATCCACCTCTAAGTGTTCTAGCCTTTTCTTCTGAATCCTCCTAATGCTCTCAGCTTCTTTACTTTGCTTCTATCTTTCTGATTATTTATCAAACAACCCACACATATACATATATACAACTTTACACGCCACTTTCTCTCTCTTCCTCCTACTTGCTACAGCCTTCTTTGACTCTATTTTCTTTTCTTCTTCTTAGTTGCTTTCTTTTTCTTTCTTTTTTATGCTTTTTCTTTTATCTTTCCACTTTATATAAGATAGTTAATATATATATGTTATAAAATATATTACACACACACTAACACACATCTTCTCCCACACACTGTCGGCAACCTCCATGGCACTTTCCCCTAATACCCTAAACACACACTAATCACACACACACACACATCACATGTTGCATGCATGGTAGCCATATATATATGTATGTATATTCCATTTTTGTACAATACATGTACAAATACTAGTATATATATACTCCCTTATATACACATATATGGCTATGTATATACGTGTACTTTGATACTCGGTTCTGGTTGTAATGTGACTTGTGTGATCAAAATCATCGTATGCTTACAAAACTATATATCGTTCATTAGAATTCATGTTCGGGTTACAGATTGGTTTTACACTGTTCGACCCGGCCCATCTCGGTTTGAGTGCCATATTTCCGGTTAGGGTGTTACAGAACTGCGCACTTCTCTCTAGTTTTTCTTAGGGTTTTGACGTCCATTTTTGAAGATTTTTATACCAAATCAATTCTAAAGACATTAAGCATTCGTTTGGGACTGTTTTAGACCTCAAACAGTCCAAGTTCCGACACCTACAACAACTTTTTGGCCACGCACCGGTTCTGAAATATAGCTATAAAATGGTCATTTCTTGACCATTTTTCTTGATTCAAAATGGTTTGAACTCCTTAGCACACCCTCTATCATGTCCCATTCCCAAAATCAAGTTTGGTTTGACTTGTTTCAAACTTAAGTGGTAAGGTCCGTAAATGACAGGTGTTTTTATCTTACTGTGTTGAGCCTAATTCCATGCAAATTGACTCCTTAAGCATGCATAATTTGTAAAAGAGATAGAGCTACACTGAGTACATACCTCTTGGTGCTATTATGTGGGAAACTCACATTCTCTCTCTACTTCTTGTTGCTGCCTCACTTTCTATCTCTAACTTCTTGTTGCTACTTTTATATTTCGTCACTTCCTAGTACAACAACTTCACATGACCCTTTATTTTTCTTGCTTTCTTATCTTGTTTGTTGTTGTTTTGGAATTGAATTGTTGTAGCAGCATACAATCTATATATATATATATTAGTTGTGGAATAGTCAAGAAGCCTCGGTATTTTTCCTTGTTGGTTACAAGTGGAAGGTTCGTTAATCTTGCTTTTGCTAGAACCTTCCAAAGTCTTCTCCTGCTTTGGCTTATATATATATATATATATCTGTATATATATATATATATATACATAATATAGATATGGGCAGCTGCCTTATCTGTTGGCAGCCCCATTTTTGTCTATTTTATTCTTTATTTGTATTATTATTATTTTTTTTCTTCTAGAAGCTAAGAATACCTCACACACACATATAATATATATATATATATAACCCATATGTATTCATTACACAAAGCATGATTGTACACATGCATACTAGATCTAGATATATTGGGGCATTTTATTTATTTCTAATTTTTGGGGTATTACAATAACTGATCTCATTGATATAAAATGAAAAAAATTCAGTTTCTATTCAATGAGAACATAGTAAAAGAGAGTTCAAATTGTGAGAGCTATACACTTAAGAGATCTTAGAGCTTTCATGAGTGAACATTCATACACTACGAGGAATGGAACTTTTAGCGACGCGTAAAAGCGTCGCTAATACTACGGAAGTGCGTCACAAATGACTTTTAGCGACGCACAATCGTAGCCGCTAAATTCGTCGCAAAATGTAATGTCGCTAATACTATTAGCAACACTCACCTCTTGTACATCACTGAAAGTCAATTATGAGCGTTGTAAAATCAATACAAAGACTGGTTGGGCATTGCTAATGTGGACTTTTAGCGACGCGTTCAGTGCGTCGCGAATGTGAAGCGTCGTAGAGTTAGGTTTTTTAGCGATGCTTGGATGTACGTCGCTAAAAGTCAAATTTTTTTTTTTTTTTTCCAATCACTCACCTGCATTATTTGTTTTTTTTTTTTATGTTTTATTCCTGTCAAAACCTGTATCAACCATCTTGATATATAATAAAATAAAAACATTCTAAAATAAAATCAAATTAAAAGAAAAATGCATTTATATACATATATATATATATATTATAGTAATTAGTTACAATTGTAAAAGTTAAGTTTATGAATAAATACAAAAATAAAAATAGCCTCACAAAATGTAACTATAGCTGTTAATGAAAAGAAAAAAACAAATGAGAAACTACATGTCCCGATGCAGAATAGAAAGACGACAGCGCAATAATCCCGATCAATTTAAAATAAAGATCAAATAATATATATTAGAACCCTTATTAAATATATATTTTAACATAAAATGTGAATATATATTTTTTTACATGCATAAATAGTAATAATGACATAAACTTGTATAAGTTTCAAACCGGTGATCCGAATAGAGTGCCGTAAGTTCGTTTTATTTTATCATTTGTGAGGTGTGTGATGGGATGTTGAGGTCGGTAGGCCGATATCCGATATTTTGGTCGGTCAAAACCCCAAAATGGGCCTTTTTAAAGCTAAAACTTGCATAAGTTTCAAACCGGGCATCCAAACCGAGTGCTGTAAGTTTTTCCAAGTCTATTTTATCATTTTTGAGGTGTGTGATGGAGTGTCAAGGTCGGTAGGTCGATATCCGGTGTTTTGGTCGGTCAAAACCCCAAAATGGACCTTTTTGGAGCTGAAACTTGCATAGGTTTTAAACCGGGCATCCGAACCGAGTGTTGTAAGTTTGTGCAAGTCTATTTTATCATTTATGAGGTGTGTGATGGGGTGTCAAGGTTGGTAGACCAATATCCGGTGTTTTGGTCGGTCAAAACCCCAAAATAGGCCTTTTTGGAGCTGAAACTTGCATAAGTTTCAAAACGGGCATCCAAATTGAGTGTCATAAGTTCGTGAAAGTCTATTTTATCATTTTTGAGGTGTGTGATGGGATGTTGAGGTCGGTAGGCCGATATCCTGTGTTTTGTTCAGTCAAAACCCCAAAATGGGCCTTTTTGAAGTTGAAACTTATATAAGTTTCAAACCAGGCATCCGAACCGAGTGCCGTAAGTTTGTGCAAGTCTATTTTATCATTTATGAGGTGTGTGATGGGGTTTCGAGGTCTGTAGGCCAATATTCAATATTTTGGTCGGTCAAAACCCCAAAATAGGCCTTTTTGGAGCTGAAACTTGCATAAGTTTCAAACCGGGCATCTGAACTGAGTGCCGTAAGTTTGTGCAAGTTTATTTTATCATTTGTGAGGTTTGTGATGGGGTGTCAAGGTCGGTAGGCCGATATCTGGTGTTTTGGTTGGTCACATTCCCCTCTATAGGCCTTTTTAGAGCTGAAACTTGCATAAGTTTCAAACTGGGCATCCGAACCGAGTACCGTAAGTTTGTGAAAGCATATTTTATCATTTATGAGGTGTGTGATGGGGTGTCGATGTCGGTAGGCCAATATCCAGTGTTTTGGTCGATCAAAACCCCAAAATATGCCTTTTTAGAGATGAAACTTGCATAAGTTTCAAATCGGGCATCCGAACTGAGTGCCGTAAGTTAGTACAAGTCTATTTTATCATTTGTGAGGTGTGTGATGGGGTGTAAAGGTTGGTAGGCCGATATCCGGTGTTTTGGTAGGTCAAAACCCAAAAATAGGCCTTTTTGGACTGACACTTGCATAAGTTTCAAACTGGGCATCCGCACCGAGTGTCGTAAGTTCGTGTAAGTCTATTTTATCATTTATGAGGTGTGTGATGGGGTGTGGAGGTCAGTAGGCCAATATCAGGTGTTTTGGTCAATCAAAACCCAAAATAGGCCTTTTTGGAGCTGAAACTTGCATAAGTTTCAAACCAGGCATCCGAACTGAGTGCTGTAAGTTCGTGCAAGTCTATTTTATCATTTGTGAGGTGTGTGGTGAGGTGTCGAGATCGGTAGGCTGATATCCGGTATTTTGGTCAGTCAAAACCCAAAAATGGGCCTTTTTGGAGCTGAAACTTGCATCCCTATGAAATTAAATAAGTTCATGCAAGTCTATTTTCATATGTGAAGTGTCATGCTGGTTTGTAGGCCGTTAGGCCGAAATCATTTTTTTTTTACGTAACATTTTCTATAAATAATAAATGTACCAAAGTAAATAATTTTAAAAACTTACCAAGGTTGAGCAGAGCTTCCCTGCTAGTTGAGGATCGTTTGCATAAGAGCCTCTAGCTGGGCCTGCCACTCCTTGAGCTCTGTCATCTCAGCCTTCATCTCTACATTCAGTCTCTCAGCTACCTCAGCTCTTTGGGTGGCTGCGTGAAACCTAGCATCGCTCTCGACGGTAGAGAACGATGCCGTCGACTCCATCTCACTCCCTAAGCCACGTATATATCTGCGCCTTTTGCCCAGAATAGTCTCTCATATCTAGTCATCGGTCGGCGGTTGCTCACCCTCAGGGGTCGGCTTAACACGCATCTCGACCATCTCCTCCTAAAAAAACATAAATATATGTTACTACTTTTAAACATTTTAGATTAATATTAAATTAGTAATAGTGGTATATAAATCTTTTCCAACTTACATAAAGCAGCTGAGCTTCAGGCCCAGTCCAACCCTTCTCGGGATTGTAGTGTATCTTGTGCCACAACTCAATGTGGCTGGGTGGTGCACCGGTCTCCTGGTCTCGCAGCAGCAAATAAATAGTAGCTTGTGAATGTTGATTTCATGAATACATTATACAATAAGAAATTGATACATTTATTAACTTACCATCTCATGCCTATACCTAACAAAAGAACATGATCCACCACTGTGGGTCACCTTTTGCTTGCTTCTGCTCTCGCTATTTTTTTTACTAAGTTCCAACACTTGGCCAAAACAAAGAAGGTTAGTATAAATGACAATGGTTCATCATACAATAAAAGTAATTTTGACAATTTTTACCTGGAATGCATTACTAACGAACCGGTCGCATAGTAACATCCAATCCTCTTTCGCCACCCCCTGTAGGGTCTATCGCGAGGCTCTCTACCGGCTGCCACCTCTGCCTCGTATTGCATGTAGAGCCTATGTCGATAGTCCCTAAAATGGGTTCCCAAGTAACAGTCCAATGCCTTCACGACATGAGGCAAGTGGAGATCGATGTCAAATTTCTCCTGTAAAAGCATGTCGTTGTCAAAACATTACGGCATAATATATGTTAAAATTGAAATGAACACAATAATAAAAGACATACCTAGATATGCACATGAATATCTCGTGTCTCTGTGTCAGTGACCTGACTCTAGTCACTAGTATAGAGTGGGGCGCGTAGCCGGCAAATGATGCCAACCTCCGTAATGAACTACTGTGCCCACCCAACAACGGGCTTCAGCAAGCCCGAAGGTATCTTAATCTGAAGGGGCGTGCCCCCCGCTGCCTCTATCTAAACCTATAAGCTGTGATTCTTCGCCCTACCACGCCCTTGTCTAGGGGTAGTGGCCGAAGCTTTAGAAGAAATAAAATAGAAACAATTAGTACCATATCAATATAATCGTTAATAAAAATAGAAACTATGCATACCATTGACGGCAGGATCGGTCGACCCTGCAAATAAGGGGGAAGGGGTCGATGGGTCCTGCATAACTGCGCGTCTACGTGAACCTGGTCCAACCATATCTACAAATAAAATTTTAAAATAAAATTGTTTCTATTTAATCATAAAATTGAATATCTATTACATTATAAAAGCCGAAAACCATTACACTTGATACTAACACATGTAACAACTATTACAATTATTCATTTGAGTCTGTATTATCATCTGAACTTGAATTTTCTTCATTCTCGGTACAATACTCTAACAATGTGTCATGTAACACCCCGAACCGGTATAATTAATGACTAGAACCGAATTACTGGACGATAAAGGGAATTAATCATAATCCCGACGGTGATGATAGACCGATGAAATAATTAAGTATGTCTAGAGAAAGAGGGTATAATACCCGAACCCAAATTGCTGGTTAAATCGGTAAAATAATGCCGTTTTAACACTGACGGAACTCGAATTAGCTAACCCGAGAAATCCCGAATGATTAATAAATGACACGGAACCTCTGACACTGAAGATAACTGGGATAGGAACTGACCGGAACAAACCGCATCGAAAAAGGAGTTACGGAATGAAAGTTATGAAAGAAACACTGAAACTGAATTAATGCGCAGCCAAACATGGCCTTAGCCCCAAAAATGTGAAAAATGGCCAAAAGAGGGGTCAAGGGGAATTGAACCCTTGACCTATGGTGGAAAGAGATTCTTCCCAAAAAATTTACCAACTGGGCTACTATTATCTTTGTGTACAAATATACAATGAAAGGTATATAACCTAGAATTCTAGTTGGGCCACCTCCCAAACTGACCAATGACCTTACATGCAAAACCTCCATCATGAATTCAACCCCTACACCTCAGCCTCATCATCACATCTCAGTGCCTACAATTAGACCTAGGCCCTACATGTATGATTATGTATGTGTATAAGTGTGCACTAATATACACATGAGCTTGGGATCTCTATAACACCAAGTGTGTGAGCTGAATATTCAGAAATCAGAAAACTGTGTGAGAACTGATCTGTTAAGAGAGAGAAATCATGTGAGATCAAGTGAGCTTATGTGTGAGAAACCATTGTGAGAAAGGTGTGTATGTCCATGGTCTATACATGATGGTGTTCTATAAAGATGTACCAAGAGGAAGGAACTGAGGACCGAGGTGCCAAGGATCAAAGAGTGAACCATTGAAGTAGGGACGTGCACTGTTGAAAGGTAAAATACCCCAAAGTGTTGAATTTTTCCTGTTTAAATCTAGAATTGTTTCTGATACTTTTAAGCCATATAGACTGAATATGTAGACCCCTGTGAGGCCTAAGAACCGTAGCACATTAATTGGGACAGTCGGATAAGCCTAGAAACCCAAAACTGTAACAAAACTGCCATGGACGACCTCCAGTTGCAGGTCTGAATCGACCTCAACTAAATCACATTTTGCATGTTCGGATCTATTCTAGACCCCTCGAGGATCTCAAATATCTAGGTGTGTGACCTAAAATCATATAGGAAGGCCCTCAAAATCGAAGCTATTGCTTTCGGCCATGAAACCCAATCTCGAAATTAAACCCCTAAACTGGAATTTAAGAATGGGGAATTGAAGCCCCTGTTGCAAGGATCACATAGCTTCAAACCACGTTGAAAATGGTTGAGAAATAAGGCTGTACGACTGACCTGTAATCCCTCACGATAATCGGTTACATAGAGCTCGATCCTTAGATTCGAGGCTCTAAATTCATGCCAAAAGGTTGGAATGACACCCATAAATGTTTTGGAATCAAAACATGTTGAAAACCATGCTTGAAAAGCCACGAAATTGAGAAATTGTAAATCTGTAAACTAGGGCTACAGTACGCTAAAGGGGCGAGGAAGATGGAGTTGACTCGCCAACTCGTTCGAGTTGGGCCGAGTCGACTCAGGACACGTGTCGAGGCAGGGCGTGCCACCCCTTTAATGGAACGACACCGTTTTCGGCTTAACCGTTTTGTTTTTAAATTGAAATCAGTCTGTTTGGCAACACGGGTGATAAATTAAAATCAGGCTTTGGGGATAACCTGAATACGGATAAGGGCTAATTGAGTTTAAATGGGATATGTTATCCCAGTTTTTTGAAGGGTCAGTGAACCGGTTGGTTCACAAGAGTTCTGGACTGGTTCAATTCTTGAACCCTAAAACCAATGGGTCTGAACCCTTAGTTTATTAAATTCTGTTTTGACCCCTGAAGTTTTCTAAAATTACGGATCAACCCCAGCTATTTTGTGGAATTGTACAGTGGCCCAGATCTTTGAGAAATTGTACATTTAAGCCCTGGTAAATTAATTAAATAATAAAATAATTATTTTAATTATTTTATTAAGTGAGTAAAATTACAATTTTACCCCTGGACATTATATATGTCAAACGGAGTCCAAATAAATTAAATAAATAGTATATTTTCACTATTTCAAATATTCTGGACTCAATGGTACAGTCCAAATTAGGAAATTATGTACCGAAAAATACAGACCTATAAGTGACAAATGACTGTACTGCCCTTGAGGGTACCCAGGCCCAAATAAGAATAAAAGATAGTCTATTCTGATTATGTCGGGCTTTTGGACTCAATGGTGAGGTCCGTTTAATGAACTGAAGTCCCGAAAAATACAGACACATAAATTGTAAAATGATTGAACTGCCCCTAGTGATACCCAGGGCCAATTAAACATAAAAGATAGTCCAAGTTAACTATGTCGGACACTCTGGACCCAATGGTAAGGTCCATTTTATGAACTGAGGTGCCAAAAATATGACGCATGAAATTACCAAAATACCCCTGATATTGTACGAAGCCCAAATGAAGTCCGATTGGGACGAAATTGATACCGATAGAAGCCCAGATACTGGTGAAACTGTAAACATGATTAAATGATGATTCGGAGTCAGAATCTTACAAAACGTAAAATGACCAAAATACCCCTGAGCACAGTAAGTGCAAAGTAGAGGTCAAATAAAGGTCAAACTGATCTGATAAATTATCATAAGGATAATTATGAACACTGAAGGGCTAAATAAGACTCCGAAACAGTTAACGCATAAAACGAGAAACGACTAATGTGTCCCGATGACCAAAAACAGATACCAAACGAAGTCCAAAGGACTTAGAAAATTATATCTAAGATATGTGGACTATTCTGAGGACCACGATAGGGTCCGGGACAAGAATGGACAAATTACCATTTTGCCCCTAAGGCTAAATAAGCACTTAACTGATAGCGATTCAAGTCTAAAAGACTTAGAACTTCATGTATACGATATATGGGATATTCTGAGAACCGCGACTGGGTCCGGGGCAAGAATGGAAAAATTACCATTTTGCCCCTATGGTTAAAATAAGAACCTAACTGATACCGATTGGAGTCTAAAAGATGTAGAACTTTATATTTAAGATATAAAGACTATTCTGAAGGCCTTGACAGGGCCTGGGGCAAGAGTGATAAAATGACCGTTTTGCCCCTAAGGCTGAAGAAGTAACTGACTGATAATGATTGAAGTCTAAATGACTTGGGTTATAATCCTGATGACTGCTAAGCCTAATTTAAGAATAAAATAGCCCCGGATGAAACCCGATGAGAGGGCGATAGGCTACTAGGCTATCTTAGGTAAACCGATAGACACCTAAGATGACGAATAAGGCCTGAATGGATGAATTCTGATCTGTCTGTGATTGATGATGATTATTCAGGACATACATGGAGATGCCTGACGTACTTGGAGGTTATCGGATTGTTTGTGCAAGGAGATAACCGTAACAGTTTGTGAGTAACTTGGAACTTCTGGCTTGGTGTATAAGTACACCGTCTAGTTACTGTATTTTGATTCACTGTACTGTTTTATCGGCCATACTGTTTAAATGCATACTCTTTTATAATGTATTACACGTGACATGATTTTGTACTGTCCTGCTCTCCTGTTCAGTTCGGGTCTGTCCTGTTCTGTTGTATGGTCTGTCTTGGTTTTGTTCTGTACTGTGTTGCGTCTTGTGAGTAACCCTGACTCCTGAATTGGTGTATAAGTACACTGTCTAGTTACTGTATTTTAAAATACTGTACTGTACTGTTTTATCTGATACACTGATTTCATGCCCTTACTCAAATGCATGATTTTTACTCTGTCTGAATCCTCTGTTCTGTACTGCAATAAACCTATCACTGTTTTTACTGAAAGAACAACTGACTCTTGGTACCATTTCAGTCTTGAGTGCTATATGAGCATACCGCACTGTTTAATCTGTGCATACTGTACTGTTTATACTGTTATACTGTTCTGCTCTGCTCATTACTGATCTGTTCTGTTACTCTGATGTTTTAACTGATCTGTTTTGTTACCCTGATGATTTAACTGTACTCATGTTTTAATACTGTTTCAAATGAACAAAAATAAACTTATCGCTGTTTTTAACTGGTTCTGAAAGAACAACTGACTCTTGGTACCATTTCAGTCTTGAGCGCTATATGAGCATACCGCACTGTTTAATCCGTGCATACTGTACTGTTTATCCTGTTATACTGTTCTGCTCTGCTCATTACTGACCTGTTTTGTTACTCTGATGTTTTAACTGATCTGTTCTGTTACTCTGATGTTTTAACTGATCTGTTCTGTTACTCTGATGTTTTAACTGTACTCCTGTTTTTAATACTGTTTCAAATGAACATATTTAACTATCTATTATATTTGATCCGTTCTGCCCTGACCTGTTCTGTTTGATCTGTCTGATCTGTTCAGTCCTGATCCGTCCTGATTTGTTATGTTTGATCTGTTCCGTCCTGACCTGTTTGCTCTGATTGTTATGTTCTGTCTGTTCTGATCTGTGGTTTTATTTTGTACAGTCCTGCTTTATTCTACTGAAACTGCATTTAAAGTAGATTTATAAAGCTGCTATTTCAGAAACAACTGAACTACCCTTGTGCTTTGTAAGCAAGAAATGAATTTGAAACCCTTGACAGGGAACCTGTGTTACTCATTGGGCTTTTCGAAGCTTACCCCATTCCCTAACATTTTTCAGGAATGATATCTGTTGGATCTGATGGCACTGATCTGTGGAGACTGGATTATTGAGGATTGAATCTGTTTAATCAGGTGAGTGATGTAATACGACTGACTTGACTGATATGTACTAGATATAGACATGGCTCATGGATTTAAACGGTACTCTAGAGATTATAGTTCTACTCTGTTGTTATATGTTGGATTATAGATATGCTCTGAGGTTAGAATTGCTAACTGTTGGATTTTAGACTTGCTCTGTGTGATACATATCCTTCGGTGGATACATGAGTTGCATTCCCTTGACAAAAAATTTTTAAATTCCGCTGCATCTGACCCTACAATCGGAGTGCAATTCACTAAAAAGGTCAGAAATTGCCTTCGGTTGGTCGCGTGGCGGCTGACTGGCATCACGTCCTCGACATCCGCGTAGGGTGGGGTTCGGGATGTGACATGTCATCATCAAAATCACTGTCCTCGTTATCATCATCATTAATGAACGTTGCATCCCTCAGATCTAATTGTGTGGTATTGGTGATGGCAGAACCTATGACATGATCTGGTTCTACATTAGTTCTATTCAACTGATACGAAGTAACATCTTCTTGATCATGCCGGACAACACTATTGTGGGCAGTTTGAGACTCTTCTTATAGTGCCTCCTCAATCCTCTCCAAGTCTTCATCTCCCTCGCCAACTTCTAGGACATCATAAACATTTCTAGATTTTATTTTTTGGACAACATGCCAATCACCTCTTAATTTTGTGTCCTTCAAATAGAAAACTTGTTTTACAACCGATGCCAAAACATACGGATCATTTTTAAATGCCGTACGTGATGTATTAACACTTATGACGTGCTTATCAATCTGCGTTCCAGTCTTCTCATTACTTACATCCCACCAATCACATTTAAAAATATATACAGAATGACTGTAGCAATAATGTAACTGTATGATGTCTTGTAAAACACCATAGTACTCTACAGTTTGTCCTGCGTCACCATCTCCTTGAACAAGGACCCCGTTATTTTGTGTTCGTCGAATGACCTCACGTTCCCTCATGTGAAATCGAACACCATTAACAATTAAACCGGTGTAGCGGGATATCCTTTGATCAGGACCACATGCCAAGGAATATAATTGATCGTGCGCCTCAGGAGATTGTTGGTGGCGTAATAGCTTCATCTATTAATTCAATACAAGTACAAAATTAATTGAATACAAATGCATTAACTAATACAATTACAATTAATTGAAACCTTGTCTTACACGTTTTCTGAACCATTTTGGAAACAAACTTTGTTGTCTTTGCTCTAGATCAGAACTTGATACATGTTCTCTTTGAAGCTCGATCGTATGCTCACTATATAAGATGCGATATGTTATATGTAACTTACATTTGTGTAGTAGCGTAGTATTGTAATGATTTCGATAAACTTACTTAAAATATGGCAATGTCTCATCGCAGTTGTTGAGCATGGTGTAGTGGGCTTTTTTCAAGTCTTGAGGATGACAACATTTATATATACGGGCACCTATTGGCCGCACATTTTGATTAAACACCGCAAGGCCAGTTCGTTGCTACCTTGGACATCTATCAGAATTTTGCTCTTGATGATTAAACCTTGTCTCAGTATCTTCAAGATGTATAGAGCAGACGGTGAGACATTCAGCATCAACGTAAGCCTGAGCAATTGACCCTTCCGGTTGTGCTTTGTTATGCACATATTGCTTCAATGTGTGCAAATATCTGTTTTAATAATTAATCAGTTATACATTAAAATAGTTAGGATGGATAGATAACACAATTCATAAAATTAAATGTACCTTTCTATTGGATACATCCAACGGTATTGGACAGGTCTGCCAATTTTTGCCTCATGAGGCAAATGCACAGCTAAGTAGACCATTACCTCAAAGAAAGCTGGAGGGAAAATCTTTTCCAACTTGCAGAGGATCATGACAACATCCCTTTCGAGCTTTTTATGTACTTCTAAATTCAACGTCTTCACACATAATTCTCTAAAGAAGCAACCCAACTCAGTCAATGTAGTTGATATGTCATCGGTGATATATCCACGTAGTGCAATTGGAAGAAGTCATTGTAACAGGACATGGTAGTCATGGCTCTTTAATTCGAATATTTTCCCATCTATAACATTTACACACCGAGATATATTCGATGCATATCTATCTAGGAACTTCACCTATTTAAACCACTCGCAAATCCTCATTCACTCTGCGGATGATAACCGTATATTATGCAGGAGGCACGGTATATTTATCACCGCTACGTATTAGGTGCAACTCTTTCCGTATTCTCGGCTCCTACAAGTCTAACCGGGCTTTAACAGTATCCTTTGTCTTCCCTTTAACGTTCATTAAAGTTCCCAGCACATTATCACAGATGTTCTTCTCGATGTGCATAACATCCAAATTATGCCTCAACTTAAGGGTCTCCCAATACGAAAAATCAAAAAATATGCTCATCTTCGTCCAGCTCCACATTAGTATGCTTCCTCTTCTTACTGCCCGACATCTTCCCAAACCTCACTGGTTGGATGAGTGCCAATTGCGCCAACACGTCTTTGCCAGACAACAATGGAGGTGACAATCTGTGCTCAATTTTTCCATCAAACCAATGCTTCTGCCGATTTCGCCAGCTATGTGATGGCGGTAGAAAATGACGATGGCACATGTAGCATATCTTCTTTCCATTGGACAAATGTAGGGAACATGCATCCTTATTGCAAACCAGACATGTTAGATACCCCTTAGTGCTCCACCCAGACAAGTTCCCGTATGCTGGAAAGTCATTTATGGTCCACAGTAACGTTGCATGCAATTGAAATGTCTCATTCTTAGAGACGTCGTATGCCTCCACTCTTACCTCCCACAATTCCTTCAACTCATCCACTAAAGAACGCAAGTACACATTAATTTCATTACCAGGAGACTTCGGCCCTGGAATAAGCAACGAAATGAAGATAAATGGTTCTTTAATACATTTCCACGGTGGCAAGTTATACGGCATAAGCAACACCGGCCACATGCTGTAGGCATTACTCATGTCACCGAACGGATTGAAACTGTCGCTAGCCAGCCCAAGTCATACATTACGCAGCTCATTTGCAAACCATTCATGATTTGTATCAAACTCAGCCCAAGTTTGTGAATCTGCCGGATGCCTACATACATTTTCCTCAGCAACACGCTTCTCCTTATGCCACCGCATATCTTTTACCATCTTCTGAGACATGTACAACCTTTGTAGCCTCGGTTTTAAAGGAAAATATCTCAGCACCTTGTGCGAAATTATCTTGCTCTCTCCTTCATTCAGCTTTTACCTGGGTTTGTGGCATACCGTACACTCCTTACATTGTTCAGTTTCATTCTAAAATAACATGCAATCGTTTTTGCAAGCATGTATGGGAATATACCCGAGGCCCAAATATCTTAATATTCTTTTCGCCTCGTAATATGATTTTGGAAGGGTCTCCCCAGTAGGAAGCGCTGCTTTAATCAATTCAATGGCCATATTAATTGATTTGTTACTCCAACAGTTAATGGTCTTAATATGAAGGAGTTTCACGAGAAAGTCCAGTTTCAAAAACTTATCACAACCCGGATATAACGGTTGCCTTGCTTCCCTCAACAATGACTCAAACGCTTCCGATTGTCCCGTGTCACTCCTGTGACTACTCAGCCCAGTTGTAGCCCTCTGCAAGTCTGTTAGCATTTGTGGCAAGCCTTCGTAACCAACCCTAACTTTATCACTAAAGTTATCATTGTCGTCTTCTTCTTCATCCTCAAATACCACTCGTATGTCACGGCATTCCCCGTGAAATTCCCAACACGTATACCTCTTGTCCATCCCGTGTTCGAGTAGGTGCTCTTTGACCTCATCTATGTGTATATAATCCCTATTATTGCATCTCCTACATGAACATATTATCCTATTTCCCCTATTTGCAGATGCACAAGCAAACTCAATAAAATCTTTGATCCCCTTCACATACCCTGGCAAATGCCTGCCCCTCAAGTCCATCCAACTCTTATCCATTTTTGTCTACCTAATACAAGTAAAAAATGATACTCGTTATAAATATGAAACATGAATCCTATCACCTCCAACTTCTCTCTAAAGGGTAAGGTGGTCCTATCCCATTCGTGAATGCACAATCTACATTGCAATCAGCAGCAAATCAAATACTTGATTCCACTTGGACAAAATTTTAGCAGCATCTCCCCACGGTTCTCCAAGTATATGAGATAGACGTTAGCACGCCTAAATATATACCCAGAGAACAATAGGAGACCGTGCTGAAATTTTATCATAGTGAAATATTCAAGCATACGCGCTATTGATTGCAATGCAGATTTATGCATTCCCGAACTGTCCCCTCTGGACAATTCAAGAATCGATTTTCATACACACGAGCCCAATCACGAAAAAATTTCATGACAAGATTCACATGTGATGAAAATGACTCCCGAACGGGGCTAAGCTTATATGAATGCAATTGCTAACTTACAAAACAATCACCATAATTTTTTTTTCATGAAGTAATCCCCAAAAAAAAAAAAAAAAAAAACAAATCAAACGTGTGACACACTAGATAGTTGGTCGACCACCTAGTGTGTGTGTGTGTGTGTGTGTGTGACACACTAGATATTTTTGTTTTTGTTTAAACTAACATATTAAATTTATTCTCTATTTGATTTTAAAGGCAAAAGCAATTAAAGTCTATAAGAATGATCTATCATGCCAATGGTTTAGGAAAACCAATGACATTATTCCGTCTCAGCACTCACATCAAAAACCAAATATCGTGGAAGAACTTACACAAATCTTGGATTACTAATCGTGTTTTACCTCTCAAACTCATTTTTGAACCCCCCCTCCCCAAAAAAAAAAAAAAAACCATAAAATTGGGCTCATATAATAGCTGTTCCATGGACAGATTTACAGCAATTGACAAACTCTTAACTAGACAGGGCAAAATGAGATGTTACTACTAATTTCTCTCACAAAAAACAAAAAGAAGATAATTCTGAAATTGAAATTCTCTTCATGTTTTGAATAGTGTGTTTAATCCAGTTTAATCCATGCAGTCGTAACACAAATTGGAATTCATCCTATTACTGTATGGTATCTTCGGTAAGATTAGCGTAACAATAGTCAAATTGTTATATTATAATTTGAAAGTCACAAATCCGAATTACAAAAACAATCTCTTTACTTATGAAAATAAAATGTGTACATCTAACTTTTCTCAAACATCACCCTTTTTATCCATACTATCAATGTATCATTGGATGTGTATGTTTGGCTTATAAGCAATCAGATAACAATTGTAAGAGCCCCTCGTGATAGCATCAATTTCAACACTAAAATGATTTAGTAGTTTCCCATAATTTCAAGTTGACATGACATTATTTGTATACCAGAAGACTTGCTAAATTCAACCCAAATCTTAACACCTAATTAGTAAATTCCCTAATCAATGGAACAATCCAATCAAACATTATCTTTTAATGGGATCCACAAGTGAAAATTAGGTGCCAATTTTTATTGGCGGATAAATTATTGATTGGTTCTAATTTTTCAGCCAACGTTTATTAGATTTAGATTAATAGACATAAATATAAAATAAATAAGATTACAGAAAAACGTTTGAATGAACTTTTTAGATGAGATTCGAATATTAAAGTGATAGTTATATTAAAATTTAATGTCATTAATATTAAAAAAATACCTTATTACTTGATAATAAACTTTTATAACCTTGCCCTATTTGAAAATTATACATATATATCTATATTTAAATATAGTTTTTGACAAATAAATATTTTTTTTAACTAATCCCCTTAATTATAGTTTAATTTATTTATTCCCTTTAGTAAAAATTTATAGTAAATATTATAAATATTATTGTAATATACTATTTCTGTTAATAAAAAGAAAAAATCCCATTTTCATATCTAACTTTTGTTTATGCAAATTGTACCTAAGTAGGGAATGAAATCGGACCTAAAAATTTAAGGGTCAAACTTAATTTGAATTTTTTTTTAACATAACGTGATAAAATTGTCATTACCAAAAAAAAAAAGAACAGTTCAAATCTTAAAACAAAGTATTAATAGGTCGCTTTATAAATAAAAAATATTTAATGGATGAAAAGAAATTCCCTTTTTCACCCCAAGACCAACAACCCAATGGATTAAAAGAAATTCCCTCCAACTAATAGATCACATGGCTTTTACATATCAATTTTTTGTTCTAATATACAACTCAATATAATGAATGGTTAATATTGTAATTCAACTTTAAAACACCAATCACATATTAATCCTATATAAATTTCTAACTGTAATGGAGAAGTTATTGGACAATATCAATTGTATAGGGAGAACAACGAAATTTTCAGAAAGTGACGTCTTGAGAAAGTTAAAAAATGTAAGTGAGTGAACATCAATGTCAAAATTGATATATAGAAATATCCATCCATTCAAACACTATAAAAAATTAATATGCTAACCCATTTTGTTTAATCCAAGGATAAGGAATACCCATATGTTTACTTCAGCCAATGTATACAGTAACGGATAATACCTGATTATAGTGATAGAGAAAGCCGCCAATCAAGTAAGGTGAGATCCTCTGATTTGCGGTACGGCGAACGGAAGGCGGTGGAAGCTGCGGCGCGGCGAACAGTGGCGGCAGACTCAGTTGTAGGAGTTGAGAGAGAGAGAGAGGGAGAAAACAAAACTAGAGAAAGAGAGATCACGCAAAGAGATTTGGAGATTTTATAAGACTGTTAGCGACGCCCATTGAGCGTTTCTAATAAGTCTTAATGCACGTCATTAAAGGCCGAAAACATTATTTGCGAAGCACACCTGGGCGTCGCAAAAGGTCCCATGTTATTGGCAATGCATAGTACGTCGCAAATAAGCTTTGGGTCGTCGCCAAAGCCTTTGTACCATTTTTTTTTATGCGGGAAAGTGGATTTTTCACCATTATTTACGACGTACACGTGGGCGTCGCTGATTGTGACTATTGGCGACGGATTTTGTGCGTTGCAAATAATGTGCGTCGCAAAAAACCTGTTTTCTTGTAATGATACTTGTAGATCATTCATGTCTTTACTCTTATCATTCATTGATTTTGATCACATCAAATGATCCAAGTCAATTCAAAGAACCTTAATTCCATGTCAATTCACCATTGAAGAGTTTGGAGTTCAACATTGAGGGTTCATTGTTGAGCGATCAGATGAGTCTGAGGTTGTGAGAATTTACAATTGTGAAGTGGCCTGATCGGAGAATTCTAAGATCGTAAGGAACGTCCGGTTGTATGAAGACTCTAACTATAGAGAGCTTTTGGATTCAAGGGAGATTGAAGATGTGAATGGGTAGAACGGAGTTTGAGGTACAAAGTGCAGTTCTTTTTTGCTTTGTAATTCGATCTCAATCATGGTGGAACATTTCCTCGAGCATGGCTGGCTCTGGAGTTTTCCGCCGCGAATAGTTTTTCATGGTAGTTTCTCCGTCATCATTTCGGTTTGCAATGTCTCTTACTCTTCATCTTTAAAAATTCTAATTTACTTGAATTGGATGCTTCTGCTAACTTGAGATTTAGATTTTCAAGAAATATAAGAATTGAATGTAAATTGAGTAATTGAAAACCTTAATTTAGCAAATTAATTTGTTAATTCAATTGTGGAATTGACAATTGATCACATAGTTTAATTTCAATTTGAATTGTGAATTTGATTCTCAAATTGGACAAGGGGATCAATTAGGTACGTGTTGAATGGTAAGTCTTACCAAATACTACTAGATTACTAAATTGGATGATTTATGATTTTTTATTAAATTGCACACTATTTTTGAATATTAATTGAATTTACAATTCATATACTTTTCCATTTTAGTAGTTGTTAGCATTGTGGTTGAAAAATTGGAAGAATTGAAAAAGTTGTGCATACCTATTCAACCCCCCTTCCTTCTAGGTTAGTTTCACACCACGGGACTAACCAACAAAATGGTTTTTCATTAAAGTTGCCTTCGGTACACTGCATGAAATTGTCCAATTCATTGGATCAGGGTGTTATAGGAATTTTCTTCCTCAATATCCTTATTTTTTGAAATCAAGGAATAATTTTCTTTCTTTAAAATTTCACTTTGATCATTTGAAATTTGAAGAACATTTGAAAGTGAAGAAAATCTCTTTTTAAAATACGATTTTCTTAAGTTACTCATTCAATTCTTCAAATGCATTTTCTAATTCCTTACTAGATGGAAATGATTCAGGATTATTGTTTACCTCATCTTCTTGAGCCATGAGACAAAAATTGGCTACTTCTTGGTCACTTGATTATTCATTCAATTCATCCCAAGCAGTTTTCATTGCCCTTCTTCTGGATTTTCTTCCTTCTTTTTTGAGTTGAGGATATTCTGCCTTTATGTGTCCCAGTTTGTGACATTTATAGCATGTTGGGGGTTTTTTCTTACTTGATTCCCCTTTTTGTTGTTTCCTTCTTAGGTAGCTTTTGAACTTTCTTGTGATAAAAGCTACATCCTCATCACTTCCTTGATCTTCCACTTTATCTTCTTTTTTTTCTTTTTCACTTTTGTGAGATTAAGATTTAAGAGAAAGATTCTTCATTGGCTTGTTCTCCTTCTCATGACTTCGTATGATTAGCTCACGAGTCATGAGAGATTCAAGGAGCTCATCAAGACTTAGCTTGTTCAGATCATTTTCCTCTTGGATGGCTGTCACTTTAGCTTCCCATATTCTTAGTAGAGACTTAAAAATTTTTCTTACCATCTCAACGTTAGTATAGCTCTAACTAAGAGCTTTCAAGGAATTAATAATATTAGTAAAGCGAGTAAACATTTCAAGTATAGACTCACTAGCATCTACTTTAAATAGTTCATAATTATAAACTAGCATACTAGTTTTTTATTCTTTGACTTGATTTGTACCTTCATGGGTAACTTCAAGTTTATCCTATATATCCTTTGTGGATTCGCAAGCGGAGATTCTATTAAACTTATTTGCGTCTAAGGCACAATATAAATTACTCATGGCTCTAGCATTTATTTGAATGAGTTTGTGGTCCTTTTTCATCCCATTCATGTTCTTCTTTAGCAACCTTGGTGACGCTAGTAGAACTTTCGATCTTTATAAGAATATAAGGCTCATTTGTGATGGCCTTTCATATTTCATAGTCTAAAGCTTGAAGATAGATCTTCATTTTATCCTTCTAATAAGTATAGTTTTGGCCATTAAATAAAGAAGATCTATTTGTCAATTACTCCTTCGAAAAAGATGGTTCCTATAATGTTTTTCATATCTTTTCCCTTAGAGTGTCAACTCAATTTTTCAAGAGATAAAGCTCCCATACCACTTGTTGCCCAAATATTTACCCTAGAGGGGGGGGTTAATAAGGTATTTTGCAAATATCGGTTTCATTTAGGAACTTTAAAAATGAATATTGTAAATACATAAATAAATAAACAATAGAGAGAGAGAAAGCAAACACAATAGTTTACGAAGTTCGAAAAACTTCTTAAGTCCTAGACTCAAGCATCTCTACTTGAGTTTTTCCACTATTGTGACCTCCTTGTAGGTGGAGACCAAACATTTACAATGCAAAGACTGTAGCCTTCTTATCCCAGGAAGATGTTTTGTGATGTATACTATTTTTATCCTTGTAAAACAATCGATTGATTCTCCTTAGAGGTCGACTGAATTGGATAATGAGTCTTAAGTTGTCTTGTGAAAAGGTCACTCGGTCGACTGGTTCTTGGAATTGATCGACTAGTTTGATCAATGTAAAAACAAACCTTTAGAATTAATTGACTGGTTCCATTAACTGTCGACTGTTCTAGACAGTGAATGTCTTCTAGCTTATTTTTCTCAATGTACTTTTATCAAAACCTTTTGAGCTTTTCAAAACTTAAAGTATGAAATTTGTTTTGTTTTGAAAAATCATTTACGGTTAGTTCTTAGTTGATCATTTTAAATAGTAAGAGCTTACGACCACTGATCAATTTAATCATAAATCACTCAAAACCCAAAATAAGAAAAATAAAAGTCTTCACTTGACTTTTCTTGAATCCTTGGGCTTGAGTGTGTCCATTTTTTTGATTCATCATGAGAGTATTTCACTTATTTTGATTTTATAACATCCCAGAACCCACCTTATGCGGGTTAAGGATAATGATCGGTCAAATAGGTACCTCGCCAATACACCAATCCTTTTGTAACGTATTGATGATGTGTCTATTCGAAGGCGTCTTAATATGTCCAAATAGATTGCATTCGGTTATACAATTTGTGCAACGAAAATCTGTGTCTATAAATTTTTTTTTGAATGCAATCGTACTTGGTAGAGCATAACTAAACTTTACATCAGAGTTACAATACATGAGCCCATCATTTCAATACATATGAATATCTATCTATTTATAATAATGATAACATCACTAACATTTAGTTCTACTCTAAACTATCTTAACACTCTAATAATTGTACATCTGGATTGATACCTCCACAACTGGGATACTAATCCTTTTCTAGCTATAATCCTTATGTCCATCCTAGTTTACTTGCATCTACATTTGTAACCTCCTCCTCGTCCTTCCTAAAAACTACTTGATAAAACCCTGTAAGCTTATTGAAAAGCTCGTGAGTAACTTCAGTCCCCTGTCATGGATTTCTGGAAACCCATTTATAAACTTTATATAGCTTTCATAAACGTTCATGTTTTTTTATAAAGCATTCATGGATAATAGCTAAGGAAATCCTTACTTTAATATACTGGCATTCTTTTCATAAAACAATAAGTTATGTTATATTTGTTACATAAGGGTTCATGTCAGTTTAGTTTTGCAAAGTATCATTTCATCATGCATTCCATAACAATGGAAGGGAAATAAGTAAGTATGTATCACATGCCAAAAACATCTTTATATTGTATGTCCCCTAAGGGTCATTAATGTCACCTCGGTGACCATTTATGTAATTTAGAGCTCATGGGCTTACATAGCCCTTTTGGGATTCTAACTCCCGGCGAAGTCCTCGCTATTTAAATCAATAAAGGTTTACCAGTTCTTATCCCCTGGTAGGATTTATTTGGCAGTAATACTAAAAACATGTTTTGCAAAACATTCATAATTATCCATGCATTAAAACATTTTAGAATGCTACTAATAAATCCTACCATTCAAAGCTTTATCATGATAGTAAAACATTTACATAAAATTGTAAAGCAAGGCATGCAATTGTAAGAAAACAGTAAAAGAACTGTAATCAGTGAAAAACCTCCACTTCAAGGGTACAAGGTTACTCACCGGTTGTCTAGTGTCCATAGTCATTCCTTTATTCATTTACTTGATGTGCTTCGGTAGTCGCCTTAACCTTATTCCTTGCTAGTGATCCTAAACCATGGTTCAAGATATATTAATATTATACCAGTATGCATCTTAGTTTAATCATTTGCTTACTTAGTGTTCTTAGTCTCTTTTGGATCTAGTCTTTCAGTTTAGGATTCCCTTATGGTCTTTAGTTAGGGTTCCTAATGCTCTTTAGCTCATCGTGTGCTTTACTTTAGCCTTGAGGGGCATTTGGGTCATTTACCCTTTTTGATTCTTATATCATTCGATTCGTCATTTGCCAAAACATACTTCATTTTTTAATCTAGGCGATCTTTTAACTATAGGGAAGTTCTTCTCTTAGTTTCTGAGTTCATTTGATTGCTTACTTAAGCCTCAAGGGTAGGTTGGTAATTTTACGACTCATAACCCGTGTTTTAGGTATTCAATTATCTCAAACAAAGTTCATTTTAAGACTCATAAGCTCCTATATATGTTGGTATAGGTTTCTCATTTACTTTTTATACTCTTCTGGTAGCTTCATTAATTCTTAGGAATGTATTCATCATTTTTTAGTTTATGATCAGATCTTATTTTCCTTAAAAGGACATTACTATTAAGTCTGGAATGTCGAAAATAATCAATTTAGGCTTTCCCGTATCTTAATTAGCCTATCTATGACTTATTTAAGTCTAGGGGCATTTTCATAATTTTTTACTTTCATATGGGACCACATTTGAGTACCCGGATGCTCAATTTGACCTCACCATTGGGTTTAGAGCATCCAAAAATGTTAAGTATGCCCCCTCTTTATATTTTCCCAGTTTGTCTTTACCAGTACAACAAAAAGGGCAGCTTGGGAATTATACATTTTCATGTGTCTGTATTTTTGGTACCTCGTTTAACTAAACAGACTCTACTGTTGAGTCTGAAACGTCAAAAAAAATGTTAAGGTAGGTACTTTTGTAGTCCTTGGGGTTCAATTGGTACCTTAATTAATGCATTAGGGCATAATTAGAATTATTCCAATTTGTCCATTCGTATTTTTTGGGATTTAATTTCATAAAATGGACTCTTCCTTTGGGTCCGGAATATCCAAAAACATTGGGGGTAAAAATCAAATTTCAGAAAGTTAATAAATAAACCATCTGGTTCAATAACCTTTCAAGTGAACCAATTCAAAACGTAAAGAACCAACTGCTTCACTACGTCAACGTGACGTCACGATGACGTCATGCCTTATAAACTAAATGCCACAATTTTGGTTTAATTCATAATATGTTTTAAACGGATCAAGAATCGACCTATATTCGACTTGTTGACCGACCTGCCTGATCCGTTGACTGGTCAATAGATCACCCCACCACTGTCGATCGCCTTCTCCAACGACGGTCAATGCCAATGACTATTCTTCGACGTATTTTCCAACATGTTCCAATTCATTTTTCCATGAGGGGTCCATTTTTAATATCAAAATAGGGTTTGGTTGAACTTTGGTCATCAAAATGGAGAGTTATAGAGGTTGCTTCAGTGAGGCCCGATTTTCTAGCGAGGATTTCATTTTCTATTTGGTGAAGTTTTACATGTTATTTTGATTCTGGTTTTCTTCCATTGTGCTTCTAGAAGCTTGGGGAACATTTTCTCGTTCCTAAAATCAAGAAAAAGAGACTGAAACTCGATCTTCCATGATTATCATTCCCAATTGTAATCTCGGATTATTCAGTGGTCTCTTAACCATTTTTATTGCTTTAAGTTGTGTTATGTCTCATTTTCAATGCTCAATCAAGCCAAGTACTTGGTTTGAAGCTTGTTTCATCATGGGTTTGAAACCTAATTTCTCTCATTTTCGGATATTAAGTTCTAGGGTTTCTCTTAGCTTAAACAACCTCATTTTTCTCTCATTTTCTTCTACTTATAATTTTAGACATTTTTATGCTAATCAAATCTCACAAAAATAGCATTTAGAAAAGGAAATCTTTGTGAGAGAAACTTACCCCTTTGAATGGTTGTTTCCCCTCTCTTTGGTCTCCCCTTTTGTTTTCCTCTTTGTTGGTCCAACAGTTCCAGACCTCCCCTTCTTTTCCACTTATTCCATTTTAGGTCATACATGTAGCATGCAGTGAAAAGGTTCTTCTTCTCCCTCTCTCTCCCTAGTTTCCTCTTTCTCTCTCTACTTCGGCTGACTTGTAATACACCACGCCCATACACAGAGCACAACATATATATATATATATATATATATATATATATGGGGGAAGGGTTTGCATGGGCTCTTATTGGCTGAGGCTTTGGTCCAATAGGGTGATGACACCTATCTTTTGTATGCAGTACATAAATGTATCTTATTGGATATATACATTTTAAATGGGTATTATAACGCAAAGTTGCTGGCAGCCTAGTTGATAATTTTTTTGGGAGCTTATCATTTGCTTACACAAGGTGCAAGGTTTAAGACTTGGTGAGAACCTTTTTTGCTTATTCCTTCTATTTTCTTTTTGGTGAGTATATTACATTGTACTTTAATTATTCCCAAAAGTCTTCTATAATTTTTGAAATAATTCTGATTAAGCACATCTTACTCATGTATCACACTAGTTTTGTCTTAGTGCATTTTATGTACTAATTTTGTAAATTTACACGTGCAAATCCTTGATTAATGCTAATCGTAATTTGTTACCAAGTTATGAACTTTGACATTAAATCACCTTCTTTAAAACTTATTGTTTATTTAATCTTCTTATTGACGGTATACTTGTGTTTCTTGGTCTTGAGTTTCATAGTCAAATTGCTTCAAGCAATTTGCCTGTCATTTATTTAAGCTTAGTCTCGTTAAGAACTTCCGTTAACCTTAATTATTCGGTAATTAAGGTTCGAGGTGTTACATATTCTCACCTTGAAACATGTTCTTGAGTGGAATCATTTAGCTTGACGGTCTTTGTCATTTCTTGGTCAAAATTCTTCTTTGATCTAGATGACCTATTTGCAATGTCACTTTCAGGGCTAATACAAGCCATGACTAGGTCACAAATAGAAGCAAAACCATGACTGCGAGACAGGTTATGTCATGCGAACACCGCATTCTAAGGTTATGACATATCTCGTCTTGTAAAAATTACCACAATCGCGGGGTTAAAGCACGCCACAGCTTGGGAGCGTGCCATAGCCGCTGGCTCGATGTCATCACCTTGGGTGGATGCCTCGCAATCGTCGTCTAGTCACTGCCTCGGACTAGCACTTACAATATTAGGGCTATTTGACTTCCCCGGCGCCATTCATTTTAGGGATTTCAAGGCGAATTTGGCTATGTGGTTCCCTCAGGGTTCCATGGTGATCTCCCTCATCTTCTTTTAGAGATTTCCTTCAGTGGTGTTCCTATCCTCTTACTTTCACTCAACAATTCCAAGATGTCTGACTTCCTCGGAGTTTCTTTGTCCTCGTTCTCTATCTCCTTCGGATGGCCACGCCTGATGTCTTGGCAAGTACCTCGAAACCAGCCTTACAATCGTAAGGCTGGTTTGTTTGGTTCATCTCGTCATTTCAAGTGAAATGTAAGGGTCAAGAGGCCCAAAATTAGGACCTAGTAGGTGTGACTACTAATAATATGACTTGGAGTACAATTTCTTGTGTTCCATTAATCCAAGGAGTTTTCGGCCACTTGTTTTACTTCAGTGACACAATCTGATTTTTGAAGAATTGATTATCGAATAAAAACCAAAACTTGTTTAGTGGAAGTGTCTAAAAGTGACATTAAGGATATGTTCAAAAAATTGGAAAAGGAAATTTGTAAATAAATTTTTACAAAAAAAAAATTGGTTGAAGAAAACCTTTTCCCATTTGCAAATGTGTAAAAAAAATGTGCTTCTGAATTGCAAAAACCAAAACTTATGATTGAGAAATTGAAACAAACAATAGTGCGTTATAATGGCTTTCACTAGTCATAAATTTTTTATGCATGATATAATTAGGATAAATTAAATATTTTTCATTCAAGTTGACTACCATGGTTAGATTTTGGGCAGAATGATTGTCACATTTTACTTAATTTACTAGCCAAGCCAGAATCACAAAAATTAAAAGACAAGAAGAAAAACCAATATTCAAATCTATAATATTACAATCAAACACCCTCTAAATATTCAAATACGTAGGTCACAAAGAAATTAATAAATATGAATGAGAAAAAGAAAGAAGAAAAAAAGGAGGGGGGGGGGGGGGTTTAAGTAGTAATCAAAAAGAACTAATGAAAGCTAGGAAAATGAAAAAGGCATTGAAGTGGGTGGTGGTAAAGAGTGATAATGGAATGGAAGCTGATTCCTTGGTAACATCGGTAGTACTAGACTGATCTTGAGGATGATTGAAGTTGGAGGGAATGACAGTGTCGGGTGTAGGTTGATCGTCGTCGGGAGTGGTGGTGGTGGTGGGTGGTGGAGATGGATCATCTTGGATTGGTAATCCTTGTCCGTAAGTGACATTAATCTTAAAATGCTGGCCATGTTGACATTGTTCGCCATCATAATCCCCGGAAAAGAAATATGTGATTCCAAGCTTCAGAAGAGGAACAGCAACTGATACTGGGTGTGGACTTGTAGATGAGGGATCTGCAGCTGACCATTCTGTCGTTTCCTTTTCTTCTGCATTATAGTAATCGCAGCGCTTGTATGTGTTCACATTATATGTTTGAACCACTGAATGATTATTGTCCGTGTTAAATACTGCATCATCACCCACCAATATCCATATACATAAAGTTATTATTTATTGAAAATTAATTATTAAAACAACTATTTAGGTCGTCCATCAAACCCATGCACCTACCTACTTTTTAGAGTCTCATCTCATGTATTACTAATCTAGGGAGATGCATCACAATATCCGCCCATAAAAAATGGAAAATGAACATGGCACCACAACTTTTTAAATTTAGCCATGATTTGCAATTAAAGTAAAAATGGATTAGGAACAAAATAAAAAACGTTCCATTAATTCCAAATATATATATATATACATATATGTGTGTGCGTGGATTGTGCAGTTGATGGCACAAAAGAGATTTATCCAACAAAATTATTGAAAAGAAGATTCAAATTTCTTTTCTTTATATGGATTAAGGGAATTTTCTTCAGTCAATGGAATTTCTTATAAATATTGGAGCATGTGAGCAGTAGTTTCTTGAAGGATAACAAAAAGACAATCATACAGAATAGCAATGATGAGAGAGAGCGAAAGCTAACTGTATATGTGCGTGCGTGTGTGTAGATGCTTTTGAGAGCTTACTGAGGAAATCTCCCAAGCTGAAGTTCTTGCCAGCAACCCATTTTTGGTAGTTGACATTGGGCTTTAGAAGATTGTCATACCAACCCAAGGAGTCACCTACTGTGTAGTTCTTGTAAGCCTCAACAGATCCTGCAAAAGAGAGGAGAAGAAGAAGAAGACAGGAGAGAATGTAGAATACAAGGCCTAAACTGTTACTTCTTTGTTCCATCTTTTCTTGTGGTTTGTGAAATTGAGTGGATATGAGGATTTGCCCCTTCGCAAGAGTAAAGGCACTGGAATTAAGATGCTGCCAGCTTTCTTTAAAACATGTAGCCTTACCTTTCCCGAGAATTACCAAAATGGTCTCTCCTTTTGTATAGCTCTCTATTTATTTATTTTTCAACTAATAATCGTCGGTGGTAAGAATGAATGGCAGAGTTGAGTAGTAATGTATTCTAAACGAAAAGTTAACAGTAGTAAATACATGATTAATGTTGTCACAATATGAAGTGGATCCATGTGGTAAAAAGATATGTGCAACCCAAAGGAGATGGAGTTTCTACGAGGGAAAGGGGTGAACTTGAACTTTTTCTAGAGTATTGAATGCCAAGAAGGTTTTTCAGAATATTTTTTTTAAGATCTTTTTATAACAGTTTTGTTAATAAAGATTTAGCTTATTGGATATTTGTCTCAATTATTATCATTTCTTTTGTTGTTATAATGTCTCATGAATCTTTGTTTCATATTTATAGCCTATAAAACATGTGTCAATCGTGTTGCCATTATATAAAAAGAATTTTTCTTTGGTCACATATCTTTCCGTTTCAGTTAATTGGACTAATTTTAATTTTTATATATTATTACTTTCGACTGTCATTAATAAAAAATTACATTAAATATAGAATGAACTTTAATTACTTACTTTATTTAATACAAAGTATTTTAAAAAATTCTCATATTTAAGACTAAGTTTTTTTTCTGAGTATTTGAAATTTGCACCTACCTACACTGTCACCAATGGCAGTGTTGGAGATTGAATATAAATTGATGGGCTATTTAGCATGGTATGTTACAAAAGCATGTGGGGCTACCCTTGCGGGCCACGAAGTTGGGATTTTAAAAAAGCATCCATCTCGATCACTCCAACTACACATTATATCAAGTGGGGTGGGGCCCTTTGGGGTGCTGATCATCATGGTTTATCTCCCAAGTAACATACACCAGTCATTTGTGTATGAGAAATCACAGGCAAGGCTTCCTTTATCTGTGTCGGTGGTGCTGTTTGTATCCATGCATTACACAGATTTGTATACAGCATCATGTGATTCTACAGCTGTATCATTGCTTTTCTTCCTACTGCATTTTGCTTTAAAATAATTCATAATTTGAACTTCATTAAATAATATTTTGATAATTTCATACAAATTTAAGATAAATTTTTTTAATAAAAATGATTATATTATAAAACATAGACTTTCATTCAAAATTTTATTTTAAAAAAAATGTGGGAATTATTGTAATATTTAGAATATAATTTCAAAATTTTGTCACTATGCACACAAGGGATTCATATCATCAATAATAACTTTGTCAACCTTCCTTGTAATGAATGTAAATCTGATTTTATTAAATCTGTTTTGCCAAATGAAAGAAAAAATCTTAAACTGTTTTAAGAAAATAGAGTCTGTTATTTTATGTTTTACAGAAAACAGAAACAAAAAGTTACAGGAAAAACTTACAGAAAACAGAAATGGTTTCAAAGGAAAACAGTGAAATCAATTTTCAAAAAAAAAACAGAACCAGAATATTGTAAAAACCATATGCAGTATCAGAAATAAAAAAATTGTAAACACTTACAGAAACTGAAAAAACAGAAGAAGATCAAGGCTTCTGTTTAACACAATGTGCTTAAGACGAATTACGGCCCTCGCAGTAGTGCTTACGAGTTCTTGGTCGTTTGTCTCCCAGGATACAATGACCACCGCACTTGAAGATGAAGCACTCAAACTTCAGTGCACAACGAACCAAACAGTGACTTAAACTCTCTCAAAATTGACGCACAAAATGTATAATTATGAATGAATGAATATGCAATGAAGGTATGTGTATTTATAGACTTCTTCGTGCCTATTTGGTATAGGCACGAAGGTTCTGTTGTGTTTGTTCATGGTGAACAGACATAGTCGCGCATGAAGAAGACGACTGTTCAGTTAAAATTCAAACCAACGCAATCGCAAAATGACGTCGTTCTGGATTTAAACCAAAACCAAAAAACGTACTCGCAGAACGGTGACATTTTTGGTTTTAATTAATCTGGTAACTAAATGGAAATGTTTTGATTTGTTTTTAACAATAAAAAAATGACAACATTTAATGAAAAATTATTTAAATTATTTTTCTTCAAAAAGATATATACACAACGGGCCAAGACCAAACCCAAGCCCAAGCCCGAACCCTAACCTGAGCCCAACCCGGCCTGATTTGGTGCTGGGCGAGGCGGCTGCAGCGGTGCAGCGCGTGCGCGTGTGTGGTGGTCCAAGCATTTTCTTAGGTACTCCCCCATGCACAAAACTTGGGTACCCCTTGGGGCCCAAACCCTCTTCCAAGGTATGTGTATATATACTCTTTAAAAGCCTTGTATCCATCCTATGTGGGACACGAGCTTTTTGCACAAGCTTTAAGCTTTTGTTACCATTTTCAAGTGGTGATGTTTGGATGCAATTTTTCATTCACTCCTTAATGGTTTTGAGCAACCCAATGTATAATCTTAATCTCCTCATAGAGGAGAACACATTCCCATGTGGACCCACTAAAATTAATTTGTGGGATCCACTTTAATTTTAGCTCAAAGATAGCTAATTATAATGCTCAAAAAATTTATTTTTTCAACAATCTCCCACATGAATGAAATTGACTGAAAGTAATGCAAATGACATGCAGACACTAAGAGAGAGTTCAGTTGAAAATTTTCTACATAGAGGAAGGTAGCTTGTGGCCTTGAACCTTCCCTTGCGAAATGTTATCGGGGTTATTGATTGATTAGTGAACATGATGTCTTGAACTGTTCAATCGTTTGTATAAACCAAGACAACAACATTCACACAGAATCTTTCTTGACACAGTTGGTTCTCATGATTGTGTTCATTTTGGCCCTGAACGATTCCTGGTTTCATGAGTGCTCTTAGAGAATTTAGCCTTTATCATTCTCATAGAATCGGCCTAGTTCACAGTCACATAGGTGATTTTTTATTAAAAGTATCCTGCTTTACCCCACTTGTATATTAACAAGGTATAAGAATCATTAGAAGCTTTAGCTTATCCTTTTCAACACTATAGGCATCTATTCTTATCATAGGAATGGGTAGAAGATTTTATCTCTATAGTGATCTTTAATGAGTCTCACATAATTCGGTTGTCCCTTTGAACATAGATCTTGGGATCTCTAGTCAGCTAGGTTGGGTTGCCATTATGGCGACTCTTAGTGCATAGGCTTTAAGCCCATTCCCCTCGATGATTTATTCACTTTCTCTCGGTCAAACCTTTGGTTAACGGATCTGCAATGTTATCTTTTGACCTTATGTATTCAATGGTCATAATACCATTAGAGAGAAGTTGTTTCACAGTATTATGTCTTCAACGAATATGTCGAGACTTACCATTATACATATGACTCTGTGCCCTACCAATCGCTGATTGACTATCGCAATGAATACAGATAGCAGGCACAGGTTTTGGCCACATTGGAATATCTTCTAGGAAGTGACGAAGCCACTCAGCTTCTTCACCAGTTTTATCAAGTGCAATAAACTCATATTCCATTATGGATCTGGCAATGCATGTTTGTTTAGAAGATTTCCATGATACCGCTTCACCACCAAGTGTAAACAAATAACCACTTGTGGACTTTGAGTCTTTGGTATCGGATATCCAATTTGCATCACAGTATCCTTCAAGTACTACTGGATATCTTGAGTAGTGCAATCCATAGTTTTAGGTGTATTTCAGATACCTCAAAACCCTAACTATTGCCTTTCAATGGTATGGACCTGGATTACTTGTGTATCTACTCAATTTGCTGACAGCGTAAGCTATGTCTGGACGGGTACAATTCATGACATATATTAGGCCGCCAATTATTTATGCATATTCTAGTTGTGATATGCTTTTTCCATTATTCTTGGATAAATGTAGATTTACATCTACAGGTGTTCTCGTTGGACTGCTATCATCTTGTTTAAATTTCTTGAGAATTTTCTCAATGTAATGTGATTGAGATAATATTAGTCCATCCGATGTTCTAGAGATCTTTATCCCAAGTATAACATCGGCAACTCCGAATTCCTTCATGTCAAACTTATTGTTTAAAATTTTCTTGGTAGCTTTAATGACTTCATTATTACTACCCATAAAGAGAGTATCATCAACATAGAGACAAATAATGACAAAACCATGTTCGGTGTTCTTGACATATACACATTTGTCACACTCGTTGATTTTGAACCCAGTTAACATCATTACACTGTCAAACTTCTCATGCCATTGCTTTGGTGCTTGCTTTAATCCATAAAGGGATTTAACAAGTCGACAAACTTTCTTTTCTTGACCTGGAATAATAAACCCTTCGGGTTGTTCCATGTATATTTCTTCATCCAAATCACCATTTAAGAAAACTGTCTTTACATCCATTTGGTATATCTCAAGATTGTGTATAGCTGCAATAGCTATTAACATTCGAATGGATGATATTCTCGTAATTGGTGAATATGTACCAAAATAGTCCAAGCCTTTCTTTTGATTGTAATGACAACCAGCCGAGCTTTATATTTGTCAATAGATCCGCCTGCCTTCATTTTCTTCTTGAATATCCACTTATATCCGAAAGGTTTAGAACCTGGTGGAAGATCGACTAGTTCCTATGTATGATTTTGTAGAATGGATTCTACTTTATCGTTAATAGCCTCTTTCCAGTATAGAGCTTCAGGGCTCGACATTGCTTCTTTAAAGCTTTGAGGCTCATCTTCTAACAAATACGCTAGAAAATCTGGACCAAAAGATTTTGATGTTCTAGCTCTTTTGTTGCGTCTAGGTTCATCATCATCTTGTTGGCTTTGACTACTGCTTATTGCAGTATCATAAGTTCTTTTAATTGAACTTGACTCTTCTGTTGATTTGTAAGGAAATACATTTTCAAAGAAAGATGAATTCCTTGACTCAATAATAGTATTAACATACATATCGGGAATTTCTGATTTGTGAATCAGAAATTGATATGCACTACTATTATGAGCATACCCAATGAAAACACAATCAACTATCTTTGGTCCTATTTTTACCTTTTTAGGTATAGGTACCGCCACTTTAGCCAAACACCCCCACACTTTTAAGTATTTGTAAGGTCTTCGACCTTTCCATAACTCATAAGGGGATTTATTGGTTTTTTTCTGAGATATTCAGTTGAGAATATAATTTACGGAAAGAATTGCTTCCCCCTACAAATTCTGAGGTAGTTCAGAACTTAATAGTAATGCATTTATCATTTCTTTTAAAGTTCTGTTCTTACGTTCAGCAACCCCATTTTGTTGAGATGAATAGGGTGCAGTTGTTTGGTGTATAATACCATGTTATGAACAAAACTCACCAAAAGGTGTTTCATATTCACCACCTCTATCACTTCTTATAACCTTGATTTTTCTATCAAGTTGGTTCTCAACCTCATTCTTGAAATGTTTAAACATTTCCAATGCCTCATCTTTACTTCTTAATAAGTAAACATAACAATATCTTGTGCAATCATCAATGAATATAAGAAAATATTTCTTACCACCTCTAGTTTGAATAAATTTCAAATCACAAATATCTGAATGTATTAATTCTAGAGGTTCATTACTTCCTTCAATTGATTGAAAAGAAGTTCTTGTAAGTTTAGATTCCACAGAAATCTCACATTTATGATTTGGATCTATTTCAAATTTAGGCAAACATTTCATATTAATTAATTTACGCAATATATCAAAATTAACATGTCCTAGTCTACCATACCACACATTTAAAGACTCAAGCATATAAGCATAAGATGTGTTTTTATTATTATTATTATTCTTAATCGGAGGTACAATGGTCATTATATTCATTTTGAAGAGCCCATTGCTCATATACCCCTTCCCCACATACATCTTATTTTTGGTGAGGATAAACTTGTTTGAGACAAACACCAATTTGAAACCTTTCTTACTCAACAATGATCCAGACACTAGATTCTTTCGAATATTCGGCACATGCAACACATCATTGAGAGTAAGTTCCTTGCCTGATGTCATCTTCAATACCACTTTTCCTTGGCCTTCAACCTTGGAAGAAGAAGAGTTGCCCATAAAAAGTTGTTCTCCATTATCTTTGCTATGATATGATGAGAACATATTCTTGTCTGAGCGAACACGACGAGTAACCCCTGTGTCCACCCACCATTCCTTGGTATTGCTGCCAACCGTCCACTTCAGTCACATTGTCTTGAGTGCGTTCCTTGTTTGGATTTCCTTGGTCCTTGCGATTGTGGCAATCCTTAGCACGGTGCCCTTGTTTGTTGCACACATAGCAATTGCCTTGGAACTTTTTAGAAGGACCTTGTGTGGGACCATTTCCATTGTGCTTCCTCTTCTTATTATTGTGAGAGCTCTGCCCTTGTTCCATAACATTGGCCTTGGATTCCATGATGGCCTTGCTTGCCTTCTTTTCAGATGCATGGTTATCTTCCTCTATCCTTAATCGGACAATCAAGTCCTCAAGTTTCATCTCCTTTCGCTTGTGCTTAAGGTAATTCTTGAATTCCTTCCATAATGGTGGCAATTTTTCAATAATTGTAGCCACTTTGAATGATTCACTCAAAGACATTCCCTTTGCATGAATCTCATGTAGGATGACTTGCAAATCTTGAACTTGATTAATCACGGTCTTAGAATCCACCATTTTATAATCGAGGAATCTGCCAACAACAATTTTTTTAATACCAGCATCTTCCGTTTTGTACTTCTTGTCAAGTGAATCCCACAATTCCCTTGCAATCTTGATGGTGCAATATACATTATATAATGTGTTATCTAAATCGGTGAGGATGTAATTTCGGCATAAGAAATCTGTATGCTTCCATGCCTCCACGACGATAACCACTTGCCTATCCGTCTCATTTTCCCTCAAAGCAGGAGCATCTTCTCGAAGGAACCGAGCCAAATTTAGGGTGGTAAGATAAAACAACATCTTTTGTTGCCATCTTTTGAAATCAGACCCATTGAATTTCTCAGGCTTTTCTCCATGGTTCACAGGCACAGTTCCGACCATAGAAGCAAATGCCATAACTGGAGTAGGTGTCACAACAGTAGTAGTAGGGACAGGAGGAGGATCAGTTGCCATTTAAGAACTAAACTAAAATTTTTTTCACAAAAATATATATGCCAATCAATAAAATCTATAATTAAACAGATTACTAAACAAGGAGCAATTTTTAATTTAATTAATTAAAAATAAAGAAATAAAATTTTGTACTAAACAAAAATATAAATTTTTTTTCCTCTCTTCTTCTTAGTTCTGTATTTTTCCAATGTTTGAAATATGAGACAGAAAGCTATATGAACTGATATATATATATATATATATATATATATATAAAAGAAAAAAATAGAATTTATATTTTTTGTATTTTCCAAGTTCTACAACAGAAGCTGAAATATCAAACAGATTTATAAAAGATAATTCATCTTAAGATTGTAAATCTGAATTTATTAAATCAATTTTGCCAAATGAAAGAAAAAATCATAAACTGTTTTAAGAAAATAGAATCTGTTGTTTTATGTTTTACAGAAAACAGAAATAGAAAGTTACAGGAAAAACTTACAGAAAGCAGAAATGGTTTCAAAGGAAAACCGTGAAATAAATTTCAAAAAAAAAATAGAAGTAGAATACTGTAAAAACCATATGCAGTATTAGAAAAATAAAAAGACTGTAAACACTTACAAAAACTGGAAAAACAGAAAAAGATCAAGGCTTCTGTTTAACATAATATCCTTAAGACAAATTACGGTCCTCACAGTGGTGTTTACGAGTTCTTGGTCGTCCGTCTCCCAGGATACAATGACCACTGCACTTGAAGATAAAGCACTCAAACTTTAGTGCACAACGAACCAAACAGTGACTCAAACTTTCTCAAAACTGACGCACAGAATGTATAATTCTGAATGAATGAATATGCACTGAAGGTGTGTGTATTTATAGACTTCTTCGTGCCTATTTGGTACAGGCACGAAGGTTTTGTTGTGTCTGTTCATGATGAATAGACACAATCACGCATGAAGAAGACCATTGTTCAGTCAAAATTCAAACCAACACAATCACAAAATGACGTCGTTTTGGATTTAAACCAAAACCAAAAAATGTACTCGTAGAATGGTGACATTTTTGGTTCTAATTAATCTGGTAACTAAACGACAGTGTTTTGATTATTTTTAACAGTAACAAAATGACACCGTTTAATGAAAAATTATTTAAATTAATTTTCTCCAAAAAGATATATACACGGCGGGCCAAGCCCAAGCCCGAACCCGAACCCGAGCTTGACCCGGCCTGGCCTAGAGCGGGGCGGCGGCGCCCCCGCATGTGTGTGGTGGTCCAAACATTTGCTTAGGTCCTCCCCCATGCACAAAACTTGGGTACCCCTTGGGGCCCAAACTTTCCTCTAGGGTATGTGTATATATACTTTTTAAAAGCTTTGTACCCTTCCTATGTGGGACACAAGCTTTTTGCACAAGCTTTAAGCTTTTGTTACCATTTCCAAGTGGTGATGTTTGGAGGCAATTTCTCATTCACTCCTTAATGGTTTTGAGCAACCCAATGTATAATCTTAATCTCTTCATGGAGGAGAACACATTCCCATGTGGATCCACTAAAATTAATTTGTGGGATCCACTTTAATTTTAGCTCAAAGATAGCTAATTATAATGCTCAAAAAACCCATTTTTCCAACAATGAACACTCTTTATAATAGTGTGCTAAAATACTCTACATAAAAATTTGCTAAGTGAGCAACTCACAATTTGATAAAAACACTCATCCCTGCCACCACCTCCATCAGACCACTTTTACTTTAGCATCCCACCTTCACCTCCTTCACCATCTCTACCACCCTCTACTTTCGCTAACCTTTTACACTACTACAACGGAAAAATTGTTGGATTCATAATTACAATGAAAGTAATTTAAAATATATATATATATATATATATATATATTATCTTTAATTTACATGAACCATCCAATCTTTAAAAGAAAAGTTAAGATTATTCTATTCTTTGTTTTCTAAATTATTGAAAAAGACTGGTTGAAGAGATTGATCGTATCTTCTGTCTCTTATTGTTCTAAGTCCTCTTCTATTTTCCTTCTATGCAACTCATACATATAGAGAGAGTGGATTACCTTATTTTGATGTGATACCACCTAATTCATTAATCTATATATTGAATGAATTTTGTACAATTTCCAATCGTAGTTGATACGCCATAAACTAGCACATGCTTAATACCTTGACACGTGTCTATCATGCTTTAAAGTACAAAAACCAATTATACTTAGGTACCAATCAAGTTGGTGCCAACAAAACAAGAATAAAGGGATTCTGAGCATACTGCCTTAAGGATATTGCCATCCTCAAAACAAGGAAGCAAAGTTCAACATTGTAACTTCTATCTATGGATATCCTCCAATTTCGATCTTTGTGACTCCTAATCCTACTCGAATTCAAATAACTAATAAACTATAAATAAGGTTTCAAGGTACGCTTTCAATTCATGGTCAATTACCTTCTTTCAATTATAGCTTCTTTATTTTTTCTAACTTAAACATAAAAGTGGCTACTACCAAAGCCAACCCGGTGACACTCTAACCATTTCTTTTGACAGGAAGCTTGAAGGGATTAAACTCTGATCAAGAAACTAGTAACATCAATTTGGCACCGTCAATGAAAACGAAAAGTTCCTTTTTGTCTCTTTATTTAGTCCCAATCTTCTTACCTTCTCCAACCTATTTTTTTTTTTATCAATTACACCAAATATCCATTTTGGTAGAAACCCACCAATCCAACCAAACCAAACCCCTACAACGAGAAGAAGAGGTCAAATGCCATCCCAAATGTAGCAACAAATAAATTAGATGACACAACAGATCCAAACTATATATGAGGTAGTAGTAACATTGGTGGAGAATCAATAAATTGTACCTCTTCCTCCGATGGTGAACAAGGCTTCCCTTCCTCCTATAAACATTAGAACAAGGGTTGACCCACCCCTAAACCACGGCGGTACATAACACCCAAGGGATTCCTCTCACTCTTTCCAATACTAGAATGGGGACAGATCTATAAACCTTAATAATGGTTAATAGGAATGTCCTACCACTACATCTTGTTATGCAGTATTAGAGCATGATGAGGGTTCCAATACCACCAGCTTTAGGGATACGAATTGGCAATCAAGACTTGCCACCACCACCTGTACCACTAGGTCGGAACCCTTTAACACCAAAATCCTAGCACCCTCCTACGCCTATATATTAATGTCCTCTGATACATATAAGGCCAAATCCACTTGAAGTCACAACAATAGGGAATCCAAGCCAAGCTAAAAACTTGGTGCTTTTAGCGATCCCGCTAATCCAACCTGGGGCTCCACAAAGGGTTGAAGATATAGAAAACTCTCAAGATCAAATAGTTTCAACCAAGAGGCTTCATGTCCCTCTCGGGGATGATGAACTCAGTAAGTTGCTCGGGAGGCTATCTATACCCTTTGTCCCAACCATAACAGCTGAAAAATGTCCAAAGAAGTTTGTAGTACTGAAGTTCACCTGGTACAATGGAACTGAGCATCCTAACGACCATCTATCTCATTACCAGCATACTATGGCTCTGAACAGAAATACCAATACTTTCATGTGCCAAAATTTTTTCATGAGCCTTAAGGTACAGCCTACAAATGGTTTCATAACCTCTCTCAGAACTCAATTACCAACTTTTATAAGCTCAACAGGTTATTCCTTGATTGGCTCCTGACTATTAGAAAGCTAAGGAAAGGACCTCAGTTTCTCATAACCTTCAAACTGAGTAAAGGAGAGATTTTAAGGAAGTATATAGCTCGGTTCAATGGCAAGCTCACTAAGATGGATAATTGTAATGGTAAATTCTTGGTGGCAGCATTGACTTTAGGTTTGGGTCCCGGGCATTTTCAAGACTCTCTAACTAAGAATCCCCCATAAGTCATGGCAGCCTTTATGGAATAAGCTTGGAAGTACATTAATCTAGAGAATACCAAGAATTCTGTCAAAAAGGCTAAAGAACAGGCACTATAACACCCACACCCAATGAATTGGGTAATTTGGTGAAAAGTATTAGAAACCATATTAATGAAGAATCTTTTCAAAATTTTTTGGCAATATGCAATGTAATGTTATAGACTAGGGTTAGTGTTAGGATCATGGGGTCCGATATTGTAATTGGCTAATCAGGTTAGACAAAATGTGTTTTTTGTGTAATCCTTACATAAGTCCTACGAGTGAGTACCTCGATGCCCGTTCTTCCCTAAGTTCGTCCAAGAGATATTACCCTGTATCACTACTGGTTAACTTGGTTCTCAAAGGGTAAAATGGTCTTTTGTATTTGATTCGGATCTCATATACTAACATTATGCATACATTGCATATAGATTTTATCTTATCATTATGTATGTGATTGACTTGTGGTTATGAACTAATTCTCCCAAAATGCATATTTAAAACACTTGTGGAAAAAATTCCATTCATAAAACAAGCAAAGAATGAGCAACTCATTGTTGCTCATTCGAACACTCATTGTTGCTTGTTCGAACGAAGCTTAGTTTGTTCGAACGAACAACAGAGAGATTCATTCTTATTTGTTTTTATTCGTTCGAACCTCTGTATCAAATGAGTTTTTGCAACCTCAGAGTTGTATTCATTTGATATTCCTTCCTTGTTCGTTCGAACGAGCACTTGCTCCTTCGAACAAAAGATGGTTTATTCGAATGAACCTTGGGTGAAGACTAGATTTATAATCTGATTTCTAGCCATTTGGGGATCAGTCAAGCTCATTGTGAAAATACGATTTAGAGTAGCCAAAAATAGAGTGAGAGAGTCTTAAATTATGAGAGCTAATTTGTTAATAGATCTTAAAACTCTTATGAGAGATCATTCATACATGACATTCATAATCATCTCTACTCGTTTTCATTGATCAGATTTGATCAAACCACATGATCCAATCAGATCTAAAGAGCCTTGGTTCACGTCAAACAAACCATTGACGCTCGATGGAGTTCAAGCACAAGGACTCGACATTGAGCTATCAGTAGACACCGAGGTCATGAGAATTCGCGATTGTTGAGCGGCTTGATCGTAGGAGTCTGAAACCGTGGAGGAGTCTGGTTATTTGAAGGATTGGCTATGGGAAGCTTGAGGATTCGAGGGAAATTTGAAGACGTAATCAGGGAGAATAGAGCTAGGGGTACTTAGCTCATTCGTAAATTCATTGTATTTCACTTTCCATCATAGTGCATTCCTTTCATGAGCATTAACATAGCTCCAAAGTTTTACTTTAAGGATTGTTGTCCTTGGTAATTTTCTCTGTCTTTAATTGGTTTACAATATCTCTCTCCATCTCTTTCAATTTACTATATGCTTAATTGAATTGCTCCTGTTTAATTTTAGAAATTGAGTTTTTTATGTTTTTATAATTGTGCATCAAATTGAGCTATTGAAAAACTTGATTTAGTAAAATCAAAATTGTTAGCTTAGTTGATTTTGCTTTGAATTGTGAAAATTGCTATAAAATTAATCTAGTTGATCAATTAAGTGAAGTTTGAATAGGTTGGTGAATTGGTAAATTCTTGGTGGATTCATTGGTGGAATGGCATAAATGTTGGATTAATCACGTTGAGTGATTTGTTGTTGATTGTGTCATCTTTGTATTTAACCAAGAATTGGAATTAACTTGAAAGAAATTTTTAATTCAAGATGTACCTATTCAACCCTCATTCTTTCTAAGTAATTCACACTTTGGGACATTGAATGATATCCTTGTGGTATCCCTCCACACAAACAGTTAAGAATTAATCCAATCTAAAAATAAGCCATTACCCTATTTAGGTCATAACCTAATATAGGGTTAAAACTTAACCTAACCACAAGTAAAACCTAACCTAAGTTAACAAGGTTAAGTGGTCAAGTATATTACTAACCTAAGTAGATGAGAATTATACATCAATTATCATGGAATTATTTAATAAAATAATTAATAAATAATAAGATAAAACTATTGAAAAATATATAAAAAGTATATAAAAATTTATATTCTCATCATATGACTTGCACATGATGAAGGAGGATAGAAATACACACATATGAGTATGTATAAATATATTAAAATTTATACAAAAAGAAAAGAAAATTTTAGAAAATAGAAAAGCATGCATAAGCATGCATTAATGTAGCACACCATGTGCTCAGCCACCTTTACAGCCACTATAAGTTGTAGTAGCACATGCACAACCCACTATAGCCCACAAAGCTACCATTTTTTACCTTGGAATTACTTAGTCGTGAGGAAATTTTCTCACGCATATAAGCTTGCACAAACTCTAACCTCACATACTAAAACTAAGTGAGAAAGAGAGAAATCCATGTAGAAAAAGGCTGGATTGAAGCTAGGACGGAAAGAGAAGGAGGAAGTAGAAAGGAAAAGGAAAGAAGATTTGGAAATCAAACCATCGGAGGTTAGAATCAATTCCTTTTTTTCTTTTTTTTAATTTCAGTTCCTGTGTAAATTACAAGCATGATAAGGCCCTTTAACATGTTTGTATGAGTCAGAAATGGTGATTTTAAGTTTGAACCACCATAATTAAAAGTTTAAAGAATTTACCCAGAAATCGACTTACACAAAACCCTATTCTAAGAATGGGGTCTTAAACTAGATTGAAGATAGAACACAACATAAAAGGAATCGAGTCATTTGGCTAAAAAATGAGCGTTTAGTAAGCAGTTGCAAGTGGCCATTAATGGCCAACCTTTGGAATTGAACTCAAAACCTAGATTTTTTAATAAGAAATGGAACCTTGTAACTAAAGGAACTCAACCTAACAAACCGTGTTGAAACTGGCTTTGAAATGGCCTTGAACTAAGCTTGTTATAGTGACAGGCATAGAGGTTGAACTGTTTCCTAGCTCAGCTCAGACCCTAAAATCAATGTCAAGATAAACTTTGGACATGTCGAAACCTAATGGTGGTAAAAGGACCTTGAAACCATGGCTGAATATACACAAAATAGAGCAAAATGGAATTAGGGTTTCAAAGCTAAAGTACTAAAGCAGTTGGGGACGACGACCCCACTGAGTCAACTCGTGAGTTGACTCAACCGATCTAACCGAGTGAAAGCGAGTTGATTCAGGTGATTGGGTTGACTTGGCCACATGTTAGTACGATATTAAACCAACACTTAAATGGAACAATGTCGTTTTAAGTGAAACGACGAATAGTTGTATCGTTTTGACGCTAAACTTCAAGCCTTAATCTGCCTGTTTGGTTACAAGGGAATTAAATTAAAAATTTAGGTTCCTTATATCCTAAATCTAAATAAGAGTATGAAATTGGGGATAGGGCTATCTAGCAAATGGATAACTTGATTTAAACTGAAATCGAGATAACCTAGACTTGGATAGGTACCTAATTAAGAATAAAGGGTTGTTTGGTTGACTAATAAAATTGGAATAAGGTTATCCACGAAGTGAATAATCCCTGATTTTATAGATAAGGGGTTGTTTGGCTATAATAAGAATTAAATTGATTTTTGTAAATTACATTGTGACCCCAATAATTTAGATTAATTATAATTAGACCCTATTAATGTAAAATTAATTCAAAAATACCTTCTTAAAATAATTAAATGATTATTTCAAAATAGTAACTTATGAAAATTACACCTAAGCTCCTAGATTTTTGGTAATTACAAGAATGCCCCTAAAATTGTCCAAAATTATGAATTTTCCCCTCAACAATGAAAAAATGACAATTATACCCCTAAAAACTATATTTAGCATAAATAATGCTATATATGACCAAATTAGGATCCAAAAAAGCTTAACCTAGGATTTGTTTTTACACTCTTGACTCAATGGTTGAATCCGATTTAGCAAGTGAGTTTCTAACTATAAATAAACAAAGATTGGTAGGCATATTTAGTGTTGGTAGGCACATTTAATGCAACTTTGCAGCTTTAGTTAAGCAGCTAAACAAATACTAAAAATTATGAAATTTCATATTTAGATATTTTTGGGTATAAGGAACTCAATAGTGAAGTCCGTTTAACCAAATGAGGCTCGTAAAGTATAAGTCCTTAAGAAATGTACTATTAAAATAGTACTTAATGAATATTAATTACTCTTATAAAACCTAAGAGGCTTAAGGAGAAGTTAAGAGAAGGTAATTATCTAAGCAATGAGCTAATGGTGAGGGCTAATTGAGCATTCGAGTGCCTAAAGATGGTCCCACATAAAAGTGCAAAATTATAAAAATGCCCCTAACTATAAGTTAAGCCACGGAAAGGCTAATTAACATCCAGACAAGCCTAAATTTAGTATCTTCAATATTCCAGACCTAATGGTGATGTCCATTTAAGAAAAATAGATTATAAAAATAAACTAAAAAATGACTAAGACGTCCTTAAGACTTAATTAAGCTACTCGAAGAGTATAGAAAGTAAAGAATATCAATGTTTAAAGGACCCTCTGACTTCAACAATGAGCTTTATTTAAGATAATTGGGTACCTAATAAACAAGATAGGATTGGTAAAATTACCACTGTAGAGGCAAGTCAATTAGTAAGTAACTATGAACTCTGGACCACATGGGAGTAACCCTAAACCTTAAATTGGAGATAATTTTCATTAAATGCAATTTTTACAAGCTTTATGACAGTTTCTTTATTACTGTATTAAATGTTTGAATTGCATGTTTTTAATAGCATATCTTTAAATATTTTCAATAGCATGGATAGCTTAAATAAAGTTTTGCAAGTATGTTTTAGTATAAAGTTTTAGGTGCCCTATAGACTGTGTCAGGGGCTAAGAGGTAATAGACTTTTAGTAAGTCTTTTATAGCATGACTTAGCTGAGAGTCTAGAATCTGGTAAGCGTGGTAAGCTAAGAGCTCTAAATTACTTAAGAGTCACTATGTGATGACCTATGTTCCCAAAAGACAAAGCTTATAAGATGTTTGGCATGTATTACTTTAACACTTGCTTTAACAGCATCAGATTTTATGATACCATGATTTATTTTGCAAAATTAACTGGCATGAACACTTGCTTGATTCTATAGTATATCTTGCAAACCTCAGTTATGTGTATGTTTTACGAAAGCCTATAGTTTTTAGTATAACTCTTTTAACTGTTATCCATGAATGTTTATGAAAGGGTTTTCTAGAAACTCATGACAGTGGACTTGTGTTACTCATGAGCTTTTCATGAAGCTCGTTAGGTTTTATCTTATATATTTTCATGAATGATTAGAAATCTTCTAGATTCAAATGCTAGTAAGTTATGAGGAGTAAAGACTTTAGCTATAAGAGAATTAGTATCCTAGTCATGGAGATATTAACCTGAGGTGATAGATACCAGATTAATGTGATAGCTTAGAGTAAGATAAGAATGTGAATGATGTCTATTGTTGATGTGATAAGTTAGACATTCATATATGATGTAATACTGGGCTCATATGATTGTAACTTTAATGTAATTTTTACTTATGCTCTACCAAGTGTGCCTACATTAAAAAAAAAAAATCACCAACATAGATTATGTTGCATGATTATATGTGACTGAATGCAATCTACTTAGATATGTAAAGAAGCCTTTGGTTAGACACATCATTAATATGCTACAAAAGAGATAGTATATTGGTGAGGTGCCTAACAGCCTGGTCATTATCCCTAATCCGCATAAGGTGGAGTTTGGGATATGACAGGCACACAAAAATGAGAAATATGGATGTCAAAGACAATAAAAGAAGAACTCGGGGCCCAGACGAGGATCAATCTAGCGGACAGTAAGGTCCTGGATCAAAGAGGTACGATAATTACACTCCTTTGAATGCTTCTTTAACTCACATCTTCCAAAAAATTCAAGCTCGCAAGAACTTAAAGTGACCGAAACCCATTAACAAAAATCTTGAAACAAGGAACAAAAACAAGTATTGTTAGTTCCATTGTGAGTAGGGACATATTACCGAGGAATGCAGAACTCTCAAGCAGAAGATTGAATACTTAATTCGACAACGTTGACTAAAGGAGTTTGTTCACTAGGAAAGAAGGGAAAATCAATGAGATAATGTGTAAAGATCTGAAAAATTAGGATAAATTTTTCATTTTTGCCGGTAGGGCACTATTCATGCACTATTTACTAGTAGGGCGTTATGCATGCATCATTTAAGAATAAGTTATATTTAGAAGCATAATTTGAGTATGCCATAGAAAAAAATATGCTTATAATGTTAAAATAAATCTCCTGTGTGAATTTGAGCCTAATCAGAGATAGTTTGAAAAATGGACCCGAAAAAGGGCATCTTGGGTGGCCTGGGTGGGCCCGGCCGCAACTGCCAATAGGCGAAAATAAATTTTTTGGAAAAATATCATTTAAAATAATTTTAAGAACTTTGGCTAAAGCAGAATGTCAAATTGAGGCGTTTCGGGATGGGTTATAGTGTAATGGGGTCTCGGACTCATTAAGGGCAAAATGGTCTTTTTACCCCCTTAGCCCTTGAGTATAAATACAACACTTGGGACATAAATTTCTCAAAATTGGTCTGAGAATATATCAGCAGGTCGTGCATGGAGAAAAAGGTGAAGAAAACCTAGGGTTTTCTTACTTTCAACCCTCCAAAACTCATCTCTAGGGTTGGCTTAGATTTTCACAAGGCTTCCTTCTAGGAAGTTGTTCCCCACATCAAGGGCTACAATCCTACCAATTGGTTCAGCTGCACAGTGAGCACAACTCCCTAGGGTTGAGAAAAACCCATCTAGGTATAATATTTTGCTAAGTAAAGAATAAAGATAAGTTTAGGAGTGTTTTTATATGTTAATTGTATGACTCACAAGCTTATTTGTTATTAGAGAACCACCTAGCTTATAGTTACTTTGAAAACCTAGGGTTGATACCTTATGTACCTATGTATTCTTTAGAAATTTTTTGAAGTGGTGAACATGTAATATGACTATATGTATAATTCATTGCATTCTAGCTTATGTTCATAGAGACAAAGTCTTGTAGTTGGAAAGTTATAATTTATTCAATGTGTTGGTACTTTATGTATTTTGTAATTTTTGAGAATTTGGTAAGGTTGTGAATATGTAATATATTTATATGTGTAATTGATTGGATTACACTGTTAGGTTCATGTAGACAAAGTTTTGTGATTCAAAAGTTATAGTTGCTTTAAGTATAATGCATTATTTAAGGCATACACTATGTGTTTGATGAAATGCTTCATTGGAATTGCATAGAAAAATCAAGGCATGTTGGAATATTGTGAATCCTTGAAAACATGGCGTGAGTTGAGCACTTTGGTGCTATGCATTATGAGGGTGTAGATCCTATGGTAAAAAATCCAAAATTGGCCATTGGTACTCACGTTCCTACAAGGACGAACTGTCAAGCGAGACATACGATTGGTACTTGCGTTCCAATGGGGAAAGACAGTCAAGCGAGACATAGGTGTGACATAGAGTTGCATGCATGTGTCATGCATATTTCCATTGCATAACATTGAAGGATCGGAGGGTTTAAAACTTATAAATGTACACTTGCACATCCCACGTCTTAACTTTGTTCTTTACATTAGTATTATGTCATACAAGTCGTCGTGCTTACCCTTTATGGGATTACATATTACAAATGAGGCTCCCGGCACTTGAGACTTGATGAAGTTATTGGAGCATGGAGGAAAAATAGATTTTTGAAGTATATTTGACCTAAGGGTTACATTTTGTATGTATGAGGGGGTGTGAGAAGCTGATGTAAAAGAGAAACTCATGTAGCTTCTAGCTAAAGCACAAGCGGGAACCTTTCAGTTTCTAGATTGTTCCACTAATTATATATATATATATATATGTGTGTGTGTGTGTGTGTGTGTGTGTGTGTGTAGACAGCTGCAAGAATACTAAGAAGTATATGCAGTAGCAGGAATCTAAGAACAAAGAAAAAGAGAAAAAAAGGAGAAAAAGATAGAGTCTCGTGTGAAACCTACCATTAAAGCTGCTGGGCGTAATGAAGCAGAAAGAGAAAAACGAAAAACTGAAATAGAAAGGAAAGCAGTAACTGCTGTAACAACATTGCAAAGCCACCATGGAAGAAGATGGAAAGCTTCCAAGTTTGGGTCTGAGACCAAGGTAAGATTTCAAATATCTGTTGTTCTACTTTAACTATGATTAGGAATCAAAATCCAACTAAGAAAATGAAAGAAAACTCAAAGAAACTGCCTCTATAATGTACAGACGAAATCAGGAAAAAATTGAAGTTGAACCAAACATAATTTGGTGAATAGAAACAGATAGGACATCATGACAGGATTCTAAGACACTTTGAATTAGGTGAAATGGTCAAGAATTGACTATGTTACAACCGAAAAATCCGAACCGGTGCATCGCCCCAAACTTGGAAGAGGTGTCAAAATTTAAGGTTGTTTGAGGTAAAAAAAAAAGGGTCCAAAATGAATGCTTAAGGTCTTTGGATCAATTTGATATAAAATCTGGAAAAAAGGACGTCAAAACCATGAAAAACAGTAGAGAAAATGTCACGATTCCGGCAACCGACGTTGGAGACCACGCCGAAACAGTCGTCGAAAACTCGTGAAGAAGACGGGTCTATTTTGATGATGGGTTGGACCTTGGGTCGGGTCAGGTCGGGACCCGACCTAGTGCAAACAAGTTTAATCCAACGACGTCGTTTAGAGTGTGAATTTAAATTATCTTTAGCTTATATGGTTACCAACATAATAAATTGAAATCTGAAATAAAGGCTAACCTAAACATGGATAAGAGATGTATGAGAGACATCTATTTCGGTTCCTATGAGTGACTTGAACCTTCTAGTTCACAGGGTTTGTGGGCCAATCTAGGGTTTTAACCTAATAACCCAATGGTTTAGGGGTTTAAATGAAAAGAAATTAAACCTTAACTTTACTAAATTACAGCTTGACCCCAAGATTTTGAAGAATTCTATTCTGACTGAACCTTTGAGAAATTTATTCAAATAAACCCTTGGAAAAATAAATTAATAATTAAATTATTTTATAAATAGGGTAAAATGACTATTTTACCCTTGGGCCACAAATAAAGCAAATAAAGTTCAAATTGAGATCCGAAAGAGGCTATCTTAACATTTTTGAACGTTCTAGACACAATGGAAATGTCAGATTGGACATTCAAGGATTCCAAAGTGGTCCCACCATAAGGTATAAAATTACCAAAATACCCCTAATATAATACAAAGCCTAAATAAAGACCAAATTGGACGGAATTGATACCAATGGAAGCCCAAATAATTGTGAATTCGTATATATGACTAAATAATGATTCGGGGTCAGAATGACATAAAATGTAAAATGACCAAAATACTCCTGAGCATGAAAATACAAAGTAAAGGCTGGATAAATTCTAAAAAGGGCCAATTTGATATAATTGACTATCATAAGCTTAATTATGTGAATTTAGGGTCGAAATAAGACTCTGAAACAGTCAAAGTATAAAATGAAAAATGATCGATGTGTCCCGATGATCTAAAACAGATACCAAATCAAGTCCAAAAAACTTAGAAATTGATATATAAGACATATGAAATATTCTGAGGACCACGATAGGGTTCAAGGCAAGAATGACAAAATTATCAATTTGCCCCTAGGGTTAAATACGCAATCACTTGATAACAAATGAAGTCCAAATGACTTACATTATAATTCTTGAAGCTAATAATATTAATTAAGGAATTTAATAGCCTAGGTTGAAACCCAATAAATGGGTAATAGGCCAATGAACTTACTTAGGTGATCTGATAGACTCCTAAGATGATGAATAATTCATGAATGGATGAATTCTTATATGTCTATGATTGATGTGGATTATTTAGGATATGCAAGGATGTGCCTAAGGACGTATTTGGGGAACATTTGTGAATGGAGATAAGCGTAAAAGTTTGTGAGTAACTCGGATCTTCTGACTTGGTGGGGTTTTACTGTACTGTTTAGATTTATAAACTGTACTATTTCATATACTGGACTATTTCGTATACTATACTGTTTCATATATTGTACTGTTTAAATGCATATACCGAAATGCATACTCTTTGTACTGCATGACACATGGCATGATTCTATTCTATCCTACTCTTTTGTTCCATTCTGATTCTGTTCTGGCCTATTTTGTTATGTTATATGCTATTCAAATTTTGTTCCGACTCTGTTTTGTTATGTTGTGTCTTACTCTTGGGCTCACTACAGGATTTAGCGGTATGGCTTATGCCAGAGCATAACCCAGAGGGTAGAGGCCCCATGAATGTCCGCTTATAGGCAACTGGGAAAAGCTCATATGTTTAATTGGCATCCTGTTCTCTTTCTGTTCTACTCAATTCTATCCTGTTTTGTTCTGATCTGACCTAGAGGGTAGAGGCCCCACGAGTGTTTGCTAATAGGCAGCTGGGAGAGGTTTAGACATACTTGATGATATGCTTTTGATTGATTCTCAGTTCAGTTTTGTTCTAATTTGTTCTATTCCGACCTGTTCTGTTTTGGCTCTGTTCTATTCAGTTCAGTTCTGATATGATCTGATCTATTTCGTTCTACTTGAGCTGCATTTGATCATGCATTTTATTTGGATACCATGTATATAAGAACTGGTTTTGAAACCTATGGAAGGGAGCCTATGTTACTCACTAAGCTTGTTTAAGCTCATTCTATTTGTCTAACATTTGTCAAGATTTACCTCCATTAGATTAAAAGGCACAAAGAAATGACACTAATAGGCTAGAAGGCATCCCAAGTAAGGATTTGATTGGCATTAAATTGTGGAGACTTGGATTCTTGTGGACTGAATCAGGCTATTCAAGTGAGTGATATGATATGATTGAATTCATTGATATGCAATAGATGTGTTGAAACATGGCTCATGATATTGGTACTCTAAAGATATTGGATGTTTGATTATAGACGTGCTCTGATGTATATAGATGAGTTGCATTCCCGACTAAGAAAAGTTTTAATTTTTGCTACCCTGACCCTACATTTGGAATACAATTCATTGTAAAGTTCAGAAGTTTGCCTTTGGTTGGTCGCATTGTCGGTAGAGAGACCGGCAAGGTGCTTAACTGGTATTACATCTTCAACATCCGTGTAGGGCGGGGTGCGAGATGTGACAGAGTGGTATCAGAGTAAAGGTTGGTGAATATTAAGATCCACTGATACCACAGAGTGGTATCAGAGCTAAGGTTTGCAAATTTTGAAGATCCACTAATACTACAGATGGTATCAGAGCTAAAGGTTAAGGTTACTTGTGAGAGACTCAAAGCAACTTACCAAAGATGGGAACCTTAGGATAATAAGTTATGAAATGGTTTGGGAACTTATGTCCACATTAGAGCATTAAGTCATGGAATAAGAACCATAGAGTACCTGAGCCATTGATACTAATAGTGAAAGTATCAAAGTGATAAGTCCCAATTTTGGAAATTAGAAATAGAATTATGTAGGTTTTCATAATAGACGATAAATCTATGATTTTAAGGCTTCTAAGCACTACGCATCAACATTCTCATTTGAGCCACAATGACATTGAATGATAAATGACACTAGGACATGTCGATAATGACATAAATGATTGTGGATATATTGATTGGGAGGAAAATGACTGTAGGTAAGCTAACTCTGGTATTGATAATTGTGATTGTGCTGATAAAAATGAATAACTTGTGGATTCAAACGTGATTGAATGATCATAGTGGATGATTTGAGGATGATCGCCAAAATTGGATTTAATGTGAAATGGATCTAATATCAAATCTTGTTGAGATCATATATTTTATGGATTGTAAATCAGACTTATTGTGGATTTTCTAGATCTGATCTAAATCTATATGATTAGAGATTATAGACTAGTGACAATTGCAGACATGTTAGTAGAAGTGATAGAGGTTAAGACTTTAAGACATTTTACTAAGTCACAAGGCATTATACTTCTTGATGAACAAATCCCTGTTGAGTAAACTGGACTAATAGATAAGTAATTCTCTTATAAGGTAAGTTGAGTTTTGGGGACAAAACTCTTTTAAAGGAGGGGAGAATGCAACACCCAAAAATCCAACATGACTCAGATTGTACCTCGACCTAATAAAAGTAAGCTATGTGACCATATTGTTCAAAATATATCAAAATGGCTAAAAATACATTAAACTATAATGGGAGTAATTATCCTATGATGGTGTAGGCCGGGAAATAGATAACCTGGTCAACCGGGTGCCAAAATGAACAATAGAGGCCAATACGGTGAATTAATTATAAAACTATTATGAATATAAAATAAAGTATAAACGGGGACCCAATATTGGCAAAATAAATACTCATGATACTGAACCCCGACTTTATGCCAAATTGGTTGGCATTCCATAAATTAATATTTTTAGAATGGAAATAGTAAATACTATCACGACCCGGCACCCTACTTTACGCGAATGTCGAAAATGTGATGTCAGTTGGCCACCTTGCTGGTTTTTTCCACCGACAATACGACCAATCAAAGGCTACTTCTAAGCTTTACAATGAATCGCATTCTAGTGGTAGGGTCAAAGCAAGGAAAATTAAAACATTTTTATTCAGAAATGCCATTTATCCAAACACATCAGAGCACGTCTAGAATCAATCACTAAATATCTCTAGAGTTTCAACACACCTGCCCCAATGCATCTATTCTATATCAATGAATTACATAAAGCAGAAGTTGCATTAATACAATTCAGCTGATCAACAACTCATCCCCAATGATCAACAATCAGAATCTGGAAATACAATTTAATCATGGTGATCTAACATACTAGGCTAACCTCATCACTAATGATGTAACATTATAATACGAATTGTGAACTTAACCTTATAGAGTATCTAGTCAACTTTGAATTAGAGTTCATATTGTCAGTGTAAATCATTTGTGCTTCACTAGTTCCACAAGTTATCTCACTACATATCATTCGTCATCGGCCACCTAAAAAGTGGTCATAAATAAGGAGTGAGCTAACTTAGCTCAATAAGTAAATTCCTAGCTTTGCCATGGGTCAGCGTTAGTCCATAAGAATATAGAAGAAAAAGATAACAGATATTCAGTCACCAAAATAGAGTAATAATGATCCGAGGGTCAAAATAGGGGCACATCCCACAATATGATATAAGAAGACAATGAAAAAATCAATCAAAATGGGATAAAGCCTATCATGATGAATCACTGCCACAAACAAAATGTTAGCCAATAAAAAATGTATCATGATTCCAATAATATGATCATTCATAGGGAATATAATATAATCATTCAACGCATGCAAAAATATATCATCATCGTGTTTTAACATTACAGCTGCATGAAAAATCTGGGGCCCCGCATACCCCACACTACCACATTCAGGTTCGCCTCTCATCTCGGGCTTACTGAATAACGTGAGAGCTCTTTCACCTCAAGTCCTCGTAGGATCCTCAAGACCCCAAAGGGTCTACCTCGTAGTCTGTGAATAAATGGACCATTGTGACTGAGCACAACCCCAGGCACATACCGAATATCATGATCAATAAAATTCCACACGGGATGTACAATCATACAAAACAATCAATATCCCAATCAACGAGTCATAAAGTGTGTGGAATAACAAGATTCTCATCAACAAGATATATCACAAGATCATGACATGGTATACATGATGGTACAATCATCTTCAAGTATCAAAAATCAAGTTCACAATGATATAGGCAAGCAAATCAATTCTGAAGTACAGGCATAACCAATAATCACAAGTCGAGTGGCTTCAAAATGGAGAAATCAAGTTCATTAGGTAGTGATAGAGTACAAATTTGGCAACATATAAAATTGATGTGACTGGCTGAAAATAACCCATATTAAAGCATAGAAGTTACTTACCTTGGTTTCTTAGTATCACATTCTCATACGGTATCACTATTGTTATCCCCCTAGTTTCTTTTCATTTCCATCGTTTGGGTGACCCTATAATCATGGATTCAAAAATATTACATAATGAATTAGTACCCATTTTAATCCCAACCATTGTTATGTAATGTTTTAAGTTCCTTGAACTTAGTCTACTCAATTAAGGGTTTTTAATTTCCCCTCTATGGGGTTTCAACTTAGGTTATTAAATTCCTTAAGTCAGCTTAGTAGTTGTTAGAATTATATTTAAAGTCATTTGGACTTCATTGACCTTAGGGGCACAATGGTAATTTTGTCATTCTTGCCCTCGGATCCTATCGTGGTCCTCAGAATATTCGCCACGTCTTATATGTAAATTTCTAAGTCTTTTAGACTTCTTTTGGTATCTGTTTACGATTACCGGGGCACATTAGTCATTTCTCATTTTATACTCTGCTTGTTCTAAAGTTTTATTTAGCCCCATAATTAGGCTTTATATTAGATTGGCCTTTTATTCGAATTTATTCGACCTTTACTTTATATTTTCTATGCTTAGGGGTATTTCGATCATTTTACATTTTATGATATTCTGACCCCGAATCATTATTTAGGCATATATATGAGTTCATAATTATCTGAGCTTCCATTGGTATCAATTTCATCTAATTTGGACTTTATTTGGGCTTCGTATTGTATTAGGGGCATTTTAGTAATTTACATCTTATGGTGGGACCACCCCAGAGTCCCCAGATATCTAATATGACATTTTCATTGTGTCCAAAATGTTCAAAAATATTAAAATAGCATTTTTCATATCTTAATTTGGACTTTGTTTGCTTTATTTATGGCCCAAGTGTAATTTCGTCATTTTACCCTTTTCATAAAATAATTTAATTAATTATTTAATTATTAAATTATTTTCCAAGGGGTTTATTTTATAAATTTCTCAGTGGCTGGGCCAAAACAGGATATTCAAAATTCGTTGGGGTCAAAGTGTAATTTAGGAAAATGCTGGTTTAATTTCTTTTCATTTATGCCCTTGAATCGTTGGGTTTACTGGGTTAAACCCTAGACCGGACCAGAACCTTTATGAACCAACCGGTTTAGGCTAGGCCAGGGAACTGGTATGGCATATTCCTACTATTCGTCTTATCCATGGTTTATATTAACTTCAATTTCAATTTCAATTTCAATTTCCTATTCCTACAACCAAATAGGGCCAAATTGTGTTTTAAATTCAATTCTAAATGACACAATTTTAGGAACCCAATTTTGCATTCGGTCGAGTCTGACCCGACCCGATTCGTATCCGGCCCAACAGACCCGTCTACCCCACGTTATTCTGGCCACTATTCTGGCGTCTTCTCCGGCGCTGGTGTCGGAAACTACAAGTGTTTTTCTCACAGTTTCTTCCTATTTTCACGTCGATTTTCACAGATTTTTACACCGATTTACTCCTAAGACTTTATGAAATCATTTGGGATCATTTGGAACCTCAAAATCTATTGTTTTAATTACCCATTTTGATTTTCTGGTCTCTGCATTTTTTTATCCTAATATGGTCATTTCTTGACCATTTTGCCCCATTCCAACTATTTTGGATTTCTGGAACCATTCTCTACCTTCTTTCATTGACAAAATCAGGTTTAGTTGCATTCAAATTTTTCTCATGTTTAATAGTGAGTTACAGAGGCAGTTTTCTAGGGTTTCTTTCAATTTTTTTCTATTGCTTTTTGGTTTCTACTCATTTTAAAATCAAACAGAAAATAGTTGAGTATTTACCTTGGCCTCGTGCCCAATTTTGGAAGCTCTCCGCTCCTCCATCCATGGTGGCTGCAGCAATTTTTTCTCGGCACAGCAGCCACTGCTTCCTTTTCTTCCTCACACACATCAAGTCCCTCTTTAACTCACTTTCCTGCCTTTGCTTGCTTCATTGCATGCAGCATGCAGTGAGGGTTTCACCTCCTTCTCTTCACAAACTCCTCTCTCGCTCTCTCTCTCTCGCTCTACAATTCTCTCTCTTTCTCTCTCGATCTCTCTCTCTAGGTTTCTCACTCTACTAATTTCTTCACACCCACACTCCATTCGCACAACACATGTATATATATTTTCTCATATATATATATAAAATTATTTATTTTCCTTCTTTTTTTCTTCTTGCATGAAACGTGATTGGTGGGAGGTGTTGGTCTAATGAGAGGCTACCACCTCATTTTTAATATTTAGAATTTATAAACCTTATATAACATATATATATATATATATATCTTATGTGTAATAAAACACAAAAGTGCTTCTGGACAAGTGGTTAATTTTTTTAGGGATAAGTTTCTTACACTTTTTGGTTTAGGGATCAAATCCCATGTCCACCCCTTTTTGCCTTTTTTTGCCATTTTTTTTTTTTATCTTAGGCCTTGTTTGGAAAATCCGAAATACGTATTTTGGATTTTTCTCTTTTATTTTCTTTTCTATTGCTCTTTTTACGAAATGGTTTCTTTTGGCCGTTTCCTACTTGGGTTGGCTTCGAGGTTCAAAACCTTGTGTCGATCATTATTTCTTTGTGATCTCCGTAGTTTGCTAATTCAAATTTTTATAATGCTAAAATGAGGCTAAAACAGCTAATTCAATGCATTAGATTCCAAAATGACATCATTTCATAAATTATTCGGTAATTAGGTTCGGGGTATTACACCCTTCCTTTTTTGTCGTATTTAATTATTTTATTGGCCAATCGTAACCATTGAGAAATTCTCGATTAATTTTCTTAATTATTCTTTATGATATTTCGAATTAATAATTAGTGAACTAATTATTAATAAATCGGGGTTGGGGTGTTACAAATACGGTAATATTTATCGAAAAGATAGTTATATACGTAAACATGTGTATACCATATAGGGTACATTACGTATACTGACTATAAGAATATGTATAAAGACAAACCCATGTGTATGTATAATATAAAGATATTAAATGCTGGAAGCTTTTAAAGGAAGCTACTGGAAGGAGAATTGGCAGATATATATATATATATAGATATATATTATGAGTATGCATGTCACGCCCTAAATTTCCACGAACCCGGGGGTGAGCGATATAAAACAAGAAAGGTAAATAAAGGATAATCACATGCATTTCAATATCAACTCAATTCAGGTTCTGATACAATTCCATAAACCTTACCCATTGTTTCACGACATACAAATTAAACATGCATAGTTCAAGGCTTATGCCCTTGTACAATATCAACACATGCCCCAAGGGCCAAAACACTTTAAGTTCTTTCTTTCACTAAAACATCACTGAATCTCATGTAGTCGGAGTATCATCTAAAATATGGTATTCCACGAATGGGTCAGCTCAACTGCTGGTATAATACAATGCTAATGCAAGAAACAAAATTAAGGCGTGGCATGTGCGAGTGTACATTTATATCTACAGGCCATTCAAATCATCTATGCAATGTAATGACAATGTGCATGACACACCCATGCAAACTCTATGCCATACCCGTGTCTCGCTTTACGGTTCTTCCCCGTTGGTCTACAAGTACCACAACATGTTTGGCTTCACGGTCCAGACCCCGTTGGCATGCGAGTACCAATGGCCAATTTTGGGTTTTTCATCACAGGATCTACACCCTCATAATGTACAGCACCACATGCTCAACTCACACCATGTTCCAAGGAATCACACTATGCTAATATGCTCTGATTCCACCAGGCCATGATGTAATCTTAATAAAGCATCTTATCCACACATGAAGCATGCTTTAAACAATGTATTACACAATAACATTACAATCACAAAATCCCTTCATCAAGGGTACATGCCATACATAGTCCATTTAAACATATGCTTTAAGTTACATATCTCATAATCTTAGCAATTCTCGAAGAATATAATTTACACATTATACTAACACATGGAGTATACATATAGTCATGTTCCACATCCATCACTTAACCAAACTTTCAAAAAGATAACAAGAAACACATAAGCACAAAAACGATCAAATAAATATGTGATGGCAATTACTCCTAAACTTAATCCTATTTCTTACTTAGCAAAATATCATACCTGATGGGTTGGTCTCAACCCTAAGAGATCGCGCTCGTAAGGTAACTGAACTAACAGCGAGAATGTAGAAGGTCAGACCGCCTTCTCCTTGCCTTTCAGTGTCCCTAAAATCATGAAATGCAACTCAGTCCATTTGCTACTTGAATTATGCTATTCATCAAATTTTATGTCTTTATTTTATAAGTTTTTATTTTTCTAAAATAAACTCTACCATTAAGTCCGGAACGTCGAACAAAGTCGGTTTAGGGTTTCACGGAATTCAATTTGGACATCCGAGCTAAAAAGGGCAAAATGGTTATTTTACACTTTTACGGGTCCTTACATCCCGAGACCTCTTTTTGCAAATTGGAATCCATGATTGAGTCCGGAATGGTTGAAATTATAAAATTCCACTATTTCTTTACCTTAATCGGAGTTCGTTTGATTGCATTTTAACTCAGGGGTATTTTGGTAATTTTTAATGTTCCTATGGGTCCTTTTATTTTTTGGGGTCTCGTCTCACGTCATGGACCTCACCATTGGTCTCAGGAGGTCCAAGATAGTCAGAATGCACCTATGATTTGTCTAATTTGGGCTCCGGGCCATTTCGGGATATTTAATTTAATTTAATTAATTAAATTAATTAAATAAAGTTAAAGGTAATATATATATATATATATATATATATATATATATATTCTATGCCAAAAAGGGTATGGGATTGTCCCGTCCCAATCGGTCACACACGCTTCCCTTACGCGCTCCACCACAGTTCGATTCGTTAGGGAGGCTGCTTCCCCATTTTTTTTCAAATTTGCTACAGTCCAAATGATGGACTGTGCCCTAACTTCGGATAACGTATCCCCAATTTCCACTAAATTCCCAATTCAATTCTCCAGAAACCCGTAGCCAAACGCCCCAAATCCCATTTTAAAAACTTAACCCTAACCCCTAAAACAACAGCATTCTTTTAATGTGGTGGCCAACCCCACCGCGTGACACGCTTCCTGAGTCGACACATCCCAGTTTGAGTCTGTTAAGACTCGGCTGAGCCAACCCACGAGTTGACTCAGCGGAGTCATCTTCTTCCCCACGCCTGAACCATTGTTGCCCTAATCTTGTAAATCTAACCTTTTAATTTTGTGGGTTTCGAGAGATCGAATCTCTCTGTTTTGAGTGTCCTCAATTCCTGTGGGTTTTAGCAACATTTTGGCATCCATTTGGAACCCTAGGTCTAGCTCAAACGCTCGGTTCATGGCTTGATAGCTGAACCTGCAACTTGGCCATTCGTGGTCATTTTTGGCCCAAAGTTCTTGGGGTTTGTTTTGTTGTGGTCCATTTATCATGGGGTTCAAGTCCCCATTCTCCTATTTAGGTTTTTCTCAAGGTTTGGAAGGTTGGGTTTTCAAAACCGTATCTGCAACTCAAATTTCTAGGGCTTCTCTTGGGTCTTAAGGTCAAAGCTCAGCATTTTTAAAACACTGTGGGGGTATATTCATGGTCTTTACAAACCAAACTTGGTTTGGCTTTGGTCGGTTTAGACCTGTTCTCATGGAGGTCCTTCAATGGCTGGTCTTCTTGGTTTAGGCATGCCAACCCATCTTTTGACCTCCTAGCTTATTTCTAATCGTTTGAGACATCAAAATAAACTCATGCATGTCTAGGAAACTCAAAAATAGTTTACATATATTCAAAATTTTTGTAGAGAGAGAAAATGGTGGGTTTGTGTTTACCTCTTTTAACAGTGTTTTTTCTCCTTTGCTTTTTCACTTCTGAATATCCCAGTGTCTCACAACTCTCTAACCCAGCCTCCTTCTTACTAATTTCTCTTTTCTCTAACCCAATGGATACCTATGTATATGCATACATCAACCCTCAGCCGCCAGTCCAATCTCCCTTTCTCTCTCGGTTCTCCCATCTTTTCAACCTTCTTTCTTGTCCCATGTAGCAATGCAGCTTTGCATTTAATGCATTGCTTGCATTGTTGGTTTTTCATATACATATATATATATATATATTATATTATACACATACACACATACACGGTCTGTAGCCTACACACACTTACTACAGCCTATACACACATATAGTGGCTGTCATGCACTCCCCTTTTAGCATATGTATATATATATATATACAACTCATTACACATACATACATACATACAATACATTGGATATATATATATATATATACACACACACACATATACACATGGACAGTACACATATCATACATGTATAATATATATACATACTTACATACATACATACATGAATATTCACATAAAAAGAAAAATAATAATAAAAAAATTTTCTATTTCAAAATTTTGAATCTCTACAATGCAGCTGAAATTGTGAAGCTTCTAGAAACAACTTGAATTATGAAAGAGGGGCAGCATGTGTGAGAAGCTGACATAGAAGAGAAACTCATGAAGCTTCTAGCTAAAGCACATGTAACAACCTTTCAGTTTCTAGATTGTTCCACAAATTATATATGTGTGTGTGTGTGTGTAGGTAGCTGCAAGAGTACTAAGAAGTATATGCAGCAGCAGGAATTTGAGAACAAAGAAAAAGAGGAAAAATGAGAGAAAAAGAGAGAGTCGTGTGAAACCTACCATTGAAACTGCTGGGCGTGAGGAAGCAAAAGGAGAAAGAAGAAAAACTGAAATAGAAAGGAACATAGTAGCTGTAGAGATTTGAAAAATGAGGGAAAATTTTTCGTTTTTGTCGGTAGGGCATTATTCTTGCACGGTTTTGCTGGTAGGGCGTTTTCATGCGTTATTTCACCGTAAGACATGTTTAGAAGCATATTTGGAGTGTGTCATAGAAGAGTAATATGCTTAGAATATTGAAATATACCTACTATACAAATTTGAACCAAAACGGAAACAGTTTCAGAAATTGGACCAAAAGGGCATCCGGGTGACCTGGGTGAAAACGGCCAAACCCGGCCACAGGCGAAAATTTATTTTTTTTGAAAGTTTTCATTTAAAATAATTTTATAAACATTGGTTAAAACAAAATATCAAACTGAGGTGTTTCGGGACGGGTTGTGGAGTAACGGGGTCCCCGGGCTCATTAAGGGCAAGATGGTCATTTTGCCCCTTGCCTTTTGCTCTTCCACTATAAATAGAGCACTTAGACCCAATTTTATACAGATTTCATTCTGTATTTACAACAGCTCACATTCATAGAGAGAGAGAGAGAGAGAGAGAGAGAGAGAAAGAAAGAAACCCTAGTTCTTCAAGCTTCAAGCTTCCGAAACACATTTTCGAGTGGGATTTTCACTGAGGTTCCTTCTGAGAAGTTGTTCCTCTTATCGACACCTGTATTTTCATCTAATAGTTCAGCCATCCAGCTATCACAGCCTCCAAAATTTTAGAAAAACTAATCTAGGTATGATGTAGTGCTAAGCTAGTGATGGTTTAAGTTTTCTTGTATTTTTTCATGCTATTGGACTGTTCAGGGAGTGTATTTAAGGTTAGGAAACCACCTAGAAGGTAGTTCCTTTGAAAAGTCTGGAGTTGATAGTTTAGGGATATATGTGTTCTTGTAATTGTTGGATGGTTTGTTTCCTTGATTGAGGTGTGTTACATTGATGAAATTGTATTCTTACATTTTTGAACCCATATGCATGTTGACACACCTTGTGGTTTGGACCATGTGATGAATTGGTGCCTTGTTGCTTTATGGAGATTTTATGTTCTTTGTGAACTAGTAAAATTGTGAAAGTATGGTTTGGATATGTGCAAGTATGTTTGGTTATGACATATGTTATGAGCATGATGTTTTGGAGTTTAAAGTTATGTATTTTGTGGGATAAATTGCATGACTTGAAAAAGGGACACCATGTGTTAGATAAATTGTCACATAGAGATTGCATGATGAGATCATGGCATTTTGGCATAATATGATTCTTTGAAAACATGGTGTGGGTTGAGCACATGGTGTTATGCATTATGAGGGTGTAGATCCTGTGGTGAAAAATCCAAAATCGGCCTTTTGGTACTCGCATGCCTACGGGGTTCGGACCGTAAAGCGAGACATATATTGGTGTTTGCATGCCAACGGGGAAGAACCGTGAAGCGAGACATGGGTGGCATAGAGTTGCACGTGTGTCTCATGTATTTTGACATTGCATGGCATCAGGGGATAATGGGATTATGGTCTTGAACTGTACACTTGCACATGCCACGCCCTTAAATTTGTTGCTAGTCTTAGTATTATGTTATACCAGTTGTTGAGCTGACCCATTCATGGGACATTATTTTTCAGATGAGGCCCCGGGTACTTGAGACTTGTTTAAGTCTTGAAATATGGGAAGAAATGGATCATGTTGAAAATTTGGCCCTTGGGGCATGTTTTTGTGTGTATGGGCATAAGCCCAAATTTATTTGTATTTAAATTTGGACAATTAATGGACAATGGGCCTTGGGCCATTTTGCAATGTATAGGTTAAGACCCAAAGGATATATATATATATATATATGATGTTTTTATTTAATGAGTAGTATTCATGTATGTTGAGATAACTAGATTCAAATGTTGATAAAGAGGGATGCATGTTTAAATTTGATGAATTGTGGCCACCAGGTGAGGGTGGGTTGTTTACCTATTTATATATAAGGATCTTGTGAAAAAATTAGGTTGAAAAACACTTGGAAAAACAAAGGAGGTCATGTCCAATTTTTTTTGAAAATAAAGCATTAGAAAAGTGTGTAGAAACACCCTTGAAATGGGTGAGAAAAAGTGCTTACAATGGAGGTTTAGAAACCTTAGGAAATTGGGCTGAAAATGGGTGAAAAGGGGCTTGAAAGACTTGGAAAAAATTTTGGAAAATGGTTAAAAAGTTGAGGTTAAATAGCTTGAAGAATTGAAGGAATGTCAAACGACATACGACATGCCTTAATTTCGATTCTGCAAAGTCATTTCTACAGGTCAGCCCACTTCGTGGGACTATAAATTTTTGGTCCTTTTGAATTAATTAAGGTGCCTTATATTTCTAGATAGGTCTATCTCTTAGCTTTCTTTTTATGTATCATGAACTTTGAAAGCTTTTAAAATGAGAAAGTTATGTTGATTTTGCTTTAAGTGTGCAAAATCTGACCTATGGGTAGTGTTTTCATCATAACTTGAGTTCTACATGGACTTTTTGAGTGATTCAAAATATTATAGAAACTAGAATCAATAAGGAAGATTTTGGCACAGATTTCATTACATTTGGATCTGTAGATTAAGAGAAAAATCGATTTGAATCAAGGGGTTCGGAGCCGCATTTTTCTGAAGTGGAATTTTTGCTCTAGGTGAACAGTAACCTTCAAGGTTATTGTTCACTTTCAGCTACTGGATTATCAGATTACTGTTCATCCGAAATTAAATTTTTTTTTTTTGATTGTTTTAAACTTTTCAATTTTTGTATAAATTCATTTTAAATTTGAATTGAGTGATTCAAAAGTCTAAACTGATTGTCTTGACGAGTACTTTTGTTTAAAAATAATTACACTTTGAGACTCTAAATATGTTTGGGTGAAATTGACCACGAAAGGTATAAAGGCTTAAACAAAGTTTTCATAATGTGTTCAAATGATTCTCAAATTTTTTTTTGGTTGGTTAATGACCTTAGAGTACGGAATAATGAATTTTTCTGCTGAGAATTAAAGGATGCTTTAAATTTATTTATTCATTTTTTTTAGTTAATAAATTCATTTTACTCACTTCCCAAGTTTATGAAAATTCAGGGCGTGATAGTAGCTGTTGTAACAACAATGCAAAGCCACCATGGAAGAAGATAAAAAGCTTCCAAGTTCGAGCCTGAGACCAAGGTAAGATTTCAAATATCTACTGTTATACTTTAATTGTGATTAGGAATCAAAATCTAGCTAAGAAAATGAAAGTAAACTCAATGAAATTGCCTTTGTAATGTACGGCCGAAATAAGGAAAAAATTAAAGTTGAACCAAATGTAATTTGGTGAATAGAAATAGATAGGACATCATGTGTCACATCCCCCAGACCCACCCTGTGAGGATTTGGGGCACGTGACAAAGGCCAGTTAGGCACCCATCGGGTTTTATCAGTTTTTTTTTTTTTTGAAAGCAAAACCCCGACGGTAATCCTAACCACAGGCCATTCCGATCTAAATCCCAAGCATAATGCATTCGACATATATAATTTAAGCAGCGGAATTTTCACAAGAGAATGCATACATATATACTTGGCAGAGCATTCAGGATACATCATAGTCAGTCCTATCTTAATCAAGATTACAAAACAGTTTCACCACAAAAGGTCATAATCTGTTCAGTTACACAAAAAGTACAAAAATGGTATAGATTCACAAAAATGGGTTATCATTTTATCTGGGGGTCTCCAACATTTTCCCCCTAAGTCCTGAACCTGCTAAACCTGTCCATCTGAGAGTTCCCCTGAAATTATTAAAATAATGGAATGAGCTTTAAAAAGCCCAGTGAGTAACACAGATATCCAGGCAAGAGTTTCGAATTCAATCTTTGCTTAAATCACATGGTAATTAAATCAGTTTGGAATTAATAGTTCAATGAATCCAAGTCAAGTTCAATAGATCAAAACAGATAAACGGTTCAGGGTGCTAGCATATGAATCAGAAGTATAGTTAATCATTTGAGAAACTAAAAACCATGTCATCGGTGATAAAAGCATGCATTTAAAACGATTGCATTAAAACATATGGTATCCGAAACAATTTAGCAGATCAAGGAGCAGTAACTAAACAGCGTCAGAAGTTACTCACCTTCAATATTTGAGTTTGAAGCTATGAACGGAGCCTTCCTCTTTTCTCCTTAAGCCTAAAACAATTTATAGAGATTTATCAACTCATGACCTTAGACTGAGTAAGTCTACCCTATGATGGGTCTCATGGAACTAACTTATAGTGGCTAGTTCATAGGTCTTACCTCTTAAGCATTTGGCTTAGGGTTTCAGTATCTTCACACATTTATCGGTTCTGATTTTCATAATATGGACCTAACCATTGAGTTCGGAAGGTCGAAGAAAGTCAATTTAGACTCTCTTCGGCTTTTAAATCTGGGTTCGGGTATATCAAGGGTATTTCGGTCATTTTGCCGTCACATAATTTCTGTCTCGGATTCGTCATCTAATCATGTATATAATCTCACAAGTGTCAGGTCTACCACTGGTATTAATTCCGTTTTAATCGGACTTCATTTGGGCCTTGTACAGTGTCAGGGGTATTATGGTAATTTCATATGTTATATTTTTCGGTACTTTATTTGCAGTCACGGACCTCACCATTGAGTCCGGAATGTCCAACATAGTTAAAATGGACTATCTTTCAGTGTAATTTGGCCCTATGTGTCATTAGGGGCAGTACGGTCATTTACCCTTTACATGTCTGTATTTTTTGGGACTTGGTTTCACAAATCGGACTCAGCCATTGAGTCCGGAATGCCCGAAATAGTAAGATTACACTATTCAGTTATTAAATTCGGATTTCGTTTGACTTGTTTAAGGTCCAGGGGCAATATGGTAATTATTTCCTTTTAATAAAATAATAAAATAATTATTTTATTATTTTATTTAATTTTTCAGGGGTATAATTGCAAAAGATTTTCAAAATCTGGGCCTTAGTGTAATTCTGTTAAACAGTGGGGGTCAGTTTGTAAATATTTAAAAATTCAAAACTGAACCAAAGGGTTCAGTCTCTTTGCAACTGAACCGGTTCGGTTCAGTCCGGTTTTGACTGGTTCTGTTACATTGCTGACGTCACGATGACGTCAACCCTAAAATAATTTAAAAACCAGTTATCCAAAACGACGCAGTTTCATTAATGTGGTGGCCGTCTCCTGGACAGACACGTGTCCTAGTCGACTGGGCCAACTCGACTTGACTCGGTCAACTCGGTCGAGTCAACTCCGTCTTCCCCACTAACTGACTCGGTGTTGCCCTAATTTCTGCAGATTTTCACTTCCATTTTCGTGATGATTTGGACACGGTTTCTTGCTGTTTTCGACTCCATTCGGTTTCTGTATTTTATACCAACCATTTAACATCGATCTCAAGCATCGAATCACTCTAACAGGTTCTGTTTTCAAGAGGATAACCGTGACCTGTAACACGATCTAGTATCCTCATTTCTCAACCATTTTGTGTGTGGTTTGAAGCTACGTGACCTACAGACCATAAGGATCAAGTCCCTATCTTCATTTTTCAGTTTAGTCTCATGTTTTAACGGATTGGATTTTAAACCCGTAGCTTTATTTTCAAATTCGTGGTGCTACAGTGAGTTCTGGGGTCGCGTAGGTATATATTTGAGATCCTCTTGGGGTCTATTTCAGGTCTTGACACTCAAGGTTCCATTCTGCTATGGTCGATTCAGACCTGGTGTTTCAAGGTCCATTAATGGAGGTCACCTTCGGTTTTCATGGTTCTTGACCATTTTAACACCTCCAACACACATAGTATGCTCAAAACTAATTCTTAGGATAAAAAATAACCATGCATGTAGTCTACACCCATAGCAATCCATTAAAACAGTTCAAAATTTAAAAATAAAAGAAGAGGTAAGTTTGGAAGTTCACCTTCAACAGAAACTCTCTCCTCCTATGCTTGACTCAGAGCTTCTCACAGTGCTTCCTCAGGTTCCTTAGGTCAAGCACTTCACTTCAAGCCTTCCCCTTGCACCTTCAAGTGGTCACTTTCTCTCAAACACTTACATGCACAAATTTGTTTCCTCCTCCCTACACTCTCACACTCTCTCACAGTCCCTCACGTATGCACACACACACACACACACACTCACTTTTGGTATTTCAGAATTCTCTAAAGAGAGAATTCTTTGGTGCAAGTTATGTATATATATATATATATATATATATATATAGGGTTATACACATATATATGAGTGTATCTCTGCACTTAGTGGGGTTAGTGGCTGATTGACTTGATGGAGAAGATGTAGGGCAATGATGTAGGGAATGCATGCAAGGCCATTGGCCAGTTTGGGTGGTAGCTTGGGCAAGAATTGAGGTTATATACATATGTTAGTGCATCTGTACACAAAGTAACCAACAGCCTAGTTGGTAACTTTTTGGGACAAAATTGCTTACCTTGGTAGGTCAAGGGTTCAATTCCCCTTGGCCTCCCAAGTGACCATTTTCTCATATTTTTCTGGTTAAGGCCCTGTTTGGTTGTCGCAGAATTCCAGTTTCACTGTTTTGGCCTTAACTTTCAATCCGTAACTCCTTTTTCAGTGCGGTTTCTTTCTGTCACTTCCTACTCAGAGTATCTTTCATTGACCAAGGTCCAATGTCGGTTTTTATTTTCTCGAGTTTCCCATAATTAGCTAATTCGAGTTTTATCACTATTACAAATAGACATTATATTAGCTAAACCTGACATTTCATTCCCAAAACAGTTTTCAATACACAAAACATGCCAGTTAAGTAATTGGGGTGTTACATCATGACAGGATTCTAACACACTTTGAATTAGGTGAAATGGTCAAGAATTGACTATGTTACAACCGAAAAATCCGAACCGGTGCATCGTCGGAAACTTGGAAGAAGTGTCAGAATTTGAGGTTGTTTGAGGTCGAAAATGGTCCAAAATGAATGTTTAAGGTCTTAGGATCAATTTGATATAAAATCTAGAAAAATGGATGTCAAATCCATGAAAAGCAATAGAGAAAATGTCACAGTTCCGATGATTGGCACCGGAGACGACGCTAGAACAGTTGCCGGAAACTCGTGAAGAAGACGGGTCTGTTTTGACAATGGGTCAGACTTTGTGTCGGGTCAGGTCAAGACCCGACCGAGCGCAAATAAGTTTAATCCAGCGGAGTGTGAATTTAAATGATCTTTAGCTTGTTTGGTTACCAACATAATAAATTGAAATCTAAAATAAAGGCTAACTTAAACTTGGATAAGACATGTATCAGAGACATCCTATTCCAGTTCCTATGAGTGACCTGAGCCGGCTAGTTCACAGGGTCTGTGGGCTAGTCTAGGGTTTTAACCCAAGAACCCAATGGTTCAAGGGTTTAAATGAAAAGAAATTAAACCCTAACTTTACTAAATTGCGGTTTGACCCTAAGATTCTGAAGAATTCTGTTCTGGCCCAACCTTTGAGAAATTTATTCAAATAAACTCCTGGGAAAATAAATTAATAATGAAATAATTAATTAAATTATTTTATAAATAGGGTAAAATAACTATTTTACCCTTGGGCCATAAACAAAGCAAATAAAGTCCAAATTGAGAGCTGGAAGAGGCTATCTTAACATTTTCGAACGTTCCAGACACAATGGAAATGTCAAATTGGACATCCGGGGACTCCAAGGTGGTCCTACCATAAGGTGTAAAATTACCAAAATACCCCTAATACAATACAAAGCCTAAATAAAGACCAAATTGGACGAAATTTATACCAATGGAAGCCCAAATAATTATGAACTTGTATATATGACTAAATAATGATTCGGCGTCAGAATGGCATAAAAAGTAAAATGACCAAAATACTCCTGAGCATGAAAATACAAAGTAAAGGCTGCATAATTTCTAAAAACAGCCAATCTGATATAATTGACTATTATAAGCATAAATATCTGAATTTAGGGTCTAAATAAGGCTCCAGAACAATCAAAGTATAAAATGGGAAATGATCGATGTGTCTCGATGATCTAAAATAGATAACAAATGACGTCTGAAAGACTTAGAAATTGAATATAAGACATATAATAACCCGGAAATTTTTTTTTTTAATATAAAATTTTCTTGGTTATTAAATTAATTTTTTTTTTATATAATGTTATGGTTATTATTAATTGTTTTATTATTATTATCATTATTCTTATTAAATTCTTGATGCATGTGTTATATATGTCCATGGTGTATGTATGGTATGTATGTATACATGTGTAGGGTAATATATGTGCATGAATATGTATGAGTATATACATATATTTAACAGTGCATGGGTGCACTAGGTGAGGGGGCATCAGACCTGGTGTGTGAGTGTGTGTAGTGTCGGTTGGAGAGTGTGTGTCTAGTGTGTGTAATGAGTGATAGATATATATATATAGGTTTACATAGGAGCAGTTTTGCATTTAATGCAAAGCTGCATTTGGGGAGAAACAAGGGGCTGAACAGAGAAAGTCAGGTCAAGGAAGGCTGCAAGTGGAGGGGGAATAGAGAGAGAAAGAGTCGGTTGTGAGTGTCTCTGTATATGTGTGTGCATTCGTGAGTTAAAGAGGGAAATAGAAGGAGAAGATTGAAGTGGGAAGAAGCAGAAGTGGATCAAGAGGAACAGAAGGGGGAGGAAGCAACCCACCGAGAGAAAAATCAGAAATTTCAAGGTAAGTGGGTGCTTCTGTTTTAAATTTTAAAAGCATGATTTGTTTAGTTTAAATCATAGGGTTTTAAAGAGCATGGAAAATGGAGTCTAACGCAACAAGAATCAATGAAAATGGTTAAGGGGAGAGGGAGAACTTCCCAGTTACAGGTCTCGGCCATGGGGGTTGGACCTTATCATTTTATGTGTAAAACTCCATTTAAATGATCCTAAAATAATCCTACGAAGTGCAGAAAGAGAATAGAAAAAGAAAGAATGAAAAACAGTGGGAAAATGAGCATGAAATCGGAATTTTTCAGTTGGCCGGAGATTCGGCCATGGGCCTTTGAGCTCTATTTCGAGGAGATTGGGAAGGTTTTGAGGGAAATGGAGGATGGATGTGAGGCCTACGTGAAAAACCGAAGAGAATGGCATGTTAAAAACTCAAAAATATCGCCGGAGATCGGTCGCCGGCGCCGGAGAAGGCGCCGGAACCCTACTGCTACGTCGCCGGAAAGTCGGGGAAGAAGGGGGGTGACCGGGTCGGGTTCCGGGTCCGGGTCAGGTTCGGGTCGGGCGGGGCTGAATCGCCCCTGCCACGTGTCGCGCTGATGTTTTAAATTAAAAAGGGATTGGGTCCGTTTGGTTACAAGTATAAGAAATTAAAAGAATTTAAATTGAAATAGGAACAGGGATATCCTATCCCTGTTCTGGATAAGTCCCTGTTTGGTTAACCTGATTGAGAATAGTAAATTTAATTAATTACAATTTGACCTAGAACCTTTTGGAAATTGAACATTGACCCAGAACTTTCGGAAATTACAAACTGACCCCCCAACTGTTGGAAAATTACACTTTGACCCACCTGATTAAATTCTAAATAAAATATTAATTAAATTAATTAATTAATTATTTAATTTAATTAATTTAATTAATTAAATATTCAAAAATATCCCGGAGTCCAAATGAGACAAGTCATTAGTGTATTTTGACTATCTCGACCATTCTGAGACCAATGGTGAGGTCCGTTTTACGAGAGGGGGTCCCAAAAAATAAAAGACACGTAGTAACATATAAAATTACCAAAATGCCCCTGAATTGAAGTACAGTCAAACGAACTCCGAATTAGGTAAACAAATAGTGAAACTTTATTATCTCGAACACTCCGGACTCAACCGTGGAGTCCGATTTGTGAAAAGAGGTCACAAAATGTAAGGACACATGTAAAGTACAAAATGACTGTTTTGCCCTTTTGAACCCCGGTGTCCGAATTGAGTTCTACGAGAGCCTAAACTTATTTTCTTCAATGTCCTAGAAGCAATGGTAGAGTTTAATTTAGTAGAATAGAAACCTATGAATTAAAGACATAAAATTTGTTGAATAGCATAAATTCAAATGACAATAGACTGAGTTGTAATTTATGTTTTTAGGGACACTGACAGGACAGGGGAGGGCGATCTGATCTCCTGTATTTTCATTTGCCGGTTCAGTTACATATAGTGCACGATCTTCTAGGGTTGATACCAACCCATCAGGTATGGTGTTTTGCTAATGTTAGAAATGAAGTTAAGTTAGGAATATTTGTGAATGACTGGAATGCTTTATGTGTTTATGTGGAATGTGTTTACTTGATGATTTAGAATTGGTTGTTCACATGCTTACATGTTACTTGTACTTTATGAATGTTTAGTGAATGATGACGTAAATCATGACATGTGTATATGTTGATTATATGAGATATGCTTGTATGTGGAATCAGCTGGTGATTTATGTATTTATTGTCTCGAGCATGCTATATTGTGGAAACTATGTTTCATTGACATTGCATTGGCATATTGGCATATGATGAATCCTTTGAGAACATGGCGTGGGTAAGCACATGGTGCTTTGCATTATGAGGGTGTAGATCCTGTGGTGAAAAACCCAAAATTGGCCATTGCATTGGTACTCTGTGCCCATCGGGGAGTACCCGTAAATGAGACATGGGTGTGGCATAGAGTTGTGCATGGGTGCGTCACGCATACCATTCATATATATATATATATATATATATTACTGCGATGCTTTGAATGTCATTTAGATATAAATGTACACTTTGCACATGCCACACCTTAGCTTTATTTCTGGCATTAGTACTTCATCATACCAGCAGTTGAGCTGACCCATTCGTGGGCAACATTTTTCAAATGAGGACACACCAGCTACTTGAGACTCCATGATACTCTGATAGGGTGAAGCACTTGTTATCTTTTTGGTCCGTGGGACTATGTTTTGTAATGTAAGGGCTTAAGCCCGAATGACCTTTGAACGATGTATTTTATGTCATCTTATGCATTGATGGGAATGGATGCATGTTTAGTGAATTTATTTACCTTGTCCTTTTATTTATTTTATTTTCTATCTCGTCAGTTGCGCCTCGGGTTCGTCGGGAATTCGGGGCGTGACAACGTGGTATCAGAGCATAGGTTCGAATACCTAGAGACTGTGGGGTGTTGTTTAACACCATGAGACCCTAGAGAAGAGAATGAGACTTAGAGTAAACTGTTAGTGGCACGCGATAGGATTTTGTGTGTTATGTGATTATATGTGCGTTTGAAGCATGATTGTTGTGATCACATGTTACTAGATGCTATGTTAGGACATATGATTATGTGATTTAATGCAGTGAGAAGCATGACATATATAAAGTGTGAGAAAATTGTTAAGTATGTATATTATGACCTGTGACATGTACCGCCTGTTAAATGCTAGTCGTTGACAAGAACATGACTAAGGTTAGAAACTCAGGTCTATGTAGTAGGCTGTATATTTTATGGGATAGGCCGTATGCCTAGTTAGTTGAGGTGTAGGTTGTACGCTTAGTTATCTATGCGGTAGACATTATGCCTAGTTACTTAGGAGACAGGTTGTGAACCTGGTTGTTTACCTAGTTGACCATTGTTTGTGGATTTTAGATGAGTGTGCTAGGTTAGTAACCAATTTTCATGGATTATAGTACTATGACTATGATATTTATACAGACTGGATTGGTCTCAGGTCTTGAGTTACAGTTGATGGATGGCGCCCCATCAGCCAGTAATGAAAGGAGCTGTGATCCATGAAGGGTTATCACCTAGCTATAAAAGTAAGAGATAATAAAAGACACATCAAACGTTAAAATGCCAGAATAAGGAATTGGACTTGTGGAGCCTTTTGTATATAGATGGATACTTAGAGTGTTTCTCTTTAGATTTTTAAAGATGTTCTTGTGTTAAACCCTGGTTGTGGAGAGATGTATTGTTTGGATAGTATTCACTGGGAGTTAAACCTTGCTAGTGTTCAAATGTTTAAGTATGCGTGTGTTACATTGTTGAGATAAAATCCTTCTTAGTAGAGGGTTATGTTACAACTCGGTGTAAATTGTTTAGTATAACCAACGGGTGGTGGTGATTGACATTAGTTATGTAGGTAGTGATTAGGCAAGTGTGTCACGACATATTGTGGTTGTTACTTCAAAATGGTGAAGTGTTGACAGGTACCTACTTAATGTTCTTTTAACACAAGTGTCTAAAAATGGGGTATTAATTTTTCTTTTCTTTGAACTTGTAGACATGCCACCGAGACAAGCTACTCCCAGACCTATACCACCTGGACACGATGAGCCTAGGACCACTGTACCACCGTGGCATAGTTGGCCCCGAGCTGCTGCTTCTGCAGATGGTACAGCTGAGGAGGCCATCACTTTTACACCTGCTCCAGTGGAGGTAGGGCAGACTAGTGGTTCTGGGGACATAGCGACCATTATGCGAGAATGCCTTCACACTATACAGGAGGTAGTGACGAGAGCTGTTAGGGCTGAGAGAGAGTTGGCTGAGCTTAGAGGGGTTCGAGAGCCCCAGACCCAGAGCGAGGCGACTCCAGCACAGATCCCTAGGTCTACCCCGATATACACTGGTAAGAGACCATCGAAGAGGTCTCGAGCTCGTGCTACTTCTGCACAGATATCTATACCCGCCCGGACTCGCACTGGTAGGAGACCACCGAAGAGGTTCCGAACTGGTGCTTTTTCCACATCCACATCCACATCCCAAGGGACCATTACTTGTTTTTGTTGTAGACAGCCTGGCCACAAGATGGCCACTTGTCCTTTGAGGGATCCCAGCCTGAGACAGAGGATCGAGTCTAGTCAGGAGTCATTTCCATCACCAGCACAGGGTCAAGGACAGGAAACTCCACGACTTTGTTTTGTATGCCACCAGGCTGGCCATGTCAGGGCCAATTGTCCTCAGAGGCCGATTTCCCAGGACTTAGAGGAGCCACATTACCAGCAGTGTACCCAAGTGCCTCTTCCACGGCCACTATTGGGTCAGGGACCTCCGACACCGTATTTTCAGCATGCACCTACAGTATTGAGTGCCAGGACTCTCAGTGAGAGGGGTGATAGGCAGGACCAGACCACTCAGAGTGGCGTTATGCATTAGTCAGCCTAGAGTCACCTATCCTTTTTGGACCTTCAGAGCCTTGAGGTACATTTTTGTGTTAGTTTATGGACTAGCATATTGATAGACCATAGTGCATCTCATTCATGCATATTTACTATGTTGCCATGACGTTAGGGGTAGAATGATGCTGACGAGAATCTGTAGAGATTACTCGATAGAGGTAGCCGACCACATGCCTTATTTGGATTCTTCACCTTATCTGATGCGTCTAGTATTGGTGTTGTGTTGGAGATAGATCGGTTATTTACACTTTAGACGAGTATAGGCTGCTACAGGGGAAGAGAAGCGGTGTGTACTCCTGAGGGAGATGTTTTCTTTATTTCATGGGGTGTCCATAGATCCCTTTTAGATTAACTTTACTGTGAGTTAAGAGGGGTTAGATTTTAAGTTGAATTGGGTTGGTTTGGATTACATGATTAGGTGAGTGCTTATTACCTTAGTTTATGAAATTGTACAATGTGTGGTGTGCTTGGTTATTGATAATCTAGAATTCAATGAATGCCTTTATACAGTATAACGAATGAGGTTAAATGGTAGACTGTATACTTGTTGTCTGTGAGATAGGCTGTGAGCCTGAATATCAGTAAGGTTGAGAATATTCCTGGTTACCTGTACAACGGATTATGTACTTATTTATGTATGTGTGTATTCCTGGAATGAATTTTTTTTCTGAGTGCTGATGTGGTGAGCTACGTTTTAGCTATTAAATATTGTACGTTTGCTCTATTTAAGCATGCTAGTTTAGTGACCGTTATAGTGCTGCGATTATGACTTTATTTTTTTTTTATATATATATGCAGACTGGTTGTTATTAATGCATGTATAAAAAAAAAAAAAAATGCTTAAACGTGTTTATGTGTGTGTGTTGATGCATGTGTGTGAAAAAAAAATTGATGTATGTTCGTAGTGGAAATTGGTGAAGAGTTTAGTGTTTTATTTCTTCTGAACCTTGGTATATTGACTTAAGTTTCATGATTAGAGTACGTAACCTACACTGTCTACATTGTTTACCCAATCGACATACGCGTACATGAAATGAATAGGCTAGTCCTTATTAGTACATGACACTTAGTCTCGGTTATATATAGACTAAGGTGGGAGATGATGGCTTTACTTTTAGATCGTACTGTTGATGTCTTGTGAGTAATTAGGGTACTTAGAAAATGCTGGATGATGAGATTGCATTGTGGTACAGATAATGTGTATTTATACCATCGGGATAAATCACTAGGTGATTTTATGGATTAAATTGAGGCAGGTTAGATGACATAGCATGTGTGAGAGACCTTGGGGTATCTTTGTGATCAGTGAGAAGTTCCTTTACTTTTTATTGTGTTGAGTTGTTGAGATGAGTCGTGATACTTGGATGGAAATTGAGAGGGATTGGCATTGATGAGCCAATGTGTTTTGAGGATTTCATTATGTGCGATGCCATGTGGAGTGAGTCGTTACAGATAGGATTAGCACCAGACCCTAGCAGGGAGTATGGAGATGTCTGCACACCGCTGCACACCTACCGGTGAGGCGAAGCCTACGGGGGAGATGGTAATGGGAGGAGGTAATGCATTCCACATCGCCTGGCTGAGGGAGAGGTGAGTGATCCATAGGTAAGGCTGCACGTCTACATGTTACAATACATTTTGCATCGATCTTTTAGTACTATGACGAGAGGTTGTACGACTACATGGGGTTCCAGTATCCGTTGTTTTAGGCAAGGACCCACGTTTCACTGCCCGGTTTGGGCAGAGCCTTTAGACAGCCTTAGGGACTCAGCTAAGTTTAGTACTACCCTTCATCCCCAGACTGATGGTCAGTCAGGGCATACTATTCAGATCCTAGAGGACGTGCTTAGAAACTGCATCATGGACTTCAGGGGTAGCTGAGAGGATCACCTTGCTTTGGTAGAGTTTGCCTGCAACCGTAGCTAGCAGTTCCCCGGTGTGTTGGACTGGGGTAGGAGAGACAATTGTTTTGGGACCCGATATAGTCCGTGAGACCACAGACAAGATACAAGTGATCGGGCAGCGCTTGTTGCCAGCTAGAGTCGCCAGAGGAATTATGCAGATAGGAGACGACGACCCTTGTCATTCGAGGTTGAGGACCATGTGATCCTCAAGGTATCTCCCAGACGAGGTTTGAGGAGATTTGGACGCAGTGGGAAGCTGTCACCACGATTTATAGGCCCCTTTGAGATTCTTGAGAGGGTTGGTGAGGTGGCTTATAAGCTGGCCTCACCACCACAGCTATCTGGAGTTTATAATGTCTTCCATGTGTCGATGCTAAGGAAGTACCATCCTGACTCCTCCCATGTGTTAGATTGGGTAGATCTTCAGCTAGAGGGCGACGTTTCCTATGACCAGAGACCCGTAGATATATTAGACTCGAGGGACCAGGTTTTGCGAGGTAGGACCATCCCTTTGATCAAGGTTCGTTGGAACCATCATGGGGTTGACGAGGCTACTTGGGAGCGTAAAGCCGAGGTAAGAGTTAGGTACCCTGAGTTGTTTGATCAGTGATGTATTTTCTTTTGTTTTATGTTATTTTAAATTTCGGGATGAAATTTTTGTAAGGAGGGAAGGATATAATAACCTGGAAATTTTTTTTTTTAATATAAAATTTTCTTGGTTATTAAATTAATTTTTTTTTTTATATAATGTTATGGTTATTATTAATTGTTTTATTATTATTATCATTATTCTTATTAAATTCTTGATGCATGTGTTATATATGTGCATGGTGTATGTATGGTATGTATGTATACATGTGTAGGGTAATATATGTGCATGAATATGTATGAGTATATACATATATTTAACAGTGCATGGGTGCACTGGGTGAGGGGGCATCAGACCTGGTGTGTGAGTGTGTGTAGTGTCGGTTGGAGAGTGTGTGTCTAGTGTGTGTAATGAGTGATAGATATATATATAGGTTTACATAGGAGCAGCTTTGCATTTAATGCAAAGCTGCATTTGGGGTGAAACAAGGGGCTGAACAGAGAAAGTCAGGTCAAGGAAGGCTGCAAGTGGAGGGGGAATAGAGAGAGAAAGAGGAGAGAGAAAGAGTCGGTTGTGAGTGTCTCTGTATATGTGTGTGCATCCGTGAGTTAAAGAGGGAAATAGAAGGAGAAGATTGAAGTGGGAAGAAGCAGAAGTGGATCAAGAGGAACAGAAGGGGGGAGGAAGCAACCCACCGAGAGAAAAATCAGAAATTTCAAGGTAAGTGGGTGCTTTTGTTTTAAATTTTAAAAGCATGATTTGTTTAGTTTAAATCATAGGGTTTTAAAGAGCATGGAAAATGGAGTCTAACGCAAAAAGAATCAATGAAAATGGTTAAGGGGAGAGGGAGAACTTCCCAGTTACAGGTCTCGGCCATGGGGGTTGGACCTTATCATTTTATGTGTAAAACTCCCTTTAAATGATCCTAAAATAATCCTACGAAGTGCAGAAAGAGAATAGAAAAAGAAAGAATGAAAAACAGTGGGAAAATGAGCATGAAATCGGAATTTTTCAGTTGGCCGGAGATTCGGCCATGGGCCTTTGAGCTCTATTTCGAGGAGATTAGGAAGGTTTTGAGGGAAATGGAGGATGAATGTGAGGCCTACGTGAAAAACCGAAGAGAATAGCATTTTAAAAACTCGAAAATATCGTCGGAGATCGGTCGCCGGCGCCGGAGAAGGCGCCGGAACCCTACTGCTACGTCATCGAAAAGTCGGGGACAAAGGGGGGTGACCGGGTCGGGTTCCGGGTGCGGGTCGGGCGGGGCTGAACCGCCCCTGCCACGTGTCGCGCTGATGTTTTAAATTAAAAAGGGATTGGGTCCGTTTGGTTACAAGTATAAGAAATTAAAAGAATTTAAATTGAAATAGGAACAGGGATATCCTATCCCTGTTCTGGATAAGTCCCTGTTTGGTTAACCTGATTGAGAATAGTAAATTTAATTAATTACAATTTGACCTAGAACCTTTTGAAAATTGAACCTTGACCCAGAACTTTCGAAAATTACACTTTGACCCACCTGATTAAATTCTAAATAAAATATTAATTAAATTAATTAATTAATTATTTAACTTAATTAATTTAATTAATTAAATATTCAAAAATATCCCGGAGTCCAAATGAGACAAGTCATTAGTGTATTTTGACTATCTCGACCATTCTGAGACCAATGGTGAGGTCCATTTTACGAGACGGGGTCCCGAAAAATAAAAGACACGTAGTAACATATAAAATTACCAAAATGCCCCTGAATTGAAGTACAGTCAAACGAACTCCGAATTAGGTAAACAAATAGTGAAACTTTATTATCTCGAACACTCCGGACTCAACCGTGGAGTCCGATTTGTGAAAAGAGGTCACGAAATGTAAGGACACGTGTAAAGTACAAAATGACTGTTTTGCCCTTTTGAACCCCGGTGTCCGAATTGAGTTCTACGAGAGCCTAAACTTATTTTCTTCAATGTCCTAAAAGCAATGGTAGAGTTTAATTTAGCAGAATAGAAACCTATGAATTAAAGACATAAAATTTGTTGAATAGCATAAATTCAAATGACAATAGACTGAGTTGTAATTTATGTTTTTAGGGACACTAACAAGACAGGGGAGGGCGATCTGATCTCCTGTATTTTCATTTGCCGGTTCAGTTACATATAGTGCACGATCTTCTAGGGTTGATACCAACCCATCAGGTATGGTGTTTTGCTAATGTTAGAAATGAAGTTAAGTTAGGAATATTTGTGAATGACTGGAATGCTTTATGTGTTTATGTGGAATGTGTTTACTTGATGATTTAGAATTGGTTGTTCACATGCTTACATGTTACTTGTACTTTATGAATGTTTAGTGAATGATGACGTAAATCATGACATGTGTATATGTTGATTATATGAGATATGCTTGTATGTGGAATCAGCTGGTGATTTATGTATTTATTGTCTCGAGCATGCTATATTGTGGAAACTATGTTTCATTGACATTGCATTGGCATATTGGCATATGATGAATCCTTTGAGAACATGGCGTGGGTAAGCACATGGTGCCATTGCATTGGTACTCTGTGCCCATCGGGGAGTACCCGTAAATGAGACATGGGTGTGGCATAGAGTTGTGCATGGGTGCGTCACGCATACCATTCATATATATATATATATATATATTACTGCGATGCTTTGAATGTCATTTAGATATAAATGTACACTTTGCACATGCCACACCTTAGCTTTATTTCTGGCATTAGCACTTCATCATACCAGCAGTTGAGCTGACCCATTCGTGGGCAACATTTTTTAGATGAGGACACACCAGCTACTTGAGACTCCATGATACTCTGATAGGGTGAAGCACTTGTTATCTTTTTGGTCCGTGGGACTATGTTTTGTAATGTAAGGGCTTAAGCCTGAATGACCTTTGAACGATGTATTTTATGTCATCTTATGCATTGATGGGAATGGATGCATGTTTAGTGAATTTATTTACCTTGTCCTTTTATTTATTTTATTTTCTGTCTCGTCAGTTGTGCCTCGGGTTCGTCGGGAATTCGGGGCGTGACAAGACATATGGAATATTTTGAGGACCAGGATAGGGTTCGGGGTAAGAATGAAAAATTACCATTTTGCCATTAAGGTTGAATACGCAATTACTTGATAACGAATGAAACTCAAATGACTTACATTATAATTGTGGAAGCTACTAAGCTTAATTAAGGAATTTAATAGCCTAAGTTGAAACCCAATAAATGGGTAATAGCCAATGGACTTAATTAGGCGATCTGATAGACTCCTAAGATGATGAATAATTCATAAATGGATGAATTCTTATATGTTTGTGATTGATGATGATTATTCAGGATATGTAAAGATGTGCCTAAGGACGTATCTGGGGAACATCTGTGAATGGAGATAAGCGTAAAAGTTTGTGAGTAACTCGGATCTTCTAACTTGGTGTGATTTTACTGTACTATCTAGATTCATATATTGTACTGTTTCATATACTGGACTATTTCGTATACTATATTATTTCATATATTGTATTGTTTAAATGCATATACCTAAATCCATACTCTTGGTAGTGCATGACACATGGCATGATTCTGTTCTGTCCTACTTTTCTGTTCTGTTCTGATTCTGTTTTGGTCTGTTATGCTATTCGGAGTTTGTTCTGATTTTGTTTTGTTATGTTATGTCTTACTCTTGGGCCCACTGCAGGATTAAGTGGTATGGCTTATGCCAGAACATCACCCAGAGGGTAGAGGGCCCACGAGTGTTTGCTTATAGGCAGATGGGAAAGGCTCATATGCTTGATTGACGTCCTATTATGTTTCTGTTCTGCTCAATTTTGTCCTGTTTCATTCTGATCTAACCTGGAGGGTAGAGGCCCCATGAGTGTCCACTTATGGGTAGTTGGGAGAGGTTTAGACATACTTGATGATATGCTTTTGATTGATCGTCAGTTCAGTTCAATTCAGTTCTATTCTAACCTGTTCTATTTTGGCTCTATTTGGATCTGTTCTGTTTTGTTCAGTTCAGTTCTGATCTAATCTGTTTTGTTCTACTTGAGCTACATTTGATCATACATTTTATTTGGATACCATGTATAGAATAACTAGTTTTGAAACCCAAGGTAGGGAACCTATGTTACTCACTGAGCTTGTTTAAGCTCATTCTATGTTTCTAACATTTTTTAGGATTTATCTCCATTAGATTAGAAGCCACAAAGAAATGACACTAACAGGCTAGGAGGCATCCCAAACAAGGATTTGATTGACACTGAATTGTGGAGACTTGGATTCTTGTGGACTGAATCAGGCTATTCAAGTGAGTGATATGATATGATTGAATTCATTGATAAGCAATAGATGTGTTAAGACATGGCTCATGATATTGGTACTCTAGAGATATTGGATGTTTGATTATAGACGCGCTCTAATATATATATAGATGAGTTGCATTCCCGGCTGAGAAAAGTTTTAATTTTTGCTGCTTTGACCCTACATTTAGAATGCAATTCATTGTAAAGTTCAGAAGTTTGCCTTTGGTTGGTCGCATTGTCGGTAGAGAGACTGGTAAGGTGGCTAACTAGCATCACATCTTCGACATCCGTGTAGGGTGGGGTGCAGGATGTGACACAGTATGTATGTTTGTGTGTGTTTGTGTGAGCCACACACTATTGATGCAAAGGGATACCATTAGGATATCACTCAAGGTTCCAAAGCGTGAAAAATACCAAGAAAAGGGTGGGTTGACTAGGTAAGTCTTGAATTAAAAATTTTTTTAGAGTTAATTTCTATTCTTGGTTAAAAAAAAATGATGACATAATCAATAAAATCATTCAACAATGAATTCACCAAGAATCAACCAAATATACCAACCTATTCAAACTTTACCTAATTGATCAACTAACTTGATTTTATAGAAATTTTCACAATTCAAGGCAAAATCAACTAAGCTTTCAATTTTTTATTTCAATCAATTTACTAAATCAAGTTTTTCAATATTTCAAATTAATGAACAATTATGAAATTATAAAAAACTCAATTTTTAAAATTAAGCGGAAGCAATTTAATTAAGCACAAAGTAAATTGAAAGAGATTGAGAGAGAGATTACAAACTGATTGATGACGGACAAAACTACCAAGGACAACAATACTTGGAGTAAAACTCCGGAGCCAGGCCAAAGCTCACTGAAGGAATGCGCTATGATGGAATGTGAAATACAACGAATCTACGAATGAGCTAAATACCTCAAGCCCCATTCTCTTTGATTATGTCTTCAAATTCCCTTCGAATCCTTAAACTTTTCATAGCCAATCCTTCAAACATCTGGACTCCTCTAATCAAGCCGTTTAACAATCGCAAATCATGACAACCTCGGTGTCCACCGATCGCTCGATGCCGAATCCTTGTATTTGAACTTCATTTATCATCAATGATGAATTTGATGTGAACCAAGCTCTTTAGATTTGATTTGGATCATCGGATGATCTAAATCGATCAATGAAAAATAGTAGAGATGATTGTGAATGACATGTATGAATGATCTCTCACAAGAGCTTCAAGATCTATCAATAAATTAGCTCTCACAATTTGAGACTCTCTCACTCTATTTTTGATTGCTTTAAATCGTATTTTTGTCGATTTTTTTCAAATAACTTGATTGATCCCCAAATGGTTAGAAATTAGAATATAAATTTGTTTTTCGCCTAGGGTTTATTTGAATGAATAAGAAACAAATATCAAACGAGAACAACTCTAAGGTTGCAGCTCTTTGTTTGATAGAGAGAGTTCGAATGAATGACAATGAATGAGAACAAACTTTTCTATTGTTTGTTCGAACGAGCAATAGATAATTGCTCATTCTTGCTTGTCTTGTGAACATAATTTTTCCTTTACGTATTTTAAAGATGCCTTTTAGGAGAATTAGTTCATAACCCCAAGTCAATCACATACATGATATTATGATAAAAAAACATATATGTAATGCATGCATGATGTGAGTGTGTAAAATCCAAATCAAATACAAAAGTTCATTTTACCCTTCAAGAACTAAGTTGACTTGTAGTGATACACAGTAATGTCTCTTAGACGAACTTGGAGAAGAACGGGCATTGAGGTACTCACTCGTAGGACTTATGTAAGGATTTTGCACAAAGCCCTTTTTGTCTAACTCGATTACCCAATTACAATATCAGACCCCATAATCCTAACAAACTCTCCCTTCGAAAATTCATGACAAAACTGCAAAAAAAATATAAGAATACAATACCAAAATCTATAACCCCTGAAGAGCCAGATAGAAGGAAATTATATATTCTAACTCATATATCACTTAGTACTACTCAACAAGTGGTAGACATGTTTCTTGCACAATTTACTCAACTATACCACATGAGATCACATCAAAAGAGATATCTCAAATAAAACCAATAAGATCACACAATAGATGAGTATCAATATAAAACAAGATACAGTAAACATGAAAACCATATGCAATTAAAACAAAACATAAGCAATACAAAGTGATTCTAAGTTATCTAATACATTTGCAAAAAAAAATGTATATTACACCCCTTTAGTATATGCTTAATACAAATATCTAGTCTCCTTCTTTGTACAACTCCCCCTATGTAACACCATCTCCTCCATTTTTTTCACGATGACAAAGGAGGTAACAACAAAGGAAGATCATAAGGAAGTAAAATATAACAAGACAAGCATGCATAGTGAATAAAAAAGTACTAACAATAAAGATAATAGACACAAAAGATATATATCAAAGATATTATAGAAAATAAGGTCTATCATCAGTCTAAAAAAATATATAAGAAAAACACAGAGAGATACTGTAAAAAATATAAGTACAAGTAGCTGATGAGTAGAAAAATACAGGTAAAAACCTCACTGCAATAATGTTGATCACTTATGTAACCAACTACAAACTACATCATTGATGATCTGCATGTGGAGAAGGAGAAGGAAAGACACGAGCTAGAGCCTCTATCAATCCCTGAAGTGCTTCTTAAAAGTAAGCAGTCTCCTCTATCATTAAGATGAAATAACCTGAGTGGACCTGAAGATAATGTTTCTCTAGCCTGTGATCAATATCAGTAGTGATCTGATCATGATGAAGTTGTAATCGCTCCTTTAGCTCATCTCTGCTGATCGACTAGCTGACGGAAGATAAGGAGGCTTCTACTAATGCATGAAAGTTGCAACCAATGGGGTACAAAATTATAGTGGAGTCATGTCAACTAGAAAGTCCTCAATCTATATCTATTCTCTAGACTACTACTGTTACGGTGACATATGTGGCTGCTGCTGCAGAGTCGATACCGGTGGCTGCTACTGCTCTGGCAATTGTGCCTCCTCATGCTAATCAATAACATCATCCTCATCGGGAGGAGCGATGACATGTCCCCATGACCTGGCTAGAGTCTGACTAACATGTAAATAAGCCAGGAAAGAGGACAAACATATCAAAAATGTAAAAAGAAAGCTATTGTGCAACACAAATCCTAGTGATCAGGCCGCTGAATGGTAAAGAAGAAGTGCATCTAATACCAGTGGTGAAGGAATCGATGACTTGAAGAATATACGATGGAGCATCGATAGGAATAGCAGCACTGAGTGCATACAAAAGTGTGGCATAGGAGAGAGTCAGCGTGTTCGTGTGGCTGACCAGATGTAACACACTACGTGTGACGAGGTTAAGGACGTGATAACCCTCGTGCAGATATCTCTGCTCTAATGTAGCACCCCTCGAGGCGACAACAGTCGAACTGAAAACACGGAGGGTAGAAGCAAAAAGATTGGCAGATGGAAGTGCCACACCTTAAGGGTATAGGAAGCCTGGCTGCTCAACTCAAGGAAGACCAAGAGTCTTAGCTATCATTTTAGCGGTGAGAGAGAAAATGACACCGTGAACTGTCACAAGGTAGGCTTCCTAGGCATCACGAGAACCGAGGTTCGAGTAAAACTCTCAAACCAGGGTCTCGTTGGCCGGACCCATGACTGATAAGAGGGCTAGCGAACAACATGAGTCAAATAGCCTTAAGGCTAGAATATCGTCGATGGTGTATACCTTCTCTGTTAGGACTGGATGGGACAAGAAGGTCCCTACCCGAACTAGAGCGACTTAGGACGGAAAACATATTATGCCCTTAGGTGTTATCCCCAAGTGGATAACATAAGACAAATGTCGACGTTATGTGAACGATCTTGGCCTTTATGACCACATAGTATATAGGAAAGAGAAGAAATATAAGATGACCCTAAGATGGTACTACATCAAGTGTACTGAACTACAGTCCACAATAATCCTAAGTCTAAATGAAAGATCAAATAAACCAAAGGAAAGTGAAAAATGGACTCGAAGACTTATTGTAACAATGAACGAACAGATTCATAAAATGATCGGTGAAAGTGAAGCCCTTGATGTGTAGAAGCCACTAATCAGAACAGAATCTAAGATTAATGAAGTCCGATCAATATAGCACAAGGAAATGTGAGGATTTGAGAGAAAAATAGAGAAAACCAATGGATTCTATGAATAAGTCACAGTTTCTCACATGTTTTGAACTGAGCAGTTGTTCGTTCGAATGAATAAGTGACCTTCCTTCCAACGAGCTTCGTTCGAATGAGTGTTTGTTTGAACAAGAACTAGAAGTTGCTCTTCTCTCAAAAAACAAAGTGTCTTGCTCTGTTCGAAAATCCTGTACATCTTTCAATAGCAAAATAGGGGAAAACTAGAGTTTTTCATGAAAAACAAAGTTTTTAGCTACAAACTCTAAGATGAAATCAATTGTTTACAAAGCTAAAAATAATCTCAATGTTTTTAAGTTGAAATCTGAATTTGAAAAACATTTTGAGTGAATTTGAGAGATGTAAATGTGTTCTAAATAACATCAATACATTAGGAATGATGCCCAACACTTAGTCCATAGAGGACATGATATATGTTAAGAGCTCTAGTGTTATTTAAGAACCAGATTGAGGGGTGAACTTGAATGAGTGCTTTTGAGGGTAGTCGAGCCCTTCTGATTAATAGCATCTATTCTGTTAGTATCTTATGTCTTTTATTGGATCATAATCTGATGATGCACTTTTTGGTTGTTGATACGCTTTGCAAGCCTATCATTGGATTCGATTTGGCATTTTGTGATATCTTGTGATATTTGGCAGTTGATTGTTGTATAGGTTGAATCCCTATGATTGACTTGTTAAACTAATTACATCACTTTGTTCAAACTGCGTTGGGATATGCCTTTTACACCCACGGGTCATCTTTGGTGTTATATTTCCCTTGTGACTGGCTATTGGTACATATATCTTTTTTGTAGAGACTTGAAAAATCAGGGTAAATTTTTCGTTTTGCCGGTAGGGTACTATTCATGCATTATTTGCCGATAGGGCACTACATATGTATCATTTAGACATAAGTCATGTTTAGAAGCATATTTTGAGTATGCATAGAAGATAAATATGCTTATAATGTTACTATACACCTCTTGTGAAAATTTGACCAAATCAGAGACAGTTTCAAAAATAGACCATAAAGGGCATCTCGGGTGGGCTCGACCGAAACCGCCAACAGACGAAAATAAATTTTTTAGAAAAATATCATTTAAAATAATTTTAAGAACTTTGGCTAAAGCAAAATGTCGAATTGAGGCATTTCGGGACGGGTTGTAGTGTAACGGGGTCCCGAATTCATTAAGGGTAAAAGGGTCTTTTTACCCCTTTGCCCCTTTACTATAAATACAAACCCTTAGAGATAAAAATTAATTATTTGGTCTGAGAATACAGCAGCAGCTCGTGCATTGGAGAAAAGTGAAGAAAAACCTAGGGTTTTCCAAGTTTCAAGCCACCAAAACACATCTCTAGGCTAGGATTCTCCCAAGACTTCTTCCTAGGAAGTTGTTCCCCACATCAAGGGCTACATTCTCACTGATTGGTTCGGCTGCACAGCGAGTACAACTCCCTAGGGTTGAGAAAAACCCTTTTAGGTATGATATGTTGCTAAGTAAAGAATAGGGTTAAGTTTAGGAGTGTTTTATATGTTGATTGAGTGATTTATATGTTTACTTGTTATTAGAAATTCATTTAGGATGTAGTTGCTTTGAAAAACCTAGAGTTTGTAATTTGAATACTTGTGTGTTCTTTGAGTTCTTTTAGAATTTGTGAAAATGATGAACATGTGACTTGAATATATGTTTGATTCATTACTTTGTGGCTTATGTTCATGTGAATAGACCCTGTGTTTTGGAACATATGGTTGTTTAATGCATTGATGCTTTGTGTAATTATGTGTTCTTTGAGAATTTGTAATATAGTGAACATGTATTTAAATTGATTGTATATAGCATATGTTCATGTGGAAGAAGTTGTGTGGTTTGAAAGTTAGAGTTTACTTATGGATGATGCATGATTTAAGGTGGATACCAAGTATTTGATAAAATGTCTCATTGAGCTTGCATAGAAAAAATCAAGCCATCTTGGCATACTTGGATTTTTGGAAACATGGCGTGGGTTGAGCACTTTGGTGCTATGCATTATGAGGGTGTAGATCATGTGGTGAAAAACTCAAAATCTGGCCAATTTCAGTACTCGCAGGCTGACGGGAGGACCGTGAAGCGAGACAAACTACAATACTCGCGGGCTGACGGGGAAGGACCGTGAAGCGAGACATGTGTTGGGCATAGAGTTTTCATGGGTGTGTCACGCATATTGCCATTGCATTGCATTGATGAATTGAAAGGCATATAGCTTATAAATATACACTTGCACTAGCCACACCTTAACTTTGTTCTTTGCATTAGCATTATGTCATACCAGCAGTTGAGCTGATGTCACGACCCGAAACCCACCCTGTGCGGATCTCGTATCGCGACCGCCACTCTCTTCAGCCCGGAGGCCTTAGGGCAAGGCTCACATAAGCAACAATATCGGATGGCAGTGCGGTCTTGGTTTGCGGAAGCGTGAAAACTTTTTCCTTTTCTTTTCTTATTTAAAACTTTCAGCACATCCATCCGGTACTGCCGCTCTTCATAGCGGTACACATGATAATACATTCAGAGCATAAATAAAAGTTCTAAGGTTTTATACATATTACATATTTGAATGCCTCTAGGGCTTAAGTACATATTGTCCAAAGTCTATTACATCATAATCCATCCAACTATAGATTCTACTACTTCCAAAAGTCCATAATCCTATACAGCCATTAGTCATTATCCCAAAATGGAGCACGGCTCCCACTCATCGTCAGTACCTGAAAAATGTTAGGGAATGGGGTGAGCTTTGAGAAGCCTAATGAGTAAATCCAACATTTGTCATGGGGTTTTCAATTGGCAGAGGTTTCGTACATGAGAGGTTTATAAAATACTCACTGCCAATTGCTCGTACATTTTGAACATAGTGTACATGCATTCTTCATAAAGATAGCTTTGAAACATTTAAAGTATTCAAGCTAAACATACATTTCTTTAAATAGGGTATATGCATTTCAAAACATATAACCATGCACAGCGAAAAATGGGGGTAAAACCTGCTTCCATTTTCAAAGTCATTTGTCATCTTTTCACTTTCATTAGTGGAATCTGTTTTGAACCAGACTCCCATTTTACGTATACGTGGAGATATCTCATTGCCTGGGGGATTAGATCCTGCTACCGGGCATTTCACATGACAGGTCAATTGAGTTCCAAAGAAACCCAAAATCTTGACTATGTTGTCACATCCCGAACCCCACCCTACGCGGATGTCGAGGACGTGATGCCAGTTAGCCGCCACGCGACCAACCGAAGGCAATTTCTGAACTTTCCAGTGAATTGCACTCCGACTGTAGGGTCAGATGCAGCAGAATTTAAACTTTTTTTTTTTTCCTTTTATCACGGGAATGCAATTCATGTATCCACCGTAGGATATGTATCACACAGAGCAAGTCTAAAATCCAACAACTAACAACTCAACCTCAGAGCATATCTATAATTCGACATATAACAACAGAGCAGAACTATAATCTCTAGAGTACCGTTTAAATCCATGAGCCATATCTATATTCAGTACATATCAGTCAAGTACATCACTCACCTGATTAAATAGATTCAATCCTCAATAATCCAGTCTCCACAGATCAGTGCCATCAGATCCAATAGATATCGTTCCTGAAAAATGTTAGGGAATGGGGTGAGCTTCGAAAAGCCCAATGAGTAACACAGGTTCCCTGTCAAGGGTTTCAAAACCATTTCTTGTTTACAAAGCACAAGGGTAGTTCAGTTGTTTATGAAATAGCAGTTTTATAAATCTACTTTAAATACAGTTTCAGTAGAATAAAGCAGGACTGCACAAAATAAAACAACAGATCAGGACAGACAGAACATGACAGACTATATCAAGCATAATCGTACAGAACAGAACACAACAGGTCAGGACGGAGCAGAACCGAGCAGAGCAGGACATAACAAATCAGAGCAGGATGAAACAAAGCACAACAAATCAGAATAGAGTAGGTCAGAATGGAACGGGTCAGAATAGAACAGATCGGAATAGAACAGGTCAGAACGGATCACAATAAAACATAATAGAACGGAATGGAACAGAACATAACAAGTCATAACCGAACAGAACGGAATAGGTCATAGCAAATCATAACCGAACAGAACGGAATAAAACATAACAAATCAGAATAAAATAGAACAGAACATAACAGAACGGAGCGGAAACAATATGTCAACCAGAGATACAGGTATATCATCAACAGAACGGAACAAGACAAAACTGAGTGGAAACAGTATATCAATCAAGGATACATGTATATCATCAACGGAACGAAACAAGACAAAACTGAGTGGAAACAGTATATCAATCAAGGATACATGTATATCATCAACGGAACGAAACAAGACAAAACTGAGTGGAAATAGTATATCAATCAAGGATACATGTATATCATCAACGGAACGAAACAAGACAGAACTGAGCGGAAACAATACGTCAGTCAGAGATACAGGTACATCATCAAAGAACATGATAGATCAGTATTGAGCAGAACAGGACGGGACAGAACAGAACGGAACAGATCGAAACAAAGCAAACAGGTTAGGACGGAACAAATCAAACATAACAAATCAGGACGGATCAGGACGGAACAGATCAGACAGATCAAACAGAACAGGTCAGGACAAAACAGATCAGACATAACAGATCAGGACGGATCAGACTGAATAGATCAGACAGATCAAATGGAACAGGTCAGGACAAAACAGATCAAACAGAACAGGTCAGGACAGATCAAACAGAACAGGTCAGGACAGATCAAACAGAACAGGTCAGACAGATCAAACAGAACAGGTCAGGACAGATCAAACAGAACAGGTCAGGACAGATCAGACAGAACGGGTCAGACAGATCAAACAGAACAGATCAGGACAGATCAGACAGAACGGGTCAGACAGATCAAACAGAACAGGTCAGGACAGATCAAACAGAACGGGTCAGACAGATCAAACATAACAGGTCAGACAGATCAAACAGAACAGATCAGGACAGATCAGACAGAACGGGTCAGACAGATCAAACAGAACAGGTCAGGACAGATCAAACAGAACGGGTCAGACAGATCAACAGAACAGATCAGGACAGATCAGACATAACAGTTAGTTAAACACGTTACAGTTAAAACATCAGAGTAACAGAACAGATCAGTTAAAACATCAGAATAACAGAACAGATCAGTTAAAACATCAGAATAACAGAACAAATCAGTGATGAGCAGAGCAGAACAGTATAACAGAATAAACAGTACAGTACGCATAGAATAAACAGTGCAGTATGCTCATATAGTGCTCAAGACTGAGATGGTACCAAGAATCAGTTGTTCTTTTCAGAACCAGTTAAAAAAATAGCGGTTTCTTTCAGCACAGAGCAGAGAAACCAGACAGAGTAAAAATCATGCATTAAGTAAAAGCATGAAATCAGTGAATCAGACAGAACAGTACAGTACAGTATTTTTAAAATACAGTAACTAGGCAGTGTACTTATACACCAAGTCAGGAGTCAAGGTTACTCACAACTGTTACGGTTATCTCCTCGCATAAACAATCTGATAACCTCCAAGTACGTCAGGCATCACCATGTATATCCTGAACAATCATCATCAATCACAGACAGATCAGAATTTATCCATTCAGGTCTTATTCGTCATCTTAGGTGTCTATCGGATTACCTAAGATAACCTAGTAGCCTGTCGCCCTCTCATCGGGTTTCATCCGGGGCTATTTTATTCTTAAATTAGGCTTAGCAGTCATCATGATTATAACCCAAGTCATTTAGACTTCAATCGTTATCAGTCAGTTACTTATCCAACCTTAAGGGCAAAACGGTCATTTTATCACTCTTGCCCCAGACCCAGTCGTGGTTCTCAGAATATCCCATATATCGTATACATGAAGTTCTAAGTCTTTTAGACTTGAATCGCTATCAGTTAAGTGCTTATTTAGCCTTAGGGGTAAAATGGTAATTTGTCCATTCTTGTCTCGGACCCTATCGTGGTCCTCAGAATAGTCCACATATCTTAGATATAATTTTCTAAGTCATTTGGACTTCGTTTGGTATCTGCTTTTGGTCATCGGGACACATTAGTCGTTTCTCGTTTTACGCGTTAACTGTTCCGGAGTCTTATTTAGCCCTTCAGTGTTCATAATTATCCTTATGATAATTTATCAGATCAGTTTGACCTTTATTTGACCCCTACTTTGCACTTACTGTGCTCAGGGGTATTTTGGTCATTTTACGTTTTGTAAGATTCTGACTCCGAATCATCATTTAATCATGTTTACAGTTTCACCAGTATCTGGGCTTCTATCGGGATCAATTTCATCCCAATCAGACTTCATTTGGGCTTCGTACAGTATCAGGGGTATTTTGGTAATTTCATACGTCATATTTTTCGGTGCCTCAGTTCACAGAATGGACCTCACCATTGGGTCCAGAGCGTCCGACATAATCAGAATAGACTGTCTTTTATTTTTTTTTTTGGGCCTGGGTACCCTCAGGAGTAGTACAGTCATTTGTCACTTACAGGTCTGTATTTTTCGGTACATAATTTCCTAATTTGGACTGTACCATTGAGTCCAGAATATTTGAAATGGTGGAAATACACTATTTATTTGCTTTATTTGGACTCCGTTTGACATATTTAATGTTCAGGGGTAAAATCGTAATTTTACCTATTTAATAAAATAATTAAATAATTATTTTATTACTTAATTAATTTTTCAGGGGCTTAAATGTATAATTTTTCCAACATTTGGGCCACTGTATAATATCCCAAAACTGTTGGGGATTAGTATGTAATTTCAGAAAGTATTTAGGGTTAAAAGACTAATTTCATAAGTTAGGGTTCAACCATAGGGTTCAAGAATTAAACTGTTGAACCGGTCCAGAATTCAAAGAAGCCAACCGGTTCAGGGTCCCTCAGAAAACCGGAATAAGATACTCCAGTTATCCCCAATTTGCCCCCCTATCCGTGTTCAGGATTAGCCCAATCCCAAATTTTAATTTTTTAAAACCCGTAACCAAACAAGCCAATTCTAGGTTTTAAATTTAAAACATCAAACATCAAAACGGTGCAGTTTTATTAAAACAGTGACACGGTCTTGAGGCGACACGTGTCCGAGTCAGCTCGGCTTGGCTCGGTCAACTCGGCCGAGTCAACTCCATCTCCCCTAACTTTTCTACGCACTGTTGCCCTAATACCAGTCCTGATTTTTCTCAATTTCGTGCTATTTCAAGGACGGTTTTCAACATGTTTTGATTCCAAAACATTTCTGGGAGTGATTCCAACAACATAGCATCATTTTCATGCTTCGAATCCACGGATTAAGCTCTGTATAGCCGATTATCGTACAGAGTTTCAGTTCGGTCGTGGGGCCTTATTTCTCAACCAAATCGCACAATTCTTGTCTTGTTGTGACCCTTAGAACAGGGGCTTCAATTCCCAATTTATTAATTTCAGTCTACAAGGCTATCTCAAGTTTTGGGTTCTTTGGCTGAAAAGAATAATGCCCAATTTGAGGGTCCTCCAGTGTGGTTTCAGGTCGCGGATGGTGGTATTTGTAACCCTAGGAAGATCTAGTTCATGTTCAGACCATCAGTAGTCGGTTTGGTTGAGGTCAATTCAGACCTGCAACCTCAAGGTCATTTATGGCGGCCGTGTTACAGTTCTGGGGTTTTCATTGCCATCCGACTGTCCCAATTGTTCCAGATCAGTTCTAGGGTCTCTGAGGGGCATGTATATATGATTCATATGGATTAAAAATAATCAGAGCAGTACCAATAAATCAAAACAGAAAATTTTGCAGTTGAGGTGTTTACCTCATAAACGGCCACTGTTCCTCCCTCTCAGCTCAGTTCAGTGCCTTGGTTATGCTTGTTCAGATCCAGCCATGCCTCAGATCAGTCACATAGGGCCCAGTTCTTCCTCTCCTATGTTCATTTCTAATGAAGACATCATGGACACCATGCTTGTATTTCCATGGTCTCACCTAAACTCTCTCTCTCTAGCAGATCACATGCATGCCCCCCACTGCTGCACAGTCTCCATATTTCACACACCAATATTCTGATTTCTCCATCCTCTCTCATGGTGTGCCTTATTCCTATACCCAATATATAATTCATATATATCTCCTCTAGGATTCCTATACATACACATATATGTATATCACTTGTAGGGTTCAGTATAGGGCAGAGAAATGATGGAGCTGAGGGAAGCAATCATGTGGGGTTTGCATGCAACCTCATTGGTCAGTTTGGGTGGCAGATTAGGATAATTCAGTGCTATATACAAATAAGTTGCAAATATATGCATAAAGGTGTGGGTAGCCCAACTGGTAAGTTTTTGGATAAAATTACTTTCCACTCAAAGGTCAAGGGTTCAATTCCCTTGGCCTCCCATTTGGCCATTTTTCCCATATTTTTGGTTAAGGCCACGTTTGGTTGCGCAGAAATTCAGTTTCAGTATTTCCTTCATAACTTTCATTTCGTAACTCCTTTTTCGACACGGTTTGTTCCGGGAGTTTCATATTTCAGTTATCTTCAGTGTCAGAGGTTCCGTATCATTTATTATACATTCAGGATTTTTCGGGTTAGCTAATTCCGATTTCGTTAGTGTTAAAGCAGTGTTATTTCGCCGAATTAATCAGAAATTGGGTTCGGGTATTTTACCCTTTTCCTCCAGACATATTTAATTATTTTATCGGTCTATCATGACCGTCGGGATTATGATTAATTCCCTAGATCATTCTATAAGCCGGTATTAATTAATAATTAATAACTAATTATTAATTACGCAAAGTCGGGGTGTTACATATGTGGTTACTACAAGACAAAGGCTTTATTCCGACACCAAATACGATCGAAAATAACTCACTTCGCGTCGGAAATAATCATTTTCGACTAAAAATAAATGTCGTCCAAATTAGTCGGTAATAAAAAGGTCAGAAAAAGATTACCGAGGCTAATATTATAGCGTCGAAAATATTAAATATTACCGACTCGGTCAAGCATCAGAAGAAAAGTTTATTTCCGACCATAGATGTAGTCAGAAAAAGTTTATTCCCAACCATCTGTGTAGTCGGAAAAAGTTTATTTCCGACCATAGAGATAGTCGGAAAAAGTTTATTTCTGACCTTAGATGTAGTCGGTAAAATGTTTATTTCCGACCATAGATGTAGTCGGAAAAAGTTTATTTTCGACCTTAAATGTAGTCGATAAAATGTTTATTTCCGACAATATATGTAGTCGAAAAAAGGTTATTTCCGACGATATATGTAGTCGGAAAAAGTGTATTCCTATAGTTCGTAAAATGTTATTTCCGACCACAAAAAGAGTCGGTAAAAGTTTATTTCTGACCACAGTTAATTGTACATTTTTTAATTTATTATTTCCGACTCATTAGTTATATTTTCATTTCCGACACAAATTGGTTGTCGGATATAAAGTTAAATATTTTAAAAAAATCATTGCTGTAAAAATAATTTCTGACACAAAACCTGACACAAAATAATTGCTGTAAAAATAATACATATACTTGTGTCATCCATGCACCTAACAAAGACAAAAAGTTCAATTCATGGCAAAATGTTTCCATAGATATATATTCATGCTCTTTAACTTTTAAGGACTAAGAATAAAATACATAGCCATAATATATGACTGATATATATTTATTGTCTATTCAACTTCAACTAACCCAAAAGACATACAATATCATAAAACAAAAATAATAAGTATTTCCTTTAGATACATGAAACAAATGTTTATATCGACTCACAGTTCAAGTTAGAATTTTGTAATCAATAGCATCAAGGCATGACAAGGTTTTATTGTTTACCCCTACGTGTAATATCCCAACCCGGGGTACGACACGTATGTCAAGGTAAGTTGAAAAATAGTGTAAACCAAACTGTGTTAAATTTTATGTCATAGTATTTTATGCAACGATATAGTTGTGGAATGTCCATGTTTTGCCTAGTGTAGCTAGTGCCGGGCAACACCCGAATAAACCGACATTTGAATCTCGTACGTAATACGTGCATGCACAAAATTAAATGGAGATGTATATGTAATATCTATACATACATAATGTATCAATGTAATATTATTGATATATGTATATATGTGTATACGGTTGCATATATATATATATATATATATATAATAGGTACGTAAAGTGTGTGTCATGTGGGCCTTGCATGATGAGGAGGTGGCAAAGCCACCGAGTGGGAAATCAGCAAGAGAGGGCCAGGTGTGCAAGTGTGCAACGTGTGAGGAGGAGAGGAGAGAGAGAAATAGGGGTGAGGTGTCTTGTGTGCATGAGTATACTGCCACCGCGGCTACAGGTGGCAAGGGCCACTGACTGGGGGTCGGTTAAGAGAATAAAGAAGGAATGTGAAGAGAGAGAAAATAGAATCGCAAGAATTGGAAGGAGAGAAAAGGAATAGACGTAGAGAGAGAAAGCTGAAACTTGAGGTACAGTAGTTGCCTGAGAACAGGTAAACCACTGCGCCTTTATTCTTTAGATTTACTTTATATGATTATAGAACTGATTACTGGAACAGTAGGACTTGAAACAAAGAAAGAAAAACAAGAAAACCAGAACTGGGTTTACGGTTGGAAATGGTGATTAAACATAGGTGAAACCAAATGAAAATTTAAACCACGATATGAGTAATACACTGCCCCAGGATTCCAAAACGCTTTGAATCAGTTTAAATGGTCAAGAAATGGCCATTCTGTGGCCAGTTATTCCCTCACCGGTGCAACACCGGAAACTGGGAATGGGTGTTGGAAAACCGATGACATGGAGAGCCAAAATTAGTCCTAAAACGTTTCTGTAAATCCTAGATTTCATTTGGAACAAAAACAGTAAGAAATGGACGTGAAATAGCTAAGATCCGTAGGGAATTTCACTGTTCCGGCGACTGTGGCCGGGATTCCACAGGAGAAGACGACCGGATTGTCGAGGGAGCTACCGGGTTAAAACGGGACCGGGTTTGGGTCGGACCGGGTCGAGACCCGACCGAAAATGAATAGGGGCAGTGATCCTATGTCGTTTTGAATGTAAATTTAAAATAATTTGGGCTTGTTTGGTCACGGATATAAGGGATTGGAATTGGGTTAGGGTTGTCCCAACCGTGGATAGGGTGAGAGAATTGGTTATCTTGTTCCGGTTCTCTAAAGCTAACTGAACCGGTTGGTTCACGGTGAAATGGAACCGGTTTAGGGTTTCTGGTTCTGAACCAACTGGTTCAGACTGCAACTCTGCTTATTTACACTTTGACCCCGAAAGTTATAGAAAATTCCCTTAAGGCCCAACAGAGAAATGTTAATTTTACAAAAATACCCCTGACTCAAAAGTGGGTCAAACGAGGTCCAAATAGGGCAAATGAATAGTCAATTTTCATTATCTCGGATGCTCTAAGTCCAATGGTGAGGTCCGTTTCACGAGACGGGGCCCCAAAAAATAAAGACATGGAAAAATGACCAAAATACCCTTGCTTCTAAAGTGAGCCAAATGGACTTCGATTGAATTAAATAACTAGTGAATTTTTATTATTCTGAACCTTCCGAATCTATTGGTAATGTCAAAATTTTGAAAAGAGGTTCCGAGAACAACGGACATATAAAAGTGCAAAATGACAGTTTTGCCCTTTTCAATCTAGAAGTTCAAATGGAATTCCGCGAAAGCCTAAACTGACTTTCTTCGGTATTCCGGACTCAATGATAAAGTCTAAATAAGTATTAGAAATACTTATCATAGCAAGGCACAGAATTTGGTGAATAGAAATTATTCTCAAACGTATTTACTGATATATAAGGAACTCAACGGGAAAAGGCAAACCTACAGGAGACTGATTTAGCAACGCATTAGAGGTAAGTAGATACCCTTTCTCTTCCATGTGGTGTTATCAAGCCAAGTTCATTCTTTTACTGCCAAACTTGTACTCCTGAGCGTATCTGGTGTTATTGTCTCCACAATGTGATATTGTTCTATCGGGTGGACATTGATTTATTGTTGTACTATTGTTATCATGTTGAACCGTGCTTTGAAATGCCTATTGTTATGTTTCCATTGAATTGATGATATTCCATTTTTATATACTCCTATGGAATCATTTATGATCATGAAATGTTTATGTATACTGGATTTGTGCTCAGTCACAATATCCATCCGATGCTTTTAAATACACTGAAGACCTTCGGGTCGAGTCCGTGAATGGACATATGGCCATACACTGGAATGCACTGAAGGGGGTAAACTGGGCCCCCAAGGACCGAGGGCATATCAAGCCCTGACACTAGAACAAAAGCATCTCTTATACGATTGTTCGACTATAACTGTTGAATTACCTTATTCTTGTGATTATCTTGTATTGTGAGATATTCCTTTATTGATCTATTTGTGATCAGTTTATTGTGGCATCACGTTCATATTGATATATTGTTGTTAAGAGTTTTATGTTGATGTTATGTCCCTTACTCCTAATTGTACATTGTGTTCTATTGTTTATTGGCCCTTATGGCAACTGTTCCCATTGGCTATCATAACATCTTATTTCTTATGATTGGCTATCATATTCTTGTTCTTGGATTCATATTCTTTTATGATCCTCGATACCAGTGTCGGAGATATGTATTTACTTGCTGGGCTCTTGTAGCTCATTCCACCCTCCTCACCCCCATTTCAGGTGCTGATGCTGCGAGACCCCGGTAGGAGTCTGAAGACGTAGAAGGACGTTTGAGGAAATGCATCAGTTTATGTTTTAGTTCTCCCATGTACTCACCACCCACGGGTGCTGGTTATGTCTGGTTCTCATTTTGTTATTGTAGAATCATGTTATGTATTGAAAAGACTTCCGCTGATTATAGACATTGATAAGACTTCCGCTGTTATTGTTTAAGATTTTAGTACTTTGCATATTAGTACTGTGATACAGGAATGGAAAAAGTAGGGACGGCCTTAGGGTCGGCCCCGCGACACGAGATCCGCATAGGGTGGGTTTCGGGTCGTGACAGCTTGGTATCAGAGCTATAGGTTCGATTGTGAGTCATGGGAGATAAGACTAGAAATAGAATGAACAGATATAACTGACGTTCCTTATATAGAGTTCATACGATCCTTGATTATTCTCCTATTGATTGACTGGACATTTTACGGGTTATCTTTACTGGTTATCTTTACAGACCTAGTTATCACAAGGAATGTATCGATAGTTATAGATCGCATAGATCATTTAGAGTTTGAATCAATAGATAGAGCTGAAGTCTCTATAATATAGATTTGATGCGAACATTGATTGTTATTTTGTGCAGTGACGGGTTATCTTATAAACAGGGTTAACAAAAAAGGGATATCTCAATAAATTATATTGACTCAGTTAGACCATAGACGAGTAGACTTTTATGGAAATACTTATCTAAAACTTATGGTTTAGAGCAATGGTGTATGTTAGGAATATTGGGATAGGGAAGGATCAATTAGACCGAATTGAGCGCCTTATAGAAGAGATTCTCAAATCTCTGCCTCAAGCTCACCCCAACAGATAACTATCTGCATCGAAATAGTGGCACCGTTAAGGATCACCCCACAGGGTGAACAAGGAATTGCCCTCGGAAAGCTAAGGCTACGGCCAGTGCCACACCTACATCACCAGTCTTGTTGGTGTCAAGGAAAGATTAAACTACTACCCAGATAGCCACAGGTACCCTTCCTGTTATTTATAACCTGTTTAGATCTTAAGAGATCCTTACACACTTGATTGTGTTTCCATGTAATTGCCGAACTGAACTTAGTAACTGAACATTTGGATGATTGATTCACTGATTCTATTACATCTGGAAGGTTATTATTGGAGAATGTTAGACAGAGAAACACGAGAACTTTGATGGTTACCTTGAGGATTATTGTTTAGAAATATTGAGCATAGAACACGAGATACGGAGCAAAATCACGAATATTATCAACAAGTGACCTATACTTGGAAGTTAGGTCTAGTGATGTAGAAGAAATCGAGATTGAAGATTAGGAGTGGATATAAATTATGAAAATGAATAACGGTGATTGTAAACGGTTAAAAGAGAAAATGTGGAAAATTGACAGTCACTGATGTGCTATCAGGACCTCTGTTACCGGTGAGGAACGGCCGCCTTATCATGTAACTAGGGTAACTGAGAAACACACAGTGCTACCTTACCCAATCTGGATACTACGAATCCTTTATGATACTGTTAGAACGACGTATACCCCAGAGGACTTGAGGATTAGAATGCTACAATATCACTACATCTATCCTACCAAACCTAGTGATGCTAGGAAATGATTGGAGCATTAAGTCAAATTCTTAAGCTCACTAGTATCAAAAAGATTTGGTGTTAAAAAAAAAAAAAAAGTTTTGTAATAGTAGTTCATGGGAGATGAGATTGATGCACTGGTATTACTAATGCCAAATAGAGTAAATCCTGACATGATAGATAGACTTATATGTGAATTCTGACCATTGATCTTTTACAGCGAACTGGGAGATGATTAGGCTACTGTACCAGTAGTCGCAGGTATTATTCACCGTTGTTTACAAATGCTCAATATTGTTAAATATTACTTTACATACTGATTTATAATTTCAACATTTACTACTAGCTGAACATAGAGACAGAACTCTTAGGTTATATGTTAACTGTTCAAGGATGATGATTGATGATAGATGTTATGCATGAAATAAGTAGAGTACGTAACATAGATATACGAGTGTTAGATTGACATATTATTCACTTGTAAAATTAAAAGACATTGATGAGCCAAGTGATTTCATAATTAATAAATTTCAGGGAACAATGATAGAATAAATGTAAGATTTATAATCTTTAAAATGAATTACATACTGTTATAGATAGGAATGATTACTTGATAGACAAGATTGAATAAATGTCAACTCTTGAAAGAGTCATTATCACTGAATACTATACACTGGGGAATCATTAGAAATGAACAATATACATAGAATATAGGAGGTACAGATCATAAGTGTATAGTTTAACTGATCCAAGAAAGAACTTGGTGTATTGAAACACATTAAATGAATTGGGGCTGTCGAAAGACAAAAGCAAGTTAAGATATTAAAAGTCAACTAGTCTTGGAAAACGACTACATATTAAAATGAAAATTGATGATTATTGACTAGTGACCCTTAAGGATAGTAGTGTACTTAAGGATAAGTGATGAGAATTCTTGAGATTTGACATTGACAATACTGAAGGAGGTTTCGATAACTGATATAGACAGATAAGTGAAACTTGAGTAGGAAATAGTAGTCATACTTAAAAGAAATTGGAGGGAATCATAGCAATAATGAAATAAATAATCCGTAATGATTATTTTGTCTTATGAAGGTACATAATGAATATCCATTGGGTTACAATTTGATGATTGTTATATATGTAAAGGAACTTAAAGGGGTAAGTACAGGGGAGTTGATATTCTAAATAAATTGATGACGTACCGGGAAATATGAAGAGTCTTGAGTAAGATATAGATAAATCAACGAGGTTTCAATGGAAGTTGGTAGTTAAGCTTGGAAGGAATCATAGTAATATTGGATCTAGAAATCCTTGAGATTGTTTTATCTTATGGAAACATGTACTGGATATTTATTGAGTTATGGTTGATGATTGTTCTGTACTGAGGGAGCCTTAAGAATTAAATTACTATATCTAGTCTATAGACTTGATGGTTAGGGTTGAACGATCAATCTATATTACGAGAGTTATTGAGAATTGAAATTCTATTTACGGATTAGGAACTTGTTGATTTTCTATACAGTGAGAATATGTGAGAATTAAATTATGTTTCATAATAAACGAGGGAAACGATTAGTGCTCATTGAGGGATAGAATGTAATATAGAATTGGAAACATGACGCTTTGAAACGTAGTGAATCTAATAGTAATATCTAAATGACAGGAAAATGCCTTGGAAAGGTAGCAAAATTAATGGTGATATCTAGATAGAGGAATGACACCTTGAAAGGTGATACAGGTGATGAGTAACAGTTAATCAAAATACATTATTGGAAAATGATACTTTTAGGGTTACTTATGATTGGTCTATCTTCTATGTTATGTTACACATTTAATGTGTTCCCATATGTTACTAACTGAATGTAGAAACTGAACGCCTGGACCATTGACTCATTGCTTACGTGACCGTCAAGAGAACTATCATTGAAACGTGTTAGATACAGGACATGTGAAATATAGACTAGGGATACAAATACTCTTACATAGCTGACTTGAGGTCAAGGAACGATTAGTAGAATAACAAATTTATTGTAGAGGAAATGACACATAGAAGCCGATGTGAACTCTATGAGTTCCACATAATATCATTTCAAATGATATATATACCCTAGATATATTAGTAGACTGAATGGATAGAGTTTTGTCAAGCTACGTTTAGAAATTTTAAAATTTCCTTCATCAAAAGATATCTTAAATTACAGAAGTCGAAAAAAACCATAGGAAGGAATTGTGTTTCATGGGAAGGTTTCGAAGCATACGTGGAATTATAAAGAGGGTAGTACAGTTACAGATGTGACAGTAAAACTTGATCGGATGTGACGATAAAACTTGATTCTCAATAGAAAATCTTTATCTGGTTAATGTAACGGCCTAGTTAAGTTATACCGCGATGTTGGAAAAACCATGGGAACTTAGAATCGTTAAGTTTGCGGACAAACTTATTTTTAAGGGGGTAAGGATGTAATATCCCAACCCGGGGTACGACACGTATGTCAAGGTAAGTTGAAAAATAGTGTAAACCAAACTGTGTTAAATTTTATGTCATAGTATTTTATGCAACGATATAGTTGTGGAATGTCCATGTTTTGCCTAGTGTAGCTAGTGCCGGGCGACACCCGAATAAATCGACATTTGAATCTCATACGTAATACGTGCATGCACAAAATTAAATGGAGATGTATATGTAATATCTATACATACATAATGTATCAATGTAATATTATTGATATATGTATATATGTGTATACGGTTGCATATATATATATATATAATAGGTACGTAAAGTGTGTGTCATGTGGGCCTTGCATGATGAGGAGGTGGCAAAGCCACCGAGTGGGAAATCAGCAAGAGAGGGCCAGGTGTGCAAGTGTGCAACGTGTGAGGAGGAGAGGAGAGAGAGAAATAGGCGTGAGGTGTCTTATGTGCATGAGTATACTGCCACCGCGGCTACAGGTGGCAAGGGCCACTGACTGGGGGTTGGTTAAGAGAATAAAGAAGGAATGTGAAGAGAGAGAAAATAGAATCGCAAGAATTGGAAGGAGAGAAAAGGAATAGACGTAGAAAGAGAAAGCTGAAACTTGAGGTACAGTAGTTGCCTGAGAACAGGTAAACCACTGCGCCTTTATTCTTTAGATTTACTTTATATGATTATAGAACTGATTACTGGAACAGTAGGACTTGAAACAAAGAAAGAAAAACATGAAAACCAGAACTGGGTTTACGGTTGGAAATGGTGATTAAACATAGGTGAAACCAAATGAAAATTTAAACCACGATATGAGTAATACACTGCCCCAGGATTCCAAAATGCTTTGAATCAGTTTAAATGGTCAAGAAATGGCCATTCTGTGGCCAGTTATTCCCTCACCGGTGCAACGCCGGAAACTGGGAATGGGTGTTGGAAAACCGATGACATGGAGAGCCAAAATTAGTCCTAAAACGTTTCTGTAAATCCTAGATTTCATTTGGAACAAAAACAGTAAGAAATGGACGTGAAATAGCTAAGATTCCGTAGGGAATTTCACTGTTTCGGCGACTGTGGCCGGGATTCCACCTGGAGAAGACGACCGGATTGTCGAGGGAGCTACCGGGTTAAAACGGGACCGGGTTTGGGTCGGACCGGGTCGGGACCCGACCGAAAATGAATAGGGGCAGTGATGCTATGTCATTTTGAATGTAAATTTAAAATAATTTGGGCTTGTTTGGTCACGGATATAAGGGATTGGAATTGGGTTGGGGTTGTCCAAACCGTGGATAGGGTGAGAGAATTGGTTATCTTGTTCCGGTTCTCTAAAGCTAACTGAATCGGTTGGTTCACGGTGAAATGGAACCGGTTTAGGGTTTCTAGTTCTGAACCAACTGGTTCAGACCGCAACTCTGCTTATTTACACTTTGACCCCGAAAGTTATAGAAAATTCCCTTAAGGCCCAACAGAGAAATGTTAATTTTACAAAAATACCCCTGACTCAAAAGTGGGTCAAACGAGGTCCAAATAGGGCAAATGAATAGTCAATTTTCATTATCTCGGATGCTCTAAGTCCAATGGTGAGGTCCGTTTCACGAGACGGGGCCCCAAAAAATAAAGACATGTAAAAATGACCAAAATACCCTTGCTTCGAAAGTGAGCCAAATGGACTTCGATTGAATTAAATAACTAGTGGATTTTTATTATTCTGAACCTTCCGAATCTATTGGTAATGTCAAAATTTTGAAAAGAGATTCCGAGAACAACGGACATATAAAAGTGCAAAATGACAGTTTTGCCCTTTTCAATCTAGAAGTTCAAATGGAATTCCGCGAAAGCCTAAACTGACTTTCTTCGGTATTCCGGACTCAATGATAAAGTCTAAATAAGTATTAGAAATACTTATCATAGCAAGGCACAGAATTTGGTGAATAGAAATTATTCTCAAACGTATTTACTGATATATAAGGAACTCAACGGGAAAAGGCAAACCTACAGGAGACTGATTTAGCAACGCATTAGAGGTAAGTAGATACCCTTTCTCTTCCATGTGGTGTTATCAAGCCAAGTTCATTCTTTTACTGCCAAACTTGTACTCCTGAGCGTATCTGGTGTTATTGTCTCCACAATGTGATATTGTTCTATCTGGTGGACATTGATTTATTGTTGTACTATTGTTATCATGTTGAACCGTGCTTTGAAATGCCTATTGTTATGTTTCCATTGAATTGATGATATTCCATTTTTATATACTCCTATGGAATCATTTATGATCATGAAATGTTTATGTATACTGGATTTGTGCTCAGTCACAATATCCATCCGATGCTTTTAAATACACTGAAGACCTTCGGGTCGAGTCCGTGAACGGACATATGGCCATACACTGGAATGCACTGAAGGGGGTAAACCGGGCCCCCAAGGACCGAGGGCATATCAAGCCCTGACACAGAATAAAAGCATCTCTTATACGATTGTTCGACTATAACTGTTGAATTACCTTATTCTTGTGATTATCTTGTATTGCGAGATATTCCTTTATTGATCTATTTGTGATCGGTTTATTGTGGCAGCACGTTCATATTGATATATTGTTGTTAAGAGTTTTATGTTGATGTTATGTCCCTTACTCCTAATTGTACATTGTGTTCTATTATTTATTGGCCCTTATGGCAACTGTTCCCATTGGCTATCATAGCATCTTATTTCTTATGATTGGCTATCATATTCTTGTTCTTGGATTCATATTCTTTTATGATCCTCGATACCAGTGTCGGAGATCTGTATTTACTTGTTGGGCTCTTGTAGCTCATTCCACCCTCCTCACCCCCATTTCAGGTACTGATGCCGCGAGACCCCGGTAGGAGTTTGAAGACGTAGAAGGACGTTTGAGGAAATGCATCAGTTTATGTTTTAGTTCTCCCATGTACTCACCACCCACGGGTGCTGGTTATGTCTGGTTCTCATTTTGTTATTGTAGAATCATGTTATGTATTGAAAAGACTTCCGCTGATTATAGACATTGATAAGACTTCCGCTGTTATTGTTTAAGATTTTAGTACTTTGTATATTAGTACTATGATACAGGAATGGAAAAAGTAGGGACGGCCTTAGGGTCGGCCCCGCGACACGAGATCCGCATAGGGTGGGTTTCGGGTCGTGACACTACGTGTCTTTCTTCTCTTTTGAATTCAGTTTGGTTATAAAAAAAAAATGGCTGAGATTTACTGAGGTATAAAACATATAAGAGAGAATAAATGAATTATATAATTAAATCTAACCATAGGTGGTTTATTGAATTTCTTTATGCTCTATTTTTGGTAAATTAAAGGAATGAAAAAAAAAAAACATGCTCAAATGAGATCAGAAATTCAAAAATAATATCGAAATAAGGGAAGATAAAAAAAAGAAAATGTCATATGAAATTAAATAGCAAAACCTGGCATTCAAGGGATTTTTACTGGCTTTCTTTACAACAGAGCATTTCATATATATTTTAGTTTCAGTTCAATCAGACAGTATGCCAAGGTCTCCATCTAATCAATAATGCTACCTTTAATATACAAAACTCAACTGGAGATTGGGACATTAAAACTGGGTAGACCTATCAGTTTTTGGGTAACATACTAACATTCATGACCAAAGAACCTATCAGTTGACTATATTCCCAACTAGTAATGAGTTTCTTCCTTTACCCATTCATGCAACACCAACTCAATCTTTAATGAATAATTAGACTTGATATTACCTGTATGTGTTCCCATGATCTTACTATGCAAACATTGCAAGAAATTCATCCATACGTTTCTGTCTCTCTTCCATTGCAGCCTCCATTTGTCTATGGCGCTCCTCCACGCTTTGCATCCTCGTTGTAACTTCTGATTGCACTTGTTCTTGCACTTCAGTCTTCATTGTCTCCTTAATTTGTTCCATTTTCTCTTCTAAAGCCTCGTTGCGTCGTTTCTCAGCTTCATATAATCGACGAAGCTCATTGATTTGAACACCCTGACTGGATGAAAATGAAGAAGAAGCCAACTTCCCATGGACAAGACCTTTTACATATCCCGACCGCTTTCCTAACACTTGGCTTACATATTTCCTCATCACTCAATGCCTTACTACCCTCTATGGGTGGCTGCGATTGGAGTTTAATCATGTCATCCTACAATAATTATAAATGAGACAAGTTATTACAATTAATGAATATAAAATTACAATTAAAAATACGTACATAAATATGTTGGGACTGAGGCGTGGACCCAGCCCTTGCCCTCTTTAAAATGCGTCATCCTCTGTAGTTCAATTTGGCCAACAGGCTGCTGTGTCAAGTCATCACGCTATATAATGTATATAACAATATTAGTCCTCATTTAAACTTAACCAGTAGTCTACGCAAGCATAAGGCAAAACAAAGAGTAAGAAAAATGATATTATACCGTCTCATGGAGGTATTGCACAAATGGTTTTGACCCACCACGATAATTTACTTGAAGTTGTGCCCGGTTTACAGCATTTTGTTTACTTGTTTCCTGTAAATAAAAAATGCAGATATTTTTCTTAAGGCAGTCTTGAAAAGATTTAAAAAAAAAACTAATGTCCATGACAAAGAAAACTAATGCAGATATTACTGTTGCTATTAAGGTAAAAGCTTGTCATGGGTGGAGCTACAAGCCAAGTATCTAACTTCAGTTTATCACTTGTTTGGATATCCTTTAAATTTGGATGGATTTATTCTCATTTTAATTTATAAGTTTTCTGTCCTGAATGGATCATCTTTTGTTATTTTAATTTTTTGAAGGACAAAATTCAAAATTTGTTTTTTTTGTGGTTTAAATGTTTGTTTAGGAAATTTTAGACGTTTTAAAATTTAAACAAAGTTATGACAGAGATTAGTTTTTAACAAGTTATGTAAAATTCATGATTGCAAGAATAGTAAAAGAAGAAAACATGTGTTGAAGCTTGATGCTACAGTATCATAAATAAAAACTCAATTCATCAGTGCTTGATGCTACAAATTCAAATCATTCTTTTGTGTTGAAGCTTTGTGTTACTTCAAATAAGCATTAAATGAACTAGTATAAAACAACAGTAGCATGAATAATGGTTTGAAACTCTACAAGTATGGGAATTAAAAAACAAATGTTGACTTTTGTCAAGACAAAATTTGCTTGATGCTAATTCTTTATAGAGTTAACAAAAGTAACCAAAGAAGGCAATGTTAACATCATCTAGCATTCTAGCCCCATCTCACGGTCTCAAACCATATCCTCCTCTACCCTCTAGTTTGTCCTGTCCAGTCTTTCAGAGAAGAGAAAAAAAAAAGTGCTAGCTGTGGCACTCTATTCACTTGCACTTCCAAGCTAGCTCAAGTTTTTTCTACAACTATATACTGGAAGTCTCTAAGGACCCGTTTGGTTGACAGGAACATTATTTTAGGAAAATGATCATCAAGAAAGTTGAACAAGAGTGTGTGCGCGCGCATATTTATATAGTTACTTTTTCCATATGTATTGGTTTACAGGAAAGTTAACAGAAAATATAACTTAAACTTTCCTACAGTGCATAATATTGCATAAAATGCATAACAGGATTTGATTTTTGGGTTGTGTGTGTGTGTGGGGGGGGGGTTAGGTTGGGTTGGGTTGGGTTGTTTCCTGTAGGAAAATAGTTGTGGGGCCCAAACTCTCCTACAACAACCAAAGGCAAGAGAAAATAAAGGAGAAGGGTCTTTACATTCATTTTCCGTTAATCAAACAAAGCCTAAAGAAAATCTCAAGGATTGTCAATTTGTTCTTACTAAATTGGAAGGCTAATAAGCCTCAAGTCTAGTTGAGATTTTAGCCATGAAGTGGGATTGTAACTCTCTCTTAAAAGGGTAGTGATGATGTTTCATTTGTTAGGAGTGATTTAAAGTTTTTATTTTTATTTTTATTAGTTTGTATAGTTGTGTTAAAACTTAAAAGTGTTTATTAGCCTATGATGTGGGGGATGTCAGCATCCTTCCAAGTCTCTCTTAAGTAGTTGCATGCTTAGCACGTGACCACTCAAGTGACTTATGATATGATACTCTAGGATCATTTTAGATGAAAACATTGGGTAACAACAAATGAGTGGGAAATTCCATTTTTAGGGCAACTTTGTACAAGCCTTGTCTTGCATTTGGAGGAGAGATTTTGAATATTTTGAGAAACCTGGGGTGACGGCCACCTATTTACACTCTTTCTCCTCAATTTCCAACTTTCCTACAATTCTCTTCTTTCATTCTTTTTCCTCACTTCTTCTTCTACTATTATTCTTATTCCTCTCTTCTACCTCTTCTCCCTCTTATTCTTCTTCTTTCCCTCTCCTACATACTTTCCCTCTTCCAAGTTATGAATTATATATGTATATATATAATATGCATTCTGCTGAAAACAATTTAAGACTATTGATTTAGTGAGGAAAAAGGAAAATGAAAAAAAAAAAGACGTTAAAAAAGGATACCTTGAAAGCATCTCCCTCAAATCGGGTGCACACAATTTCCCAGTCATCTATAGATACGCCATGGTAAGGATGTGAGTGTACATTAACTCCGGCATCAACCATTTTGTTGTAGTGAACGTGCATTTCATACCAGAATTCTTTCAGAATTTTGGCAGACATTTTAGCTACGCAAAACTTCATATGCAAATTTTCAAGGTTTATGTTGAATGCCTCCTACAAATGAGAGTTGAAGGAGCAGATAGCTGATACATTAGAGTTGCATAATTTGACAAGTTCGATAGCAGAATGATTGGGGCCAATTTTACCTAACCCAAAAAGCTTTATGACAATTTTAGGGGAACTCCCCTAGAAATCTACTCAAATATCTAGAGAACTGCAATGTTCTCAACGAAAAAACAAAATCTGTAACAATCTTTTTCAAGATTCTCTTTTCATCTAAAGAAAGAAATGGAACCATAGCAATTTTCTTCATTCAAAAAATTCCCAAAATCAACCAAATGGAGCTAGATGACAGAGAGATCTAAATGAAAAAATGAAATTCCCAAACATTTTTTCTCCTTAAATTGAAGTATCCAAATCCAGAATTCCCCCAAGACCATGAAGAGAGTTTTACCACTGACAACATGAAAATCATGATGCTATACTTCAAATGTAATCAGTTCAAACCTCAAGTCGAAGGCGTAATGTTGTATTTTGAAAATCTTCCATCTCCTTCCACGTGGCTGCAGCAATTGGTGCATAGCATTGGCAAGTTATGCCGAGCTCAGCCTTGAACATGTGCAAGTTATGTCCGACCGGTTGAGTGAGGTCGGGTGGTATCACAATAGTAGGCTTTCCTCCCATGAGTTGAGTGTATAACCTCAATTTGTTATTTTTGGCCCTCCCACGGCCTCTCCTTGTAGAGGTAGAACCTGGAGAAGAAAAATGAAATCATAAGTAGAAAGTGTAAAATATATAGAAAGTAAAAATATTAATCAAACTTAACTCGAATATTACCCTAATTTTGAGAACTTGATGTGGCAGCCATTGAGTTCGAGGAAGCACCATCACCATGTGTAGAAGCCATGCCAATAAGGAATGCTGCCCCATTAATAAACTTTTGAGTTACATGTCAAAATTCAAGACCTCTCTATTCAAACAATAAAGCTGCTCTCTATTAATAAGTCCATTAATTAAATGGACTGATACTAACTAACAGTTTAATATGGGGGAAAATACTGACTGTTGCAATATAATAGTTAGCTAAATATCATATTCATGTCACCCACAAACTTGTCCTTTTAGTCACAGTTTAACACTGAAGTAGCCTTTGGTTTAGGAAGGGAGAATAGGAATTTTACAGAGAGAAAGCATGAGAGAAAATAAAAATTAGGGACAGAATCATGAAATCCATATGGAGCTGCAATATATTTACATTCCAAAATTAGTGTTTTTACATTTCACTTTCTCTCCATCACTCATCTATGTCAGTATCATCATGAGTTGACAACTGATCTTCTTCATCATTACAATAATCTATCAATGTATCATCATCTTCATCACTTGTATCATCATTGATGAAAGTAGCATCTATCTGATTTGACTCCACATTGATGACAACCTGTAAAGTGTCAACTTGAAAAGCTTCAATGTCAGTCCTAATCCGAGATGATGATCCGGTCGCATTGCCATCATTTTCATTATCAATAGCTTCAAAAGATCGACGACGTTACAAATCCTCATAATATGCTGATTGTTCCTCTTCTTGGAATACATCACTCTCCACTAATCCATTATCTTCCTCGTTTACCTTTATGAAATCATAAATGTTTCTTGGCTTAAGCGAATCAACAACATACCAATTACCCTGAAATTTCGCATCCTTAAGGTAAAATACTTGTTTGACTTGTGAGGCTAACACATAAGGATCATTACCACACCGTGTTCGAGCCATATTTATACTTGTGCAATAGGAATTTGTATGTATTCCAGTCTTTTTGTTCCCAACATCCCACCAATCACACTTGAACAAAAGAATTTGATTATCAAAGTAGTAACTTAGTTCAATAATATCTTTTAGCACACCATAATATTGGATCTCCTTATCACCTTCGTATACTGTCACAACTACGCCACTATTTTGAGTTTGACGATACTTTTCACGTTGAATTGTGTGAAACCTGAAACCATTCACGATACAACTAGTGTACCGTGTAATTCATTTATCGAGACCACAAGCCAACGAATATAAGTCGTCATTAGCTTCCACAGCTTTCTGTTGGCCCAATAGTTCCATCTATACATAAAAGAAATAATAAATAATCAAGATTAAAAGACAACATCCATAATAAAAAAGACTATACTTCATAACCAAGTACACGAAAACTTACATGTGTTTGAAACCAATGACCAAATTGTTTTTCGTGCCTTTGTTGGACATTAACCATGCTTTCAGCTTCTAGCATTGCCATGTGCGCCCTACATGTGTAGCGCATGTTATTCAAATTGTCAAATGTGCATTCTATCCAAAATGAAACTTATTTGTACGTAGTAGTGGGACATAGTTAATTTACTTGCGATATGAAGCTAGTTCAACAGAATTATTCAGCATGTAATAATTCACTTTCTTGTATTCTGTTATATCTATATATTTATATGATCCTGAACCCATTGGTCGAACTGCCATTCCAAACCCAACAACTGAATGCCTAGATTGTTGCCATTGACCTCCATCATAATTCCATTCTACACGGTTGAATCTTGTTTCAATACCATCTATATGCATTGAACAGAATGCAAGGCATTCACTATCAATGTATGATTCTACAATCGATCCTTCGGGACGTGCTTTGTTGCGCACATATTGCTTTAGTGTCCGCAAGAATTTGTTAACAAGTAAAAATTAGACTTCTACCACCAAAAATCGTATCATACATATTTTAAATTATCACATTACCTTTCAATGGGATACATCCATCGGTACTGGACAGGTCCACCAAGTTTTGCCTCATGTGGCAAATGAACAGCTAAGTGGACCATAACATCAAAGAATGCCGATGGAAATATTTGCTCCAACTTACAAAGTATGACAATTATGTCCATTTCCATCTTATCTAACAACTTCCTCTTCAATGTCTTTGAGCACAACTCCTTAAAGAACAACCCCAATTCAATCAATGGAGTACGAACTTTATCCTCAAAATATCCACGTATAATAATTGGGAGTAGTCGTTGCAAAAAAAATGACAATCATGACTTTTCATACCCGATATTTTACCGTCTGTTGCATTCACACAGCGAGAAATATTAGAAGCAAATCCTTCTGGAAACTTCACATCTTTAATCCAAGCACAAAAACTCTTTCTCTTATTAGCTGATAGTGTATAACACGTAGGTGGTACAATGAATTTATCACCATTCGGTATCAAATGCAATTCCTTTCGTATGCCCATTACCTCTAAATCCATGCGCGCTTTGATGTTGTCTTTTGTTTTCCCATCCAGGTTTAGCAATGTTCCCAACACATTCTCACAAATGTTCTTTTCGATGTGCATGACATCCAGGTTGTGTCGAAGCTTAAGAGTTCGCCAATATGATAATTCAAAAAATATGCTTCTCTTTGTCCAATTCAACTCTACATCGGTACGCTTTCTTTTATTATTTATTGGTCCCTTTCTAAATAGGTTAGGTTGGAGATGTTCCAATTGTGCAAGCACCTCGTCCCCAGACAAATGCTTTGGTCCCAACCTACTTTCATTTTTTCCATCAAAGTCATCCTTGTAACGTCTTCTCCAACTATGCATTCTTGGCAAAAAATGACGATGACACATGAAACATACCTTTTTCCCATTCTTCAAATACATCGATCCAGCATCCTTATTACAAATTGGGCATGCCATATACCCTTTCGTGCTCCAACCTGACAAATTTTCATATGTAGGAAAATCGTTAATAGTCCATAACACCGCTGCATGCAAACGAAAGGCCCGCCTTGTTACAACATCATATGTATCAATGTCGTTCTCCCATAACTCCTTCAACTCATCTATCAATAGACGTAGATACACATCTATGTCATTTCCAGGTGATTTTGGACCAGGGATCAATAATGACATGAAAAGGAAGGGCTCTTTCATACATTTCCAAGACGACAAATTATAAGGAATAACCAATACAGGCCACATGTTGTAAGCGTTGCTTATGTCTCCAAACGGATTGAACCCGTCACTCGTGATGCCCAGTCGGACATTGCGAGGATCCTGCGCAAACCAACGATGTTCCTTGTCAAATTCCTCCTAAGCCAAGCTGTCTGCTGGATGTGTTAGAACATTATCCTGTGATAGTCGTTTTTCTTTGTGCCATCTCATATCTCCAGCCGTTTTTGTTGACATAAACAACCTTTGTAGCCTAGGTTTCAACGAAAAATATCGCAATACCTTTTGAGGAATCTTCTTACTCTTATCGGCATTAACTTTATACCTCGGCTCACCACATCGCGGACATTCAATTTCATTTTCGTGTTCTCCCTAAAATAATGCACAATCTTTTTTGCATGCATGTATAGGTACATAACCAAGACCTAGTTCACGCTATACTTCTTACACTCATAATTTGACTTCGGGAGAGTCTCACTAGTAAGCAGTGCCATTTTAATCAATTCCAAAAGCATATCAAATGATTTGTTACTCCAACCGTTAATCATTTTTATATGCATCAACTTCACAAAGAACTCTAATTTTGAGAACTTTTTACAACCTAGGTAAAGTGGCATATGCAAATCCGCTGAAAATGCATCAAATGGTTGTGGCTCCTCCCCCTCTACATTAGAATGACCATGACTACTACTTGTGTCCCCTTGCACATTGCTCTCAACCTCAATTCTTCCTACACATACGTTTTCCAACATTTCTCTCAATCCATCACAACTTTGCTCACTAGAACCATCACGACTACTTTCATTATTCACAATCATAACTTCATAATCTTCGCCATGAAATACCCATCGGGTGTAGCTCTTGTCCATTCCATGCAACTCCAAATGTGCTTTAGCTATATTAATAGGTTCATAATACCTATTGTTGCATTTCCTACATGGACATTTAATCCTATTGCCTCTATCTGCGCTCGGACGTGCATACTCAATGAAGTCTTTAATTCCTTTCATGTGACCAGGCAAATGTCTACCCGGAAGTTTCATCCAACTCTTATCCATGTTTGATCCCTACCACAATAAGAAGTAATCAATTAGTATTATATATGTGTATATGTTAGCTAGTTTCCATCAGTATACTAATTAAATGGCCACTGCCCTCATACTAAGAGGCCTCATCCAAAGCGGGCAATTTAAGATTCTGAACTAGTGATATCAATCCCATCACTAATTGCAAAGATGATTTATTCCCTCTGATTTGAAAAGTAAGCCTCAGACATGCACAGGACAGTTAGCAAACCATCTATTTACCAAAGAGATTTAACTCACACAGCTAAAATTTCAACCCTCTCCAAGAATGTAAGAAATAAATAAACATCACTATTGAATAAAGATCCAGCATACATTCAAGTAAAATTGGAACAGTAAAATACATAAGTATTGGAGTCCAGCAACTTACTTTAGAATATCATGACTGCTTTACAGTAAATGTCAGTAAGCAGGGGAGAAATAAATACTATAATAGACTTGATGGTTGATAATGATCAATTGCCATGTCCATATAAAGGTGACAGTATATAAGTAAAAGCTTCAAACTCTGCATTGATGGTTGATAATGATAAACTTGATAAGCACCAAGTAAAAATATTTTCAAGCCTAGAATCCTTAATTTTGCACTAATGCTCTGTAGACTTGCTAATGTTACATGAATATAAACAAGCTTGAAAATATTTTTTTCAATGTTTTTTTTTTCTGTGAATATTCACCAACAAAAATAGGAGAAGACACACAACAGAACAGAAAAACTAAAAGTGCCTCTAGTGTCATTTGGAGTCCAAGATTTTGTAGTTGAAAAACATATCAGTAAGTATATTCAAGCTTAGTGTTTACAGAAGCATGCAACAACAACAACAAAAAAAAAAAAAAATGAAACATCTAACAATTAAAGTTGGGGGCGGCTACTATAAAAATAAAAATAAAAATAATTTCTGACTCTTAACACCTAACTATGGATTCAAATTATCCTATGATATTTGCCATCTATTCATATTTCTAGGACCTGCATTCATTTTCTATTTTTTTCCATTTATTTATTATTTATTATTGATTTATGTGGTTCTTCCACAAAATCATATCAGTATAAAATATTTCTTCGATCACAATATTTTTTTGGTTGATATTTTATACTTTGGATATTATATGACATGGCCAGCATCACCGTCTACAGAATCTGAAAGCATAATCTTTTGTGGTCTGTATAAGCCCTAATATCAACTGTTAGTAGATGAATCATCACCACAACTAGAAGCCAAATCCTAACCAGCAATTGAACAAATCATTGTTTCAGATTTGCAAACCCAACCAAAAGAATAAAGTTATGATATGATAAATAAGAATGTGAAATTGAAACAAAAAGAAATTTAGAGGATCCAAGATACCTAACTCATTAATGGAAAATATCCTAAATTTTAGAGAGAAAAATACTAATACCTCACTATCTGTACATTCCTGTAGATGAACAAATGATTTAGACTAAAATAGGTGGCTGGACAATACAAGAGGCTTCTATTATGCTTTTACCTTTGCAGAGCTGCTGTGCAAAATGGTATCCAAAGTAGATACAGCTTCCAGGATATGTTTCCCTTTGTTCAACATAACACAAGTTGCGCAGCCAAAGCACGGTGGGAAGTTTCTCTCAGGATCAACGAGAGGCCAGAGGCACGAGACAGAGAGAGGTACGTGATAGATCAGAGATCGGCGAGAAATAGAGAGAGGTACGTGAGAGATCAGAGATCGGCGAGAGGTGAGGATCGGAGATCAGCAAGAAACAAAGAGAGGTACGTGAGAGATTGGAGATCGGCGAGAGGTTAGAGATCGGAGATCGACGAGAAACAGATATCGAGGCGCCAATTTTGGAGCATCACAGGTTAGTTCCAACGAATATATTAGTCAGAACTAATACACTGATCCGTCCGTACTATGGTGTTCTTATTTCTGACTCAAGAGGTCGTCGGTACTACTGCTAATTTCTGACGCAGACCAATCTAGGTCGGTAAAATCTAATTATTTTCAACTACTACTAGCGTCGGAAATATGCTTTAATTAAATATGGTTATTTTCGACTGATACAATGGTCTGTTATAGTAATTATTTCCGACACGGAATATTATGGTCGGTATATTTAAGTATTTTCGACCACTTCTAGCGTCGAAAAAGCTTCCGTTGCCCTTCCTCATCATTTCCGACATGTAATTTATTTTCATTGTAAATACTTAGTTTAACCGGCGAAACTATTACCGACGGTTAATATGCGTCGGAAATAGCTTGTTTTCTTGTAGTGGGTTTTTGCATTGTTATCTTGTAAAACATTTATCATATGGTTTCTTCACATAGATACTTTCATGAGTATTTAAAACACGTAGCATATAAATTTTGCAATAGAACTTCAAATCTGGAATGATCAAATTCAGAATATTTAAGGAAATTGGCATTTTATTCAGGCATGCTAAACATTTTGAAGAAAGGAACTGTATATAAAAACATTCACTGAGCATGCCATAACAGAATATTTTAACACAGGGATCATATAAAAACTGAATTTGATATTTAAAACATCATTCAAATCCGTGGAATTAAATTTCCACTTCAAATGCAAGGTTACTCACCTTATACGTCTGGGTTGGCGCTATTGAGATACCTTCCCCTTACCTTTCCCTTTTCCTTTTCTCAACCTAAAATAGTTTAGGAGAATCACATAAACCTCATATACATTCAAATCAACTTATGATTTTAAATCTATCCTTAGGCTGTGTAGGCTTAACTAAAAAAATCAGCCTAATTATAATTGTACCACGTACTTTAAAGGTAAATAATTATTACCTCCGAAGCCATTCCCTCAAGGTTTCAGTGTTTTCTTGTTCCTTAATTTTTGCTTCAGCAAGTTGTGCCTTTGTTGGGGTTTTGTATATGAACAGCCTAACTAAAACGATTTCGGTTGATTTGGCAATCCTTATTTTTCTAGCAATCACTTTTTGTTGACATAGTAAGTCTGCTATGAACTCTTGTTGCTTCTTATCGGTTGCCCTTTGAGCCTTGGTCATGATCGTAAATTCTTCCTGTTTCCTATCCATTATCGTCTACTTGTATTTTCGCCTAAAACACAAAGCGTGTTAGGGAAATAAATTTCAAATTTTTAAAATTATACTCTTCTGGTAGCTCCATTAACTTTAAATTAAATTTAATTACTTCACATGTCTACGTGTCGTGTCTTTCCGTATTTCATTTCAACATACGTGCCTTATTTTTGTACTTCGACAATGTTTTAGTTTATGGCCACCTAACTGATGTTATTCATCAAATTTTATGTCTTTTTATTTTAGACATCTCTTTTGGTTGAATAGACTCTACCATTGAGTTTGGAATGTCGAAGAAAGTCAATTTAGGCTTTCGCAGAACTCTGTTTGGGTTTTGGTAGCAAGTAGGGGCATTTTGGTCATTTAGCATTTTTACGTGTCTTAATTTTTTCGTACTTCGTTTCATAATTTGGACCTCACCATTGAGTCCAGAACATTCAAGAAAGTCAATTTAGACCCTCTCTGGTTTCAATTTGGCTTTAGGGGTATCAGAGGTAATTTGGTCATTTTACCCCTTTACGTGTCTTTACTTTTCGAAGTCCCGTTTCGGGAAATGGACCCCACCATTGGATCCAAAATGCCCAAAATAGTTAAAATACACTATTCACATGTTTAATTTGGACTCCATTTACTTCATTTATGGCCCAGGGGTATTTTTGAAATATTTTTCATTTAAATATTATTAATTTAATATTAAATTTATTTCGGTTGGGCCACAGTGGAATTTCCCAGAAGTTTTGGGGGTCAAAATCGAATTTTGAAAACTTTTGGTCTGAACCAGTGGGTTCAGTTCGTTCTTAAGTGAACCGGTTTGGGTTTTTATTAAACCAACTGGTTTGGTCGGTTCAACACGTAATGCTGACGTCCGCCCTAACATTTAAAATTTTAAAATAACACCACTTCATACGACGTCGTCCCACTTAAACCTTTTGTGCGACGGGTTGGGTCCCGACCTGAACCTAGATCCGACCCGAAGTTCGGCTCTGTACTGTTTATCTTCTTCTTCTTTTCTTCCCCCGTGTTGCCCTAGTTGCAGGTTTTCATTTTCTTCAATTTCGTGAAGTTTGGCTCAACCAAATCTTTCTGTTTTTAATCTAAAATGTTCTTGGGACATCATAAAGGGTTTTGGCATTCGTTTTAGAGCTTGAACCGAGCTCAACCGTTCGGTGTGAAAGTTTATCCATCAACCTACAACTCGATCATGTATGCTCATTTTTGAGCCAAAATCATTGGGGTTTGTTCTGTCGTGATCCCTTCTTCATGGGGTTTCATATCTCATTCCTAAAAATGGGTTTAACAGTGCATTTGTGAGGTTGGATTTTGAAACCCGTACCTGCAATTCGACCTTTGAAGGTCATTTCTTTAGATTTTTGATCGCGCATTAGGGTTTTTAAAACCCTCATGGTGTCTATTTAAGGTCTTGATAAGCCAAAACTAGTTTGGTGGTGATGGATTCAGACCTGCTGTAAACAAGGTCTTCCAATGGTGGCCTTCTGGGTTTTCATGTTTAAGGTGTTCTCATAGAAAATTTTCATGCCTAATCAACTTAAAAACACATATTTAATATCATGATAATATAAACAATCCTAAATACAGTTTATATCTATGCAAAATTTTAGAGAAAGAAAAATGATAGTTTCATGTATTCTCACCTTTTTGGGTTGTGATTGTTGATCGTCTTCCTTTCTGATCCTTCCTCTTTCTTCCCAGAAACTCCTCCCTCTCTCTCTTAGTGACTGAATGATGTGTGGCGTGTGTATGCAATGTGTATATGTGTATATAAGCATATGCTTGATCATTGCATTTCTGATTTCCCCACCAACCAAGTTAACTTATGGCAGCATCTCAAATGAATGCCTCTCTACTCTACTGTTTTAGGCAGGCCATCATTTGGCTGTGTATGTGTGTGGTGTTTTGTATATATATATATATATATATATATATATATATATAATATTTCACTCACACTCCAACACACTAAGACACACACACACAGTTTCACTATTCTGCACACACACTTTAGATATTTACACACATATATATATATATATTTTATTCTCTTATATACATACACACATGCATACATACTTGGCCACATGTACACACATATAATACACCTTCAATGTGTGTATGTGTGTGTCATCATATTTAATTATAACTAACCAATATTTTCTTATATTAAATTAATTATTTTAAAAATTAATTATTCTCTTAAGTGTATAGTCTTTACACTAATTTTTCATAACCTTGTAATATGTGCCATATGACCCGATATTTTTGGGTCGAGGTATTAAACATATAATTACTATGGAATCAATAGAGACAGGTTAGTGATTGCAACGAAAGTGATGTACAGTGGTCTTGGATTTTCAGGACTTTTACAAAAAGCCCTTGTGTTGGGGTTGAAATCGACCTCACTACTTAAGGTCTCGATCACCAATTTAAAATCAACGGTTTAATGATCCCTAATTCAAGTCAGGGTATTACAGCTGACCCCTCGTGGGATATCATATTACAGATGAGGCTCTCGGTACTTGAGACTTGATAAAGTCTTGAAGAGCGGAGGAGAAATGGACCACGAAGGATATTTGGCCTTAGGGCATAATTTTTGAGTTGTATGAGGGCATAAGCCCAAAGACATATGTAATGAATTTTAAAAACCTTGCATATTATAAACACAATGGGTAAGGTCTTAAAAAGTGTGATGAGCATGAAGTTTGTGACCTTTAAGTTCAAGTACATGTGTATGTATGATGGATTGTATATTTAAATGAAGTATGTTTAATTTCTACGAGATTGTGGCCATCGAGTGAGGATGGAATGTATAAATCCTTATTTATATGAAGCATTATGAATATTAGGTGGGAAAAAGACTTAGAAAACAAAGGGGGCTATGTTGAAATTTTATGAAATTAAAAGATTTGTTAGGTGTGTAAAACACCCTTTAAATAGGTGAGAAAAGTGTCAAAATAGAGGGTTAAAAACCTTGAAGAAATGGGCTAAAAATAGGAAAAATGTAGCCTTCAAAACTTGGGAAAAAATTTACAAAATAGAGAAAATCAGTGCAACAGACAGAGAAATTTAGCTATAGTAAATACACTGTTGTTACAATGTTTCTGCAGAATAGCCCCTCAGCCCCAGCCTAACAGCCCCCAGCCGCAGCCCCGCGCGAGCGCCGCACGCCTGATGTCACGACCCGAAACCCACCCTATGCGGATCTCGCATCGTGATCGCCACCCTCAGGCCCGGAGGCCTTAGGGCAAAGGCTCACATAAGTAGCGGTATCGAATAGATGCGTGACATGTGATTGCGGAAGCGTGAAAAACTTTTTCTTTTCTTTTCTTATTTTTAAATTACGCATATCCGTCCAGTACTGCCACTCTTTACATAGCATACATGATTTAACATTCAGAGTATAACTAAAAACTTAAAGACTTTATAAACAATACATGTTTAATTTCCCAGTGGGGCTTATACATAACAGGGTACCACTTTACTAATACAAGATTTCATACTTAAAGTTCGTAGTGCTAGACAAAAGAAACTACTTGAACATAACTTCCAAAAACGGCAAATTCATCATCATCATCCTCAAATCAAGACTGCTACTAATCACCTGAAAGGGGGGGTCTGAATAAAAATTCGGGTAAGCTAATCTAAGCTTGTGAGCAATTCCAGTATTCGTCATGGGGTTTCAATTGGCAGTGGTTTAGCATATAAGAGTAATAAAACATGCAGTCATCGCCAATTGTTCGTATACTTTGAACACATAATATATGCATTCCTTAAAACATATAGCTTTGAAACATTTAAAGTATTCAAGCTAAACATATACATATAACGTTAAAACATTTACATATACATAATGAAAATGAGGGTAAAACCTGCTTCCATTTTCAACATAACATCTTATCTCTTTCATTAGTGGAATCTATTTTGAACCAGACTCCCATTTTACTTATAAGTGAAAATATCTTATGCCTGGGGGATTAGATCCTGCTACCTGGCATTTTACAGGGCAATTGAATTCTGGAGAACCCAAAATCCTGCCTATTTTACAGGGCAGCTGAGTTTCGAAAAACTCCGAATCTTGTCTAAGTGCTTATGCACCATTTGTCTTGCATTTATAATACATTTAACACATGAGTATGTCACATAGATATTTCTTGTGAGCACTTTAAAACTTAACGCTCATAACTTCGTGATAAACATTCGTATACTTGAAATAGGCAAACTAGAATATTTAAACAGGATTTGTATTTTAACTCAAACATGCTGAAAACACATTTTTAAGAAAACTGTAGAGAAACCATTTATTGAGCATGTCACAATAGGGTTTATAAGAACAGAAATAATTTAAAACTGAAATCATGTAATATATTGAATTTGGAATTCAAATAGTTCGTATCTTTTGAACTTAAAACATTTTCAAATCCATGGAGTTAAACCTCCACTTCAAATATAGGGTTACTCACCTTATACGTCTGGGGTGGCGCTATTAAGGTGCCTTCCCTTTGCTTTTCCCCTTTTTCAACCTAAAATAGTTTAGGGGAATCTCATAAACTTCATATACATTCAATCAACTCGTGATTTAAATCCCTTCTTAGATTGTGTAGGCCTATCTCAGCCTAATTATAATTGTACTACATATCTAGTTTCTTTAATGATAAACAAATATTACCTCTGAAGCCATTCACTTAAAGTTTCAGTGTTTTCTCGCTCTTTTACTTTTGCTTCAACAAGTTGTGCCTTCGTTGGGGTTTTGTATATGAACGGCCTAACTGAAACGATCTTGGTTGATTTGGCAATCCTTATTTTTTTGGAAATCACTTTTTGTTTCCATAGTAAGTCTACCATGAACCCTTGTGGCTTTTCATCGGTTACCCTTTGAGCCTTGGTCATGATCGTAAATTCTTCCTGTTTCCTATTCATTATCGTCTACTTGTATTTTTGCCTAAAACACAATTTAGCGTGTTAGGGAAGTAAAATTTAAATTTTTACAATTATACTCTTCCGGTAGCTCCATTAACTTTAATTTAAATTTAATTACTTCACATGTTTTCGTGTTGAGTCTTCTCGTACCTTATTTCCTCGTACTTGCCTTTGTTTAGTTCTTCGGCGTTACTTTAGTTTATAGTCATCTGACAGATGCTATTCATCAAATTTTATGTCTTTTTATTTTGGACACTTCTCTTAGTTGAATAGACTCTACCATTGAGTCCGGAGCGTCGAAGAAAGTCAGTTTAGGCTTTCCTAGAATTTAATTTGGACTTTTGTATGTAAAAGGGTAAAATGGTCATTTACCTAATTACGTGTCATATTTTTTCGTGCTTCATTTCGTAATTTGGACTCCACCATTGAGTCCAGAATGTCGAAGAAAGTCAATTTAGACCTTCCTTGGTTTCAATTTGGCTTTAGGGGTACTAGGGGTAATTTGGTCATTTTACCCCTTTACGTGTCTTCATTTTTTGGGGCCTCGTCTCACAAAACGGACCTCACCATTAATCTTAGAATATCCAAAATAGTTAAAATACAATATTCACATGTTTAATTTGGACTTCATTTGCCTCATTTATGACCCAAGGGTAAAATAGTAATTTTAATTTATTTATAAAATAATTAAATTAATTATTTAATTATTTTTCCAGGGGTATAATTGCATAAAATTTCCCTCAGTTGGGCCACAGTAGAATTTCCTAGAAATTCTAAGGTCAAAATAGAATTTTGCAAATTTTTGGTTTGAACTAGTGGGTTCAGTTCCATTTCAAGTGAACCGGTCCGGTCTTTTATTAAACCAACCGGTTTGGTCGGTTTAACACGTGATGCTGACATCATGATGATGTCATCCCTAATGTTTTAAAATTTTAAAACATAACTTCAAAACGACACCGTCCTACTTAACCCTTTTATACGATGGATCGGGTTTCGACCCGAACCCAATTTGACCCGAACCGAACCGTCACTATTCATCTTCTTCCTCTTTTCTTCCCCCGTGTTGCCCTAGTTGCAGGTTTTTATTTTCTTCAATTTCGTGCATTTTTGCTCGATGATTTCTTACTATTTTTAATACAAAACGTTTCTAAAGCATTAAGGATTGTTTTGGCATTTGTTTGAGGAATTAAAAGGTCTCATTAGCTCGTTTGAAGGTTTGATAATCAAACCTATAAATCGGTTGTAAATTCTCATTTCTTGATTATTTTTCATGAGGTTGGGCTTGTTTTGTTCCTCAGTTCAAGGGGATTCATTCCCCATTCTTAAATATCGATCTAACACTAAGTTTAAGGGATTGGGTTTCAAACCCATAACTTGCAACTCATCATATGGGGTTCATTTCTTTGAGATTTTGATCGCGGTCATAGGTTTTTAGAGTGCTTGTAGGGTCCTCTTGAGGTTCCATTATACCAATTATAGTTTGGTTCCATCGATTTCAGACCTGCTATAAGCAAGGTCTTTCAATGGCTGCCACTTTTGGGTTTGATGTTTTTAACCGTTTTTAAGCTCTAATTTCATGCTTGAACGAGTCTAAACATGTTCTACATGTCACATATACAAAATCAAGGCTTAAAACAGTTCATAAATAGGAAAATTCTAGAGAGAGAAAAATGATAGTTTCAAATGTTCCACACCTTTTTGTTGTGGTTTTGACCTCCTTCACTCTCTGATTTCCTCTACAATTTTAGAGATGTTTTGGGGCTGTTTTGGAAGCCATTTTTTAACATGACTTAAAATATGTTGAATATTAATTGGGAGGGATGTTTGAGTGACAATAGGAGACTATTTTGGTTAAGTCAAATAGCAAGTCTTCATTTCTAATTTTGGAAAAACATGGGGGAATAAATGCAAAATCAATTAACTCCATGTAATTATATTTCTTTTATTTTTCTTAGTTCATTTCACTCATTCCCCGGGTTTGTGAAAAATTTGAGGCGTGACATTTTCGCTTGCTATTTGGTTGTATTCTATTACCCAAACTAACCCTGTCCCATGGTAGAGCGAGGGAATTTACTTATTGAGCTATGTTAGCTCACTCCATATTTATAACAATTTTTCAGGTAGCACTAAATGGGAAGAAATGCAATGATGGTAACTAATGGAGCTAGTGATGTGCTTGCAAGCAATAGTGATGATGTAAAACTCCAAGTCATAGTTTGAGCATGTATTCTGTAAGGCTGATTGTAATATTAGGTATTGTGATATTGTATCATTAGTAATGATCTTAGACTTAAATGGTAATTCATGTTGATGGAAATTACGCTTGGAGTTATTTTGATTAATGATTATTAGAGTTCGATTTGTTATCAGATGGGTTGCATTGGTGTAGCTTCCGCATTTAATGATTCAATGATATAAAGAAATAGAAAAAAAAATTATCACTCTTGTGCAATTCATTTGATTTTATAGGGCCTGTCCAAGTAGTAGTGTTGGACGTTGCCCCTAATCCGCGTAGGGCGCGTTGTAGGTCGCGACATCTAATACCGAAGACTCTAAAGTATTTGACATTTGCTTTCCTACCGTTTCAAAGCTCATATGAAGTTTGATTTGAACCGGGTTTTAAGTAAACTCTATTGATAGTGTGACAAGATATATTGACGGTTTCAGCCCAAAACCATTTCATGATAGCTTTTCCATGAAGCATAGCCCTTTCCATTTCTTGTATGGCATTGTTCTTCCTCTCTACAACCCTATTTTTTTGAGGGGTGATAGGGCCAAAAATCCATGCTTGATGCCAAAGTCATCACAATAGATAGTGATAGAAGTTTTTTCAAACTATTTCCCATGATCACTTCTTATCATAGAGATTTGATAACATTTTTCATTTTGAATGCTTTTACAAATTTTAATGACGACATCATACACTAACAAATTTTTTCCCAAGTAATCTACAAAGGTATATATGGAAAAGTCATCTACCATGACTAAGATGTATCTTTTTCCACCAAGGCTTTTCATCTTCATTGGACCCATCAAGTCCGTAGGGATTAATTCTAATAGACAAGTGGTAGCAAGAGATGAAGATTTTTTATGCGAAACTCTCGTTTGTTTGGCCTTTTGACATATTTCACATACCTCAGAGGGAATCTTTCCTAACTTTGGTAGTCCTCCGACTAGGTCATTGTTAACCAACCTTTTTAGTTTTTTGTGGTTGACATGACTTAATCTCTCATACAAAAGATTGTAAGAATCAATCTTAGCATTATTGCATAAGACTTTTGGATTAAGAGATATGCTATAACAATTATCGGATGTTCTCAATCCTTCTAAAATGCACTTTCATTTTTCATCAATCACTTTACATTCCTTTTTGGTGAAGTATACATTGAAGTTTTCATCACACAATTGACTAGTGCTAATTAAATTAGCTTTTTTTCCATCAACATACAACACATTTTCAAGTTTTGGAGAATTTTCTAGGATAATTGTTCATTTACCTAGAACACTTGACTTGTTTCCTTCCCCAAAAGTGACCGCCTCTTTATAATTCACAAGGTTCAAAAAAATAGATTTGTCACCGGACATGTGTCTAGAACACCCACTATCTAGATACCAAGAATTTGAATTGCTAGCTTTTAACGTGGTGTGAATAACTATACACTTACTAATGTCCTTTCTAACCCACATTTTCTTTAAGCACTTCTTGATTATGGGTTCAACGTGTTGTACATTAGATGTGGATGTCTTTGGAATTGGTCTAAGAGATATTTGAGATTTTACAACCTTCTTTATTTCCATGACCTTTAAAGTCATGCTCCTAGCCTTTTGAACATAAGTATTCAACTTTTGCTTAACCAAAGACAATTCCTTCTTGTGTTCATTTGACATTACTTGACGATGTCCATGTCTTTTTCTAGAGGTTCTACATAGCCTTCTAGTATGACCATCAACTCCACACAAGGAGCAATGTGAAATTTTGAGTTAATATTGATCATGAACATGATGATGAGTGTTGGTTTGAGGTAGTATCATCCTTATTTTGTTGGAAGAGAAAACCAACATAGGCTTGAAGGTAGATGGAATATTTTGGATGGATGAAGATGATTTGTTTGACTTGATTCCATAAGTGTCTTTGGCACTTTTAATCAATTTAAGTTCTTCATCAAATTTTATACCTAATTCCTCCTTTTCAATTTTACAAGCATCTAAGGATGATAAAAGACTCCCTACCTCATGCAATAGGAAATTTCTCTCTTGTTCTAAAATTTTAAGTTTTTCTAAGAGAGTGGCTTTTGTTTCTTTAAGTTGACTCATCAAGGTTTGATCAACTTGTAAGGCCTCCTTTTCCTTTTTACTCAACTTTAATTTCTTAACTAATTTCATATTAGTCTTCTTGAGACTAAGAAATTCTTTAGCCAATTCATCAAAGCACCTTCTAAATTCACTTCAATCTCTTTTCTACACATCTCAAGATAATCACCGTTCATTGTTCACAAGTTAGGATATTAATCAAATTCCTTAGAAAGAATGCTCTAATACCACTTTGATGCAGAGGGATACCACTAGGATATCACTCAAGGTCCCGAAGAGTGAAAAATACCTAGAAAAGGGGGGGTTTAATAGGTAGGTCTTGAATCAAAATTTTCTTTAGGGTTAATTTCTATTCTAGGTTAAAAACAAATGATGATGCAATCAACAAAATCACTCAACGTGATTAATCCAACATTTATGCCCATCCACTAATGAATTCATCAAGAATGAACCAAATATACCAACCTATTCAAACTTCACCTAATTGATCAAATATTTTGATTTTATAGCGATTTTCACAATTCAAGGCAAAATCAACTAAGTTATCAATTGTTTAATTTCAATCAATTTACCAAATCAAATATTTCAATATATCAAATTAATGAACAATTATGAAATTATGAAAAACTCAATTTTTAAAATTAAGTGAAAGCGATCCAATGAAACACATAGTAAATTGAATGAGATGGAGAGACAAAGATTGCAAACCGATTGATGATGGAGAAAACTACCAAGGAAAACAATCCTTAGAGTAAAACTCCGAGTCGGGCCAATGCTTATAGAAGGAATGCACTATAATGGAATGAGAAATATAACGAATCTCTGAATGAGCTAAATACCTCAAGCTTCGTACTCCCCGATTACATTTTCAAATTTCCCTCGAATCCTCAAGCTTCTCATAGCCAATCCTTCAAACAATTGGACTCCTCCATGGTCTCGGAATCCTCTAATCAAGCCTCTCAACAATCAGGAATCCCACAACCTCAGTGTCCATCGATCGCTCAACGCTGAATCCTCGTGCTTGAACTCCATCTATTGTTAATGGTGAATTTAACGTGAACCAAAGCTCTTAAGATCTAATTTGGATCATGTGGATTATAACATCCTAATTCGATTATCGAGAATTAAGTCACTAAATTAAATATTAGAGACTTTAAGGAATAAAATGACAATTGTGAAAATTAGACCAAGAAAAATAAAAGCCATAAAATAACAAAGCAAAAAAAGGGAAATGGAATAATGCCAAACAAGGCATAAGGAGAAAATGGGGTGAAAATAAAGTCAAAAGATGGCCAAAAGGGTTTGAACCCTAGACCAAAATGGGGAGACATTTAAAGCCAAAAAGAATACCATTTGGGCTGTGAGCACTTTATGCTATATATTCCACCAAATATATATATATATATATGATGTTCATACACAGATATATATATATATATATATATATACACAGATATACACATATAGATATACACACAGGAACTGTGGGAGAATATATATATGTATGTATATATATATATATCTAGTTTACAGAATACACTGCATGTCATGCAACCTATCTATATATATATATATATGACAAGTGGAACGACATGTGTCTGTGTTGTGTCACAACTGACCTTGCATGTGTAGATGTGTGGTTGTGTAGAGAGAAAGATAGGAAGTGAAAAGAGAGAATGAAAGGAGGTTACAATTATATATATATATATACACATATATATGCTTTCAAACCCTAAGTAGGACTGTGCGTGTGAGAAGAAGGAAGGGAGAACTGCGGCTAAAGGAAGAAGGAGAGAAAATTAGGTAATTCTCTCTCTAGAACTTTCCATGCATAAGCTTCAATACGATCAGTTTATACAACATAAGTATAATTCTAGATTAGTATTCAAAATCTTAGAGCTAAAAATAGAGTCAAATAAAGCCAAAATAGTAAGAAAACTGGAACCACCATTAGAGGACCTCGAAGAAATCTTGGGTCTAATTCAAGTTAAAACAAATTGGGATTGGTTGCTTGGGGCTGAAACTAGGTTCCACAAGGACCATGAAACCACCAACTCGTGACCAAAAAGCCTAGAGGAACAACCCCAAGAACGAGTTACAGGTTTCAAGATTGAATGTCGCCAAATGAGTTTTAAGCTCAATTTCTTGATCGAAAATTGAAACTCCATAATCTAAGGATCACAACAAGCCAAAAATTATCGCTTTTGGTGGAGAAATGAGCATGTACTGAGGAAGTATTCAGTAGGCCATTGATGATGGGATCGAGCTTCTGAGCTCATTTCAATCCATAAAACAAATCTAAAAATGTGTATTAAACATCCAAAAATCAGTTAGGATTAAAAACATGTTGAAAGCATTATTGTAATTGCATGAAATAGGTTGAGAAATTTCTAGGGTTTCGATGAACAGTAACGCCTCCATGGAGGAAGACGATGAATAGTGATCGGTTTCAAATCGGGTCGGGCCCTGATTGAATTATAAAAAGGGTTTTAAATCACTTAGTAAAATTTTGGTTAAATGGGATTAAAAATAAAATAGTAGGGCTGACGTCAGCATGGCACATTGAACCAGATGAACCGGTTGGTTTTTCACTGTTAGGGGCCGATTCACTTAAAATCTAAGTGAACCAAGTGTTTTTATTTAAATGGTTTTAGAACTTACATTTCAGCCCCCTCTAGTTTCTGAAACTATAATTGGACCCTCAGAACCTTCGATTAATTGTAAAATAACCCCCAACATTTTTTATTAATTATGAAATGGCCCAAAAATTAATTAAATATTAATTTAAATCCCTTTAATTATATAAAAAATTACCAAAATGCCCTTAGACCAAAAATAGGCCAAACTAAGGCCGATTAAAATAAAAGAATAGTACAACCCAATATTTTTGGATATTCTAGACTCAACAGCGGAGTCCGATTTGTGAAATTAAATCCCAAAAAATATGAATGGGCAAACTGAAGTAATTCCAAATACGTCCCAATGATCAGTTAAGTAATCAACTAGACTCTGATGATTGTAAAAATACATACCTTAATATTTTGGGACATTCCGGACCCAATGGCAGGATTCATTTTGTGAAACACAGTCACAAAAATATAGACACGTGAAATGCTAAATTACCATTATACCCATAGTAATCCAAAAGTCATTTACATATCAAAGGTGACAGATTGACTTTTTGGGCATTATAGACTCAACGGTGGAGTCCGTTTTGGCAAAAAAAATACCGAAAAATGTGACACATGAAAGTTTAAAATTATGAAAATGCCCGTAGGCTTAAAGTAAGTCACATAAATGAAAATTAAGATCCAGAAAAGCATAAATAAATTATATTCGATATTTTGAACTTGATAGTAACGTTCCCTTGAGGAAAACAAGACCCAGTCAAAATGACGAATACGTCCTTAGGACTTAATGAAGTTACCAGAAGTATAAAAAAAAAATTTATAAGTCCAAGTAAATGTGATAAGGAGCAAATAGACTCAAAATGGAGTCTGAATACGTAAATCGTATATGGAGAAATATGGAATGTTAACAAGGATTGAATAAACTAAGTTCAAAAGAACTTAAAACACTGAATAATAATGGTTGAGATTAGAATAAATACTGATTCATTATGCTATGTATTTTTTATCCATGATTATAGCATCACCCAAATGATAGAAAATGGAAAGAGAGTCATGTGATAGCTATTATGGTAACCACATGGGAATGCAATGCTAAAAACCCAATATAAGTAAACCCGAACTCTAGTATGTGGTATTCCTAACCATGTCACATTTTATTTCCTTGATGCTGCCAATTATGATCTCTACAATTTGATGTTTATCCTCATGGATTCGTTGAGAATTTGACTACCAATATCCTCACGTTATTATTTTTCCATTTTTATACTTTCTTGGATATTCAAAAATTATACCTCTCACTGTTGAGAATTTTTTATTCCATAAATATGTACATCACCTGTGGAATTTTGACGATCATGATATTATTATGAGTGCCTAAAGTTGTGATCAGTCACAACGTCCTCCTGATTTACGAATGCTTGTGAACCTACGAGTCAGTGTTTGGGAATAATGCCCAACACTTAGTCCTTGGAGGACACGATATATGTACAGAGCTCTAGTGCTATCCAGTAGCCCGATAGGGAAGTGGACCTGGATGAGTGCTTTTAAGGGTATGTCGGGCCCTACATGTGACAACATCTGTGCTGTTAGTATCTTATATCATTTATTGATATTCTAATGATGCACTCATGGATCATTAATATGCCTTATAAGCCTATTTTTAGTTATGTTGATGATGTAGTCTTTGATTACAGATACACCTTGTGAGCCCGTCCTTGGATTATCTGTTGACATACTACTTGATTGATGATATGCTTGCTTGCCTATCTTTGGACTCGAATTATTATCCTGTTAATGTGGCAACTATTTATTGTACAGGTTGATCCCTATTATTGATTTTTTATTCTACCTTGCGATGTGCCTTTGGGACCTACGATCATTTTATAGATTCACATACTTAGTGACTGGCTACTGTGATGTTCTATCCTTCGCATGCTATCGTGATATTATTCTTTGTTTGCTATTGTCCTTTATCTTTCTTTTGGACTAACCTTGACCCATGGCAGAGTAAGGGAATTTACTTACTGAGCTAAGTTAGCTCACTCCATATTTATAACTATTTTTTAGGTAGCTCTACAAGGAATGAAACAAAACGAGGCAACTAGTAGAGCTAGTGTCATGCTTGTGAGCAATATTGATGATGTGAACTATAAGGCTGATCTAAATAATAGGTATTTGCAATAGTGTATCATTGGTAGATATGTTAGACTTGATTAGTGAATCATGATGATCAAAATGGTACTTGGAAATATTTCATTGATGGTTGTTGGAGTACGATTTATGATCAGATGAATTGCATTGGTGTAGCTTCCACATTAAATGATTCACTGATTTATGATTTATTGATATAAAGAAAAATAGAAAACAAAATTTATCATTTTATACAATTCATTTGATATTGTACGGCCTATCCGAGTGGCAATGTCGGTCGTTGCCCCCTAATCCGCGTTGGGTGGGTTTCGGGTCGCGACATGGATGATCTAAATCGATCAATGAAAAAGAGTAGAGATGATTGTAAATGACATGTATGAATCATCTCTTACAAGAGCTTCAAAATCTATCAACAAATTATCTCTCACAATTTGAGACTCTCACACTCTGTTTTTTATTGCTCTAAATTGTATTTTTGTCTATTATCACAAAGAGCTTGATTGATCCCCAAATGGCTAGAAGTTAGAATATAAATCTATTTTCTACTCGTTTGAATGAACAATGAACGAATATCAAACGAGCACAATTCTGAGGTTGCAGTTCTCCATTTGATACAGAAAGTTTGAATGAATGAGAACGAACTTCTTTGTTGTTCATTTGAACGAGTCAAGGCTTTATTCGAACTGGCCAACAAATAGTTGCTTATTCTTGCTTGTCTTGTGAATTGAGTTTTTCCCTTAAGTATTTTAAGGATGCATTTTGGGAGAATTAGTTCATAACCACAAGTCAATCATATACATAATGTTATGATAAAAACTATATGGAATGCATGCATGATATGAGTGTGTGAGATCCAAATCAAACGCAAAAGTCTATTTTATCTTTCGAGAACCAAGTCGACCAGTAGTGATATATGGTAATGTCTCTTGGACGAACTTAGAGAAGAACGGACATTGAGGTTCTCACTCATAGGACTTATGTAGGGATTACACACAAAGCACGTCTTGTCTAACCGAATTAGCCAATTACAATATTAGAACCCATGGTCCTAACAATTGTGAAACCAAAGAAGAAAGGAATGGAAGAAGAAGAAGAAAGGAAGAAAGATGAAAGAAAGGGAAAGGGAAGGGAAGAATGAAAAGAGGGTGGCTATAACACCCTGACCCGATTAATGGAAATTAAGTCACTAATTAAATATTAGGGAATTTATGAAGCAAAATAATAGTTAAGAATAATTAGATCAAGAAAATGAAGGCAATAATAAAATAAATATATGACTAATGAGAATGGTACGTGAAGAAAATAAAATAACAAGACTTCGATTAACGAGGTCGACACATGAAGAAAATAAACAAAATTTTGAGACTTCAATTTATGAAATTGATACATAAATAAGAATACAAGTACACAAGAAGAAAAATGAAAATAAAGAAAGAAACAAAAATGGGATAAAATATATAAAATGTCAAACAACGCATAAGGAGGAAAAAGGGAGAAAATAAGGCCAAAAGGTTTGAACCTTAGACAAAAAATTAAGAAGAAATCTAAACCCAAAAAATAAAACAATTGGGCTGCAAGAACTTTTGTGCCATATATCTCACAAGATACATATATATGTTATATAAAAGACCATCCCACCACCCATCACAACCAATAAGAATGCATGCAACACATCAGCACTAGAAATTAAAAATTTATGTGTATATGTATATACACATGACTTGTGTGAGACACAAAATCAAAAGTGTGTGCATGTGTGAGGGTGGCTAGAGAGAGTGAGGTAGAGAAAGAAAGAAGAAGAAAAAGAAAGGGAAAGGAAGGGACTTAAGGCAGACTCCAAGAAGCTCAAAATTGAGCCAAGAAGAAGAAGGAGAAGCCACTCAAAAAGGTAAAACCCTAACCTTTCCAAGTTTCCCTCTCTAGAAAACTTTACAAAACTTAATGTTTCCCATGTCTAGAGTACATGCATGAAGATATTTGAGATGTCTTAAGGTTTTAAAAGTAAAAGGGGAGACCCAATAGGACTTAGAACATGAGACGCATGAAGAACCCGCCATTAATGGACCTCCAAGAAGCAGGTCTGAACCAACTGGAATTAATCCAAGTTTAGTTGATAGAGACTTAAAATAAACCTCACAAGGGTTATAAAAACCCTAGCCCGCGACCTAAAAACCTAGGAGAAGACCCCTAAACCTTGACTTTCAGTCTCGGTTTTGGAGACCCACTCCCATAAAATGAACTTAAAACCTCTTTTGTGATTGCAAGATGAACCCCCATGATGAGACAAACACAACAAGCCCAACCCCATTAGTTTTGGTCAAGAAATGACCATATATGAACCCTATAACCGAAGAAGTATCAAAAACCCAAAGGAGCTTTTGAGCTCAATTCGAGCTCCTAAACTAATGCCAAAATGATTCCTAATATCCTAGGAATCCATAAGAATTGAAAGTAGAGGAAAAGGGTAACCCAAAAGTCATTTTCCACTGTTTGGCATTCGAATTATAAGAAAAATAAAGGGGAGCCGCAACTCCCCAGAACGACCCTTGCACCTCTCGCATAATGAGAAACCTAAGTCCAAGCACATGACCACTGTGCCACCGTGGCACATGTGTTACATAATTAACAAATTAAATATATAATATGAAATTGAATAATTTAATTAATTTAATTCTTATAAATTGTCCTGTTACCCAAATAAAATAAAAGAGTAGAGTATTTTAACTATTTTTGACATTCTAGACCCAATGACGAGATCCGTTCTACAAGATGGAACCCTAAAAAATTAAGACATGTAAAATATAAAATTATCATTTTACCCTCAGTGATGCCTGAAGCCAAATGGAAGTCTCATAGGGTTTAAATCGACTTTATTCAACGTTTCAGACCCAATGATAAGGTCCATATTATCAATTAGGTATTGAAAAATAAGATACATGAAAGCACTACTTTATTAAATTACGCCTAATAGTATGATTTAACGAAAATAAGACTTGTCCTAAGAAATTAGGATTCACAGGGTCTAAAAATAAACTAAGAACACCAAATAGGTGGTAATTTAAATTAAATGTGGAATTAATTAAATTCTTCATAAAGTTTTCTTAGGAACTACAAGGGAAAAGGGAAGGCACGTCAATGGGCCAACCCCGAGGACAAAGGTAAGTAATCCTGTACCTTGAAGTGGAGGTTTTAACTCCATGAATTCTTAAATATTTTAAGTTTAAAATTCTAGTATTTATATGACTCATGATTTAAATGTGTTATTGCTTCCACTTTAAAATTCTATCTTGACATGCAAGTTAACTTGTTCATATTGCTGACTTTCTGTAAGTTTGTATTCCAGCATGTCTATGTTAAATTCTAAATTTTATTAAATGGCTCTCTAAAAGTAATGTCTTTCATTCTAGCTATGTTTTAAATATTCCTGAATATTTTGATTAAGTACTTTGAAGCTCATGTCTTAAATGTTCTAAATGTTATATTCCAAGTATTTGAAGACTTTGTTAAAAATTCATGAAAGTCATGTTTTAAATGCTCTTGAAAAGTATCTATTTGAAGAAGTCATGTTTTAATACTCTTGAAAAACATCTATTTGAAAAATATATGTTTTAAATACTTTTAAAAAGTAACTTTTGGGAGGTTATGTTCAAATGCTTTTTAATAGCATCTATTTATAAAGAAATGTTTTTAAATACCTCTAGTTTGTGAAGTGGTAATGCAAGATAATCATGTATAAGCACTACAAGCTCGTAAGGCCCTTTGGGAGTAACATACGAGAAAAATTTCGGTAGAAGGTTTATCCCCTAAGCATGAGATATCTCCATGAGAAGTAAAACTAGACTCCGGTTCGAAACGAATTCTTTTGTTAAAAAGTGAAAAGATGTTATGTTCAGAAATGGCAGAAGGTTTATCCTCTATTTTTCTAGATGTGATTACATGTTCTGATTTCATGAAGAAAAGATTCATGTTTTCATAAGTGATGGTAGAAGCTTTTCAAACCCCCATTTACATGAGAAGGGTTTTTAAATAAATGGCCCAGCTTTTAAAATGACAAAGGGTCATGCCCTCTTATTTATGAGAAAAGGATTTTATTCATCCTGCCAATGCTAATGAGTAAATGATTTAAACTCTTTTGGTCACCAATTGGCCACTATGTACGTGTTTACAAGTTTTCCACTACATATTACATGCCTCACTCGAATGTTTTAAATGCTTCATGTTACATGTTTTTGAAGATTCTTGTACACTGTATACATGGAATAACTATTTTACTCGAATGCTTTAAATGCTTCGTGTTACATGTTTTTGAAGAATTCTATTTATCACGACCCAAAACTCACCTAATGGGGATTAAGGGTTCGTGATTGGCCACTAAGGCCTCTCTATGATCATAACATCATTCTAATTACCATTTAGTCAATCGCAGCGGAATAAATTTTTCTCTTTTCACATTCACAAGGTAAGCTACACAACTTGACCAATCAATTAAATATCATCACTGAAGGATATAACTTCCAAGTCAAAGAGCAGTATAACATCATACAATCTTAATACACAATATCAAAAAAACTATCTAGTCTATCTTCGGTCAAGGACTCATCAATGATCATAACATCATTCTAATTACCATTTAGTCAATCGCAGCGGAATAAATTTTTCTCTTCTCACATCCACAAAGTAAGCTACATACCTCGACCAGTCAATTAAATATCATCATTGAAGGATATAACTTTCAAGTCAAAGAGCAGTATAACATTATACAATCTTAATATACAATATCAAAAAAACTATCTAGTTTATCTTCGGTCAAAGACTCATAAAAAAGAACTTGTTTCATCACTTAAGCACTTATCCTGCATCACCTAAAAGCAAGTTTTTCTAGTCCTCACCTGAAAACATGGTAAACATTTGTAATGAGCTCAAGGGCTCCGTGAGTATTCCATAACATGCCAAGGATTTCAAAACTACTATGTAGTTTTATTCTGAAATGTCTATACTCATATAGTATTAGAATATGTCATATCAAAATACAATAGATCAGAGGATAGTATCAAAGTCATTTTTAATAGATCTCAGTTCAATCACAGTCGTAAATCAATCATCGATAACATAACTCAATCATAATAATAATTCAATAACATAGTTCGATAACAATGGTTAATATTGTAATTCAATCATAATTATGGTTTAAAGTCGTGTTCAATAGTCATAGTTCAAATCAATATCATGGTTCAATCATAGTTCGATAACATATTTTGATAATAATTACATAGTTTTGATAATCAAAATCGTAGTTCAATAGTTCTTAGTTCGATGATTCAAAGTTCAATCGTAGTTCATATTCGATATTCATAAAAGTTCAAAGCATTAAAATTCCTCTTCTATGGCTAACAAATTAGAATCTCACTGACTGAGATCGATACTCGATAAGACTAGTTCGATAATGCCATTTTGGACGGCTCACCACCAATATGCCTAGTAGTTAAGGTTCGATAAAGTCACAATCTAATCAATAGTGACCAATCATAGAAAGGTGTCTCATTCGAAACATTAAAATCATATCCAAAACAAATAACATCAATAGCAATCTCAGTTATTCAAATAAGAGTTCCATATTTAGCCTTTAGTCAAAACAATTCAGAGATCGGTGAGGAAACTGTATAGTGTCATAAATATCTTACAAAACATTTTCTTGAATCAAAGGAAAGACAATATAGATATCAATGGATCATTTAAAACATATACTAGGTACAATGTATCTGTTAACAAAGTTATAAGGAAATGACAATATATATCGATAAGTCATTTAAAGTGATATCAAATGAAAGGCAACTATTTTCAAGTCATAAAAGAGTTCGATATTTATATCTGTAATGAAATCCACCTTATACATGGAATGAAATATTCACCTGAAGTCCCAAAAGCTTAATCCAAAAATCCTTCCTTTAAACGAAGGTCCCTATAATCACAATTCAAGGTCTTGTTACTTTCTGGTTTAAAGCATCACACAAGTCCACTGTTAACTTAGAGCTCTTTTTATTCCAATTACCATCTTCCTGTAGCTTTTTTAAGTCTTAAGGACGTGTTGGTCATTTTTTAGTTTGTTACCGAGTCTTATTTTCCCCAAAAGGATGTCACCGTTAGGTCCAAAGTGTCGAATATAATTAGTTTAGGCTTTTTTAGAACTAAATTTGCATACCTATATTTTATTTTAAGCTTAGGGGCATTTTCATAATTTTATGCTTTATGTGTCATATTTTTTGGTACTTCGTTTACTGAAATGGACTCTATTGTTGAGTCCGGATTGTCCAAAATAGTCAAGATGGACTGCCTTTTATATTCAATTGACCTCGGGTATCATTAGGGGTAAAATAATAATTTTATATTTTACGTGTCTTAATTTTTTGGGACTTAATCTCACAAATTGGACTCAGCCATTGAGTCCGGAATACCCAAAAACATTGGGTTACACTATCTTTTTATTTTATTCAGACAATGGGACAATTTACTATAATTTAAATTTATTTAATTTTATTATTTTATATTATATATTTATTTAGCTGCTATTTTAACCAGGTGCCTTAGTGGCACAGTGGTTCACATATGTGGGTTAAGTCTCACACATGCACACAGTCAGTGGTACGAAACCCACTGACCACAGCTTCTATATTTGTTTTTTTTTTTTTTTTTTATTTTTCCTTTACCAAATAGCAGACAAAGGGTCTTAACACGGATAGGGTATCCCAACCTCGCGTGGGATATTAAATCATTTTCTTTAACCTTGTAACCAAACGATCCAAATTCTGTTTTAAATTAAACCAAAACTGTGTCGTTTTGAAGTAACCGTAATTGGGCTTGGGCGGGTTCCGACCCGAACCTGACGCCGATCCGGTGATCCTACCCTCACTTTTCTTATTCTCCGGCGAGGGTTCTGGTGTCTTCCCCGGTGCCGGCGACTATCTCTGGTGGAATTCTGGCAAGACACGGGATTCGAACCCTAATTCTATGAAGATTCCATTTATTGTTTTAGTTTTTCACCTAGTTTCTTCCTTAGGCTCGAAATAGGGCATCACAATCGAGCTCTAGTGAGGGCCCGACTTTCCGGTGAGTGTATTACTTCCTATTTTGTGTTGTTTTAAACATTTATTTTTCTTCTTTTTTCTTCCTATTTGCTTCTAGGAGTTAGGGGAACACTTTCCCGATCCCAAAAGAAAGTGAATCTATCAAAATTTCCACTACCCGAATTATCTACCCTACTTATAACTTGCTATTTCTACCTCGCTCTTTAGCCAAATTGGTTGGTTCAACTTGATTTAGGATATATTTCTAACCTAGATTAAGGCCCTATGCTTATTTTATTTTGGTATCGCTTGAGAAAACTCAGTTTTGTGAAGCTTCAATAATGGCGGCTGAGGTTTGCATACATGGTTCTAGGGTCCCTCGAATCCATTTTTATCTTCTAAGTAACTTAAAAACATCATACAAACTAAATAAAACCAAAAACAAAGAAAGATCTCACCTGTTTAAGCTTGCACCTTAAGTTTCCTTCTTTCTCTCTCTACTCCTTCTTCTTCTTCTCTACTTCACTCTCTCTCTAAACTCACATGCACAAACTCACTTTTTGTTATACGCACATCAGACCCATATATATATATACACACACACACACACACATATACACATATATTTTACATCATGCTTAGGTGTTGCGTGTGTTATGATTGGTTGTGTTGGGTGGTGGGCTTTTATATGACACACACACACACACATACACAAAAATATTTTTATATATATGTATATATATCTAGTGAGATATATGGCACAAATGTGCTTGCAGCCCAAGTGGCTTATTTTTTGGATATAAGTTTGATGCTGCACTTTTCAACTCGCAATAAGTGTGGGCTCCGTGACCTGTAGAACACTCAGAAAGATGATCAGAGGACCACCGGATTGGCTCCGGCGGTAGCCACTCCGATGCTTAAGTAAGTAAACTGAATTGAAAAGACTGTATTGAAAGCCAAAGAATGAGCATGCAAATAAAGCGTACCTTTAGGGTTTGATTTATAGACCGTGGCCTTCCTAAGTTGATTAGGATTTAGAGCCACGAATATAGGGATTTGATCATTGGAGATTGCAGTTACCTTGTGGAGTATTGCATATAGACATTCATAGATGGTAGTTTCCGTGTTGAAGACTGTTTTCTTATTCCCTACTCGGCAACCGCTAAGGCGGTGACAAGGTCTGGAGTGTTGGTCTGGATCCTGTAATTAACTCTGAGATCCTTATCTGGATATATATGTGCTCTGGAGGCATATGCTTGGCCACTTCCGATCTTTTATCCTTTTCTGAATGTTCGAGCGCTTAGCCATTGGCTGAGCGTGAGCTGAGTTAGCCGAGCGTGAGTTGGATTCATAGGCATACGTGTCAAGTGCTGATTGGCCTGCTCTTTTATGGTATATCAGTTACTCCCCCCCCCCCAAGTCCTAGTTTGATGCTAACAAGCAACTAGGGCTAAGCCTTTTTCGGAGAGTCGTGTATCCTGCCTGTTCGCCTTTCAAGGCAACTGTTGGGGCGTCATTTATTGTGCAGCCGGAGATTGGGTCTTTTCAAGGCCATCATTGTACTGGGCCGATGGTTGGGTTTCTCGAAGTTATCATTGCACCGAACCGTCATGGCGTTTGGGCTTGGTGGGTCCCTTCTGATACTGCGCTTATAAATACAGGGTGAGATTTGAAATGACCTTTTCCCCGTCATTTTCACTGTGCTAGAAGATCTTGTCCGCCATTGTTGGTTTGTGCGACCTCGAAGAACACTGGTTTTTTGAGGCTCTGGTCTAGAATAAGTTCGACCGATCTTTCCTCTTCTTTTGCTTCTTCCTCTTTAAGTCCGGGAGTAATGTCTACTCCTCTTGAATCCTCAAAGTGAGTGAGGGGGTAGGAAATCCCTCTGAGATGGCTATGCCGCCTTCTGTAGAGAATGTAGGTGACCTTGCCCCCGAAGATGCTGAGGAGAGGCCTGTTGAGCCTCCCCCTAGTCTTGAGACTAGGATAGTCGATACCTTCATAGAGCCCCGAGACAGGGCTGGGGAAACCTCTGGTAGGTCTTCCCATAGAGAAAAGGGACGACAGTGTTGTTACTCAGAGCCTGCTGAACGAAGTGGAGGGTGAAGTATAAATTTCCCTCAAATGTGACCTGCAGAGTACCAGGCCCAATGGATGATCCCCATAATGTTGAAGCTGGGGAGATATGTGTTTATCTTGCCTAGTTTGAAATGGGTTTGAGACTTCCGTTGCCTGATTTAGTTAGGCAATTCTTCTGTTGGTATAAGCTCTGCCTTGCCGACCTTAATCTCAATAGTTGGCAGCAACTTTTAGGGTTTGTAGTGTTAGGGCATAAAAATGAGGTAGATGTGTCCATGGATCTGATCCTTAGTAATATGGATCTAAAGTTTAAGAAGGCAAAAGGCCTTTTTTACATGTCCTTTGAGAAGGGGTTCCGACCCCTGTCTTCCGTTCCCACTTCTAATAAAACATGGAAGAAGTGGTACTTCTTTGTTGGAGGAGGATCGGAGCATGTAGACTTCCAGGATGGTGATGTCTCGATATTCCCTCGTACCACGGGTCATAAGGGTAAGGCTTATTTCTTTAGGTTTGTTTTAGCTTCGATGTGCCTTCCGAACTGATAATCTAATATTCCATTTCTTGTTTATATGCAGTCAAGAGTGCTTGGAGGAGATCTGAGTTTATAAACGCGTTCCAAGATCAGTACCACGTGCTGCTTTCGACTTCCAACCGGGCTCACATTGTTATTGTTACTCCGGAGAACTTGATGGCTGCTCGTAATGAAGAGCTCAAGAAAAGGTTGACGTCGAAATGGGCAGAGGCAGAAGCCCAAGCGGCGGGGGAGGCTTCCTCCCAAGTTGAGCCTGAGCCTCCTCTGTAAGTAAAAAGGAGGAGGTTGATTTCTGGCTCTCCCGAGCCACCTCCTACCGAGGCCGAGAAGGAGGCCGAACCTGCCGTTCCTGTCTCTGCCGTTCCTCCTGCCCCTTCCATTCCGAGCAGAAGGACTAGGAAGGGGAAGGCACCTACTGTACCGTCCGAGCCGTCTGATGAGCCGGACTACCAAATTGCCAAGAAGGCTTTTGACCAGATATGGGCCCAAGGCCCTCATCGGTACAGGGGGGATAACCCTGCAAAGTTGATGAATGGGATGATGAATCTCCAGATGAAGGTAACTTCTGAAGCTTTTCTTGTCCTTTCTGTTTGCTTGATTGTTCAATCTAACTTGTCTATCTTGCATTGTGCAGAGCATGCCCAATTTAGCTGCGCTGATGGTGACTCCCATGAGCCTTGAGGAGGTTGATAAGCTGAAGGCCGACCTGGACGAAGTGAGGTTGGAGCTTGGGATAGCTCAATCCAAGGTTCAGGCTGCCGAGGAGAGTCTGAAGGAAGCTAGCACCAATCTTGCCGTGGCAGAGTCTGAAAAGGACATCTATGCTCGGCAGGTTGTAGGACTTCAGGCGGAGTTGGTCAACCTCCAAAGTACCTTTGATCGGAAGGTTCAGGAGACAGTTGACCATGCCAAGACTGAGACGGAATTGAGAGAGGAAGTTGACCAGATGGGTGATGACCTGATCCAGTTTGGTTTTGAGAGCTTCCGAACTAGATTCCTGGCTAAGTTCCCAGACTTTGACGTGTCGTCAATCGTTGCTCCTGGACCTGCCTCGTCTGGTGCTGGTCCGAGCAAGAAGGCTGCGACTACCGACCTTCCTTCGGCGGAGGATCATGGCCCTTCGAATAAGGCTTGAGGCTTTATCAGCTTTTATTTTTCTTTGTTTTTGCCAATCCTTTTTGATGTAATAAAATACCTTCTTGATCAGTAAAATTGACTTTTCTTCAGATTCTTCTTGTGTTATTGCCTTTTGTGAAATTTGTTGCGAGTATAGCTGTTCTGAGCCCATTGCATGTCAGATCAACTGTCCACTAGTTAATAGTTGCCTTCCGAGCTTCGATACACACAGAGTGGGAGCAAACTCTGTAGAGTTCTGAAGTAGATTGCTCTGAACCAAAGACTTGTGAAAATAACCAGGCAGCTTGTGCTCATCATTACGATGACCGACACTGCTGTTTCTGAGCCCTTAGGATCAGGATATATCAGAACTGTTGGCCTTTGTCATATGAATGGCCTGTCATAAAATAGATAAGACTGGAGGGTCTGTATACTGGATAGGAGGCTTATGCATTTAGACTTTCCCCCCCCTTCTTTACTAATTCAAAAGCTTCAGTGCTGGACTGTGATTTTTTGTTCAAAGAGCTCTGTACCCTGTCTCTTGGTATATTAAAGAGGCAGGTTTAATGCACCGTTTATTTATACGATTGTCGTTTGGGATTTCGAGGCCAACCCCTCTTTTAACCGTCGCGACGGTTCAGTTTGGTGGCTTTTAGACTTCAAGGGTCTATATATATGGAAACGAGGGCATACGGTTGCGCCCAATCCTCTTGTTCCCAAATTGTTCCCTCGTAGGAGAAACTTTAGATGTTGCCGAAAATTTGTCGTTCGCCCGGAGATGATTGACGATTCCTCGTCTGAGTTAGGAATGATTAAACTGTGGCCGAGAGTTAACCCTCCCCCTGATTCAGTCTCCAAGGAAGGATTAAAGGAGGCACAAGTCCTCTTGTCCATCTTGGCATCCGATCGAGATTCCTTCGATTGGTGGTGGACCCTCCTTGATTCAACCGAGGCTTGGAGCGTTGGTGATGAAGACGAAGGTGGGATGCCTCATTTTCTTCGTGTCTTGGCAGAGACCCTTGCTAAAATCGGCTGGGATGTTATGCCGGATTTGAGGGAAATGAAGGTGGAGAATGGAGGTCTCCTAAGACCCAGAGCCCTCATCATCCATTGGTATCGAGACCAGTGATAGTGATGATGAAATGGCCTAGGTGCTTCTTGATGCAGATTGGGGTTCCGGGTTCCTTCCTTTCAAATAGAAGTAGACGGCAGCGGTAATGAAGGTTGGAACTTGGGGCCTCTTTCCTGTTCGAGGAAGAAAGCCATGATGTTGTAGATCGTAGTGATATAGTAGCTTCTGTAGTAGCCTATGTAATGATGTCTTTGTTGTAGCCTCTATTTTATTTCCAGTCTTTTTGTACTGATGTAAACTTTTATGAATCATCAATAAAATTGATCTCTTTTTCCTCAATTTTGATGTTCTTTTTTATTTGAATGTGCTTTTCTGAGTTAGAACACCCTCTTGTGCACTTCTGATAAATAAATCTTCTGTATGTCTTAAGAGTAGATCAAAGAAACTTTGCACCAAACTTGAAGTCTTGAACCAATATTCTTTAAATCTGCTCGGCACTTGTAGTGTTTGTTTCTTGTCGGTAGATAAGCCAAATAATCTAAATATCAGCTTTGAGGTGTTCCAATCTGGGAGACTTGTGTGGATTTTGGTTGCAGACGCTTAGAACTTCCGCCTTTGGATGGACTGGATCATAGAGTCTGCATATTGAAGATGGACCAGGCTTGGAGGGCCTGTACATTATAGACGGACCAAGTCCTAAGACTTGTGCATTATGGATGGACGAAGCTCTGGAGGCTTGTGCATTAAAGATGGACCAAGCACTAGGACTTGTGCATTATAGATGCACCAGGCTCTAGAGGCCCGTGCATTAAAGATGGACCAAGCATTAGGACTTGTGCATTATAGATGGACCAAGTACTAAGACTTGTACATTATGGACCAGGCTTTGGAGGCCTGTGCACTATAGATGGACCAAGTTCTAAGACTTGTACATTATGGACCAGGCTCTAGAGGCTTGTGCATTAAAAGATGGACCAAGTACTAAGACTTGTACATTATGGACCAGGCTCTAGAGGCCTGTGCATTAAAAGATGGACCAAGTACTAAGACTTGTACATTATGGACCAGGCTCTAGAGGCCTGTGTATTAAAAGATGGACCAAGTACTAAGACTTGTACATTATGGACCAGGCTCTAGAGGCCTGTGCACTATAGATGGACCAAGTCCTAAGACTTGTGCATTATGGACGGACCAGGCTCTGGAGGCCTGTGCATTAAAGATGGACCAAGTACTAAGACTTGTACATTATGAACCAAGCTCTAGAGGCCTGTGCATTAAAAGATGGACCAAGTACTAAGACTTGTACATTATGGACCAGGCTCTGAAGGCCTGTGCATTAAAAGATGAACATTTTTTGGAAGCATTAAAAGGAAAGAAACATCTCTTATTGATAATAATTCCGTAATTATTCCATGTTCCATGGCCTCGGAATAGGCTTCCTAGTCATGTCTTCTAGCCAGTAGGTGGTAGGCCGAACAACCTTCGTCACTCTGTAGGGGCCTTCCCAATTTGGTGACAACTTTCCCATAGTGGGATCCTTGGTGTTTTGAAAGACTTTTCTTAAGACAAGGTTTCCGACTTAAAAGCTGACCGTCTTGAGTCCCACCTTGGATTTGTTAACCATTCTCTACTGATAGGCTTCCATCCTGATGCTGGCTTGATCCCTTCTTTCTTCAAGCAAATCCAAATTTTTCATTAGCTGCTGATCATTGGATTCTTGCTCAAAGGCTTCAGTCCTCAGGGTTAGCATACCGATCTCAACCGGAATTACTGCCTCTGTACCATAGGCCAGTGAGAAGGGAGTTTCAGAGGTGGGAGTTCTTCTGGTCGTTCTGTAGGCCCAAAGAACTCCAGGGAGTTCCTCTGCCCACTTCCCTTTGGCCTGCTCCAACCTTTTCTTTAATCCATCAAGGATCGTTCGGTTGGTGACCTTTGCTTACCCATTCGCTTGTGGATGGCCTGGAGAGGCAAAGTGTTGCCTAATGTTGAGGTTTTTACAGAATTTATTGAAGCCTTTACTAGTGAACTGCGTCCCATTGTCAGAGATAATCACACGTGGTATGTCGAACCTGCAAACAATGTTCTTCCAAGTGAAGCTCTCAACTTCTTTTTCTGTGATATGTGTTAGAGGTTCAGCTTCGGCCCACTTAGAGAAGTAGTCGATGGCTACCAAGAGGTACTTCCTGCTCGGTGGTGCCTTTGGTAATGGACCCACGATGTCCATCCCCCATTGAGCAAAGGGCCAAGGGCTTGGAATCGGGATGAGCTCGTGATGAGGCTCGTGTTGGTATGGGGCAAACCTTTGGCATTTATCGCACTTCTGGACATACTCCTTAGCCTGCCTTAGCATGCTTGGCCAGTAATAGCCTTGAGACAGAGCTCGGTGAGCTATAGTTCTGCCTCTATTATGATTCCCGCAAATTCCTTCGTGTATTTCAGCCAAAACATAATGTGATTCTTCTGGAGCTAAGCATTTTAACAGAGGTTGAGAGTACGACCTTCTGTACAGCTTGTTGTTCAGGATCAGGTACCGAGCCACTCTGATTCGGATTCTCCTGGCTTTGTTTTTGTCTTCTAGGAGGAGCCCGGATTGTAAGTACTGGAGGATTGGAGTCATCCAGCTCTGGGGCTGTTCAGCAATTTGAGCAACTTGGGCTTCCTCTATGCTAGGTCCTGGCTGATAGGAGATTTTTATTGTGGAGTTTGCTTCAGACTTTAGGCGGGACGCCATGTTAGCCAAAGCATTTACTCTGCAGTTCTAGCTTCTTTCAATTTTCTGGATAGTGAATGTCTAGAAGGAATGCTTTAAGTGGTTCACCAGTTCGGAGTACCGAAGCATCCTATCATCTTTAATGGAGAACTCTCCCAAGAGTTAGCTTACCACCAGTTGGGAGTCTGAGAAGACTTTTAGGTTCTGAACCTCGCATTCCAGGGCCAACTTGATGCCTAAGATTAGGGCTTCATATTCTGCTTCATTGTTGGAAGCTTTGAATCCCAAGTTGACTACTTTTTTTGATGTGAGCCCATCAGGGGACTGTAGTACCAAGCCTACTCCTGAGCCTTGATCAGTCGACGATCCATCGATGTAGAGCAGCCAGGTTCCTAAAGTTTCGTTGAACTGTGCCTTGTCTTGAAGTGCCGGGGTGAACTCGACAACAAAATCAGCCAAGGCCTGTCCTTTGATGGAATTTTGAGGCACATATGATATGTCAAATTCCCCTAGCTCCACAGACCACTTCACTAATCTTCCTGATACCTCAGGTTTCCTCAGTATTGACTTCAAAGGATAGGCAGTTGGGATTTCAATTGGATAGGCTTGGAAATAAGGTCGGAGCTTCTGAGCTGATATGACCAAGGCGAAGGCTAGCTTTTCTACTTCTGGATATCTCTTTTCTGTGTCAAGCAGTGCCCTACTGATATAGAATATGGGCCTCTGTACTCCTCTGTCCTGTCTGACTAATGCGGAGCTGACTGCGTTCTCAGAGACTACAAGGTACAAGAGTAGCTTTTCTCCTTGTACTAGTTTTGACAGAAGTTCTGGAGAGGCTAGATACTCCTTTAGTTCTTGAAAAGCTTTCTCGCATTCTTCCTTCTACTGTAGAGCTTTGTTGCCCTTCAAAGCTTTGAAGAAAGGTAGGCAGCGATCAGTGGACTTGGAGATAAATCAGCTTAGTGCCGCGATTCTGCCATTCAGTGCCTGAATGTCCTTTCTGGTTTTTGGTGACTTCATTCCAATCAGAGCTTAGATCTGAGTGAGGTCCGCTTCGATACCCCTCTGAGAGACAATGTATCCCAAGAATTTTCCCTTCGTCACCCCGAAGGTACATTTCGAGGGGTTGAGCTTCATCTTGTGCTGCCTTAGGATTTCAAAGGTCTGGGCTAAGTGCTGAAGGTGACTACCTTTCTGCAGAATTTTGACCAGCATATCGTCAATGTATACCTCCATGGTATTGCCGAGCAGCGGGCTGAACATCTTGTTCACCAACCGCTGGTATGTGGCTCCAACGTTCTTCAAACCGAAAGGCATTACTCTGTAGCAGTAGAGCCTTCGTTCGGTTATGAAGGCTGTCTTCTCTTGGTCTGGAGGGTACATCTGAATTTGGTTGTACCCAGAGTAGGCATCCATGAAACTCATGAGCTCGTGCCCCGCAGTGGCGTCAACCAGTTGATTTGTCCTTGGCAGTGGAAAGCTGTCTTTAGGGCACGCCTTATTGAGGTCTGTATAATCAACGCAGACCCTCCACTTGCCATTTTTCTTCTTGACCAAGATGGGTGTTGGCTAGCCACTCGAGGTAAAACACTTCTCGTATCATCCTGGCTTCAAGCAGCCTCTGGACTTCTTCATTTATAATCTGATGCCGTTCAAGAGCAATCGGCCTTCTCTTCTGTCTAACTGGTGGGTGATCTGGATCTACCATCAGTTTGTGAGTTATGAGGTTAAGATCTATACCCTCCATGTCTTTGGTTTCCCAAGCAAATATAGAGAGGTTGTCTTTCAGAAACCTGACTATCTTCTCCTGCTCGGTGTGCGTTAGATCTGGGCCGATGTACAAATAACGCCCCTCTGATTCTTAACAGAACAACACTTTAATGGGCTCGCCAACGAGTTTGGCTCGATTGTCTCATCCCCTTGGGCTCAGGGGTTCTTCAATGCTGGATGGGCAATCTTCCACCTCGAGAGTGTGGGTGAGAACTGGATCTGTACAGTCCCGAGTGTACTGTAATTGCTATTTGGTGGCCTTCTCCTTGAGTGCAATGGCATGGCACTCTCGAGAAGTTGGTTGGCATCCCCTCACCGCATAAACATTCTGGTTGTGAACGTACTTCAGACATTGATGGAGGGTCGAGGTGACCGCCCCTATCTGATGCAACCATGGTCTCCCAATTATGACGTTGTAGAGAGATTTCATATTCAACACCATGTACTCTGAGATGGTGGTCTTCTGCCCTTCTCCCTCTCCCACAGTAGTAGGAAGGTCGATTCTTCCCAGTGGGGTACTAAGATTGCCATCAAAGGCTGCCATCACGGCAGTGGTAGGCTTGATGCTGTCATGGTCCATCCCCATCTGTTTGAGTGGCTCATGGAACAGTATATTGATGGAGCTGCCAGTATCGACCAGGACTCTCCTGATCTCAAAGTTGGCTATTTTGAGAGTGATGACGAGGGCATCACTATGATGGCAGTGTACCCCTACGAGGTCCTGTTCAGTGAATTGGATCTCCTGGTGCTGGCTTGAGCCTCTTTTCAACGTTGGAGATCTGCAATACGTCCGGGCAGCTCTGGCCTCCCGAGCATATCTCTTTCTCGCCTTGCTTGACATTCTTGTAATAGGAAAGTCGGCATGAAGGACGTAAATAACATGGTCGTTCTGTCTCTGGGGCTCGTTTCGTCCTTCCCTATGCTCCTATCTCTGCTCGGGCCTCTAATCTGGCCGTTGTTGAGGCTTGTCTTCTTGGGGGTTCTACCTTCCATCTTGCTTGACGAACTCCCGAAGACGCCCCTTCTTTATGAGTTGCTCTATCTCATACCGGAGGGTCCTGCATGAGTTAGTCATATGTCCATGATCTTTATGGAAATTACAATACTTACTTTGGTCTCGAAGATTGGGATCTCCTTTGATTGGTTCCGGCCACCTCAGGTTTTCCCGATCTCGAATCTGCCGGAGTACCTGGTTAGGTGTAGTGTTCAATGGGGTGAAGTTAGTGAACTCCCTTGGTCCAGAATTGTATACAGCTCTGGGTGCTGTTCTCTTCTCTGGACTCCTGGCCCTCTTCTTGTCGGAGTCTCTTCTGTGGTCCTCCTTCTTGTGATCGTCCCTCTTTGGATTATTCCTCTAGGTCTGATCTTTGCCCTTCTGGGATATGCGGTTGGCTTCTTCCAAGTTGATATACTTTCTGGCCCGATCCATTAATGCCGCCATGTCGGCTGGAGGGCTCTTTGTCAAGGAGTCTCTGAAGCCACTGTGAGCAAGTCCAGCAGTTAAGGCAGTTACAAGGAATTTTGGGCTTCAATCAGTGATCTCCGTGAGTTCAGCATTGAAGCGCACAATGTAGGCTTTGAGGGACTCCTCCTTAGTCTGCTTGACATTTAACAGGAATTCTGGTTCCCTTCTGAGCCTTCTGTTGGTCATAAACCTGTCTAGGAATTGTCTACCGAGCTCATAGAAGCTGGTAATTGAGTTCGGAGGGAGGTTATGGAACCATTTCAGAGCAGTTCCCTTCAAGCTGGTAATGAAAGTCCGGCACATAAAAGCGTCAAAGGCCCCGTGGAGGGCCATCGTATGCTGGTAGTGCGAGAGATGATCTCCTGGATCTCCAGACCCATCGTACAGGGTGAACTTGGGCACCATGAACTTTCTGGGCCTTTCTTCTAACATGATGGCATGAATGAATGGGGTGGCCAGTCTTCCGAGCAGCCTGGCCAACTCGTCTTGCTCTGGAGGGTTTTGGGCACCTCTCAAAGCAATTGTTCGGTCCATAGACTCAGTGATTTCTTCTACCCTCCGCGGGTCTCTGAATTTGACATCTTGTGAAACCTGCCTGACAGCCTCGGCTTCAGGGTAGTCGGGTTGAGTACGTCCCTCGGACGGAATAGGGTTCCGAACAGGAGGGATTGGTGCTTGCATGTGGATAAGGCTCCTGTGGTGCCGGATGTGCTCCTGAAGCCCTTGGAGTTGGGGCTCGAGTAGTGCTCCGGTAATGGACGTTAGGGACGAAGGCTGACGTTCCCCAGCCTGGAGCTGCTGATGGCTGTGGATCTCTTTTAACACGGGCAACACCCTGGGGGTGCCCAGGCTGGTTATTTGGAGCCTGCTCGTGGGGCTCTTCATTCTCAATGTTAATAGGGGGTTGTGTTCCCGCAGCAATGTTGACCAGCGGGTTAGGAGGGTTTGTTCCTTGATTTTGTGTGAGCGTTGCCAGTGTTCTAGTGATGGCAAGCAATTGTTCCTGCACCAGTTCATTGTGTCATTAGATCGATTCGTTCTCTTGTCGCATGGGATCAACCGTTGGCCCCCTTGCTCGTGGAGCAAGCGGCCGACATTGAGAGCTTTGCGGATTCTGAGTATTCTGTCGCGGTAGGAGATTTGGGGCCATAGTTTTCCGGTGAGGAAAGAGATGAGTTTGTAAATAGAGCACTTGGAGATTAGTCGTTCCCACAGACAGCGCCAAACTGATGCTGCACTTTTCGACTCACAATAAGTGTGGGCTCCGTGACCTGTAGAACACTCAGAAAGATGATCAGAGGACCACCGGATTGGCTCCGACGGTAGCCGCTCCGATGCTTAAGTAAGTAAACTGAATTGAAAAGACTGTATTGAAAGCCAAAGAATGAGCATGCAAATAAAGCGTACCTTTAGGGTTTGATTTATAGACCGTGGCCTTCCTAAGTTGATTAGGATTCGGAGCCATGAATATAGGGATTTGATCATCGAAGATTGCAGTTACCTTGTGGAGTATTGCATAGAGATAATCATAGATGGTAGTTTCCGTGTTGAAGACTGTTTTCTTATTCCCTGCTCGGCAACTGCTAAGGCGGTGACGAGGTCTGGAGTGTTGGTCTGGATCCTGTAATTAACTCTGAGATCTTTATCTGGATATATATGTGCTCTGGAGGCATATGCTTGGCCACTTTCGATCTTTTGTCCTGTTCTGAATGTTCAAGCGCTTAGCCATTGGCTGAGCGTGAGCAGAATTAGCCGAGCGTGAGTTGGATTCATAGGCATACGTGTCAAGTGCTGATTGGCCTACTCTTTTATGATATATCAAAGTTTTTCCCACATTTTTGGTCTTGGGATCAAATCCCTTATCCAACACTTTTGGCCCTTTTTCAAATCCTTTTCCTTTATGCCTTGTTTGGCATTATCCCATTTCCCCCTTTTGCTTTATTTCCATTTTTTTTTCCTTCTCATCTACTTGTATTTTTTTTTTTTTGTAGTCTTTATTATCTCGGTTTAATTTTTCATAACTTTTCATTTTGTTTCGTAAAGTCTCTAATATTAAATTAGTGACTTAATTCCCGGTAATCGTGTTGGGGTGTTATATTCTCCCCTCCTTAAAAGAATTTTGTCCTCAAAACTTGAGTTAACTAAGAATGCGTAGTATACTCCTCACTATATTAATGCCATAGTAACTTAATAATCAACAATTCAAAAGTAAGATTTTACCTCAAGTCTTTTTGTTAAGGGCGGGACAATTATTGATTAGCTGATAGAGTCGTGGTTGTCCCCATTTTTATGGGCAGTCTTTCACTACGTGCATTTTTTTTCCACATCTGAAGCACGCTCGTGTGTTCCATCAAACATTGGTCATCTTTGTGGAGACCTCCACATCGCTGACACTTGTCTGGCTTATCTTGATTCGGCTCCTTTGCCTGGCCCTTTGAAATTTCACATTTCTTGTTTAAATTCTCCCCAGTCCTCTTACTTGAACCTTCTCCGATTTTCTCAGCAAGGTAAGCCCTTTTTCTTTGGTTCAGATCTTTCATATATTCTTCGTTGTTCTTTTCTGCGATTAGGGCCATGTTCACTATCTCAAAATATGATTCAGACTAGAATAGTGAAATGCGATCATAAATGCTCCGTTTCAGTCCTTGCTCAAATTTCTTTGCCTTTTCACGCTTAACCTCTATCATATTTGGAGCAAAATGGGCTAACTCAATGAATTTGGCTTCGTATTCAACCACTGTCATGTTTCTTTTCTTCAATTCAATGAATTCCACCTTCTGCCCTTCACGAACACTCTTTGGAAAATACTTCTCATACAACAATTCCTTGAACCTCCCCCAAGCCAAGAACTGAACTCCCGTTGTGTAATTTCTTTTCACCAAGTTCCACCAACGCTTTGCTTCTCCTTATAGCCTAAAAGCATCAAGAGTGACCTTTTTATCCTCAAGACAATCTATCACCTCAAATATGTCCTCCATACACATCATCCAACTTTCAGCTTTATCTACTTTAGGAGCTCTAGCAAATGTAGGTGGCTGAAGTTTCATAAATCATTCTGTCTCGCTTGTTTGGTTTGTTTGGTTTACGTTGTTCCTTCTATTTTCCCTATTGTTCTATTAGCTCATTTCATAGACTAATTCATTTAGCGTTCGCTCAATTCTGCCAAATCTTTTATGGCATTCTTTTCACGGTTCGCGTTGGTCCTAGCCCTTATCCTATTGCCATCCTTCTATTTCACCTATATCCACAAACGAGATATTCAAAATTCTTTAATCATATTGTCATTAAAATGTATGCAAATTTATATCGTTAAATTACATATTCATAGAGCACATTCAATCATAGATTTCAATTTCATTCAGCCTATATTTTCACTCCTAAGTCATCAGCAATGGGTAACCTAATCAACTCTAAGAGTGGTTCGAATAATCACTTTCTATCCGTAATTGGGCTTGGGCTGGTTCCAACCCGAACCCGAGGCTAATCTGATGATCCAACCCTTACTGTTCTTCTTCTCCAACGAGGGTTCCGTTGTCTCCCCTGACGTTGGTGACTATCTCCCGTGGAATTTTGGCATGATTCTGACGGGATTCAACCCTTAATTCCATGAGGATTCCATTTCTAGTTTTAGTTTTTCACCTAGCTTTTTCCTTAGGCTCGAAATAGGGCATCACAATCAGGCTCCAATGAGGGCCCGACTTTCCAACGAGTGCATTTCTTCCTATTTTGTGTTGTTTTAAACATTAATTTTTCTTCTTTTTTCTTCCTAGTGAGATATATGGCACAAATGTGCTTGCAACCTAAATGGCTTATTTTTTGGATATAAGTTTTTCCCACATTTTTTGTCTTGGGATCAAATCCCTTGGCTAACACTTTTGACCCTTTTTTAAATCTTTTTCCCTTATGCCTTGCTTGGCATTATCCCATTTCCCCCATTTTGCTTTATTTCCATTTTTTTCCTTCTTGTCTACTTGTATTTTTATTTTTTTTTTATTTTTTTTTGTAGTCTTTATTATCTCGGTTTAATTTCCCGTAACCTTTTATTTTGTTTCATAAAATCTCTATTATTAAATTAGTGACATAATTCCTGTTAATCGGGTCGGGGTGTTATACTTATCATATATTTGAAGAAATAAGTACCTAGCCTGAATACCTTGAATGCTTCATGTTATCTATTTTTAAGAATCATGTATTCTATATCTGAAGTGTACGAACAATTAGTAGTGAATGTCTTTATGAACTCTCTTATAACTAATCCACTACCAGTTGAAAACCCATGACAAGGTACTGGAATTACTCACGAGCTTTTCATAAAGCTCAGATGGATTTGTTACATGTGACTCTTTCAGGTGATGAAGATGGTTGGGAGCCTTGCCCGTACTTAGAGAGAATGTTGGGAGCTCTGCACTTGACTTAGAAATTTTTGGGAATGTTAGGACCCATAGTTGGTCAACTTTTGTAGCAATGTAATTTTGGACAATTATGTAAGTAAGTCCCTAGGGACAATGGACATCTTATATGTATAATTTGTAAAAAATTTAGTAAGCTCTATATGTATGTGTATTGTGCCGTTCTGAAGAATGGCAGTCTCGAGCGGATGTGTGGAGAAAAGAAAACATTTTTCACGCTTTCGCAACTGCAATCTTGGCCGCACCACCGTCTGGCACCGCTACTTCTAGCCCACCCACCGGCCCCAAGGCTGAAGGGTGGCGGTCGCATCCTATTAATTAACACAGGTCGGGTCATTGGTCATGACAGTGGCTGGATAATGGCAACCATTAGAGACCTTCTAAGCTTTCTCTGTAATACCTCGACCCAATCAAGTGAAGATAATCATTATAATGATGGTTTTGTTGGGATTTAATATCTAATGGATTATTCGTTCTAAATTATGTTAAGTAGGCCATAAATATTAAGAATTTCTACACGAAAAAAATCTAGCAAGTTAAAGTGAAGTGAAAAATTGACGAAATTTAATCGCCAATGAAAATGGAGTATTTTTAATATAAACGAGAAATATGTAACATATTAAAAATAAAAGTTTAAGGCATAGAAATTAAACGTATGATATTAAAAAGTAAAGAAGGAATACGAAGTGGTTTTTAAAGCAATTAAGGTACAACTTAAAAATCTCATGAATGATGCCCAAAATGCCAAACAAGGCATAAGTAAGAAAAATGGGGAAAAATAAGGCAAAAGGGAGGCTAAGGGGCTTGAACCCTAGACCAAGAATAAAGAGAAACCAAAAGTCCAAAAAGAAAAACCACTTAGGTTACAAGCACGTTTGTGCTATATAATGCATAGGATATATACATATGTCCAATAAAAGTCTAAAAATTCAGCACACTCAAAATGAGGTGGCAGCACCCTATTGGCCACCGCCCTCCTCCACCAACTATCTTCCATGCGGCTATATGCACATATATATAAACATATATACAAGACCCAATGATGGTGTTCTATCTAAGGGAGGGGGTTGCGTGTGAAAGAAAGAATAATGAGTGTGTGCTGTGCAAACCAGGGTGCATGAGGAGCTGTCTGTGATGATGGAGTTGGGGCTATAATACTATGCATGTGTGCACAGTTGAACAGCCTTAAGTGTATGTATTTGTGCATAAGGGTTTCGGGTAGAGAGAGAATGTGAAGACAAAAGAAGGAACTGAAGAAGAAGAAGGGAGTTCATGCATGCTATAGGGCTGTTGAGGATTCAGTGACTTGAGGCAAGAAGAAAGAAATCACCATTGAAGGTAAAACCCTAACCCACTATATGTTTCTCTCTCTAGAAAATTATGTTAAAACCTATTGTTTAAAGGTCTAAATTTGCATGCATGCATATGATATTGAAAAAGGGAGAAAGATGGTTGAAAATGGCTTGGTTAAACTAGGAAGTGCCATAAAACTAGTTGATCCGAAATGGTGATAAATATTGCTTTTGTGTAACATTTGCCTTAAGCTTGAAAACATTCATATGGCTCGAAAGGGCACTAAACATAGGTCATATTGCAAGTTGAATCAATCAAAATGGTCAAGAGACCAAGGATAACTATGGAGTTGCAGGAACGACCATGTAAGGTTGAGTAGGTTGATATTAGGTTGAAAGGAAGGAAGGGAAATGCAGTCAGGGGGATTCGAACCCCTGACGCTTGTAAGCCAAGGGTTCTAAGCCATCCAAGGCTTCCACCGAGCCACTGAGGCATATGTGGTCACATTCTCACCCTAATAATATATAATATATTATAATAAATTAATTAATTAATTAATTTTTAAGATAATTCTCGATATCCGGATAAAGTAAGTGAATAGTGTTTTCTTTATGTTTTGGGTATTCTAGATCCAATGGTGGGGTCTGTTTTACGAGACGGGACTCCAAAAAATTTAGACACGTAAAATAAAAAATTACCAATTTGCACTTAATGATGTCCAAAGCCAAATTGGAAACTGTAAAAGCCTAAACTGACTTTCTTCGACATCCTAGACTCAATAGTAGAGTCTAAATTAGTGAAAGAGATACGTATAGTAACAAGGCATAAAATTTGACGAATAACATTAAAATGAAGACGTGTTTACTGATGTATAGGAAACTCAAAGGGAAAAGAGAAGGTCACGAGATACTGAACTAGAACACACTGAAAAGGTAAGTAAAGCCCAATCTCTTACATGTGGTTTTCCAAGCCATGTTCATTCTATTACTGCCAGATTTGTACTCGTACGTACCAAATGTTTATTGTTTCCACAATGTGATATTGTTTTATCTTATGGACGTTTATTGACTGATATATTATTGATCATTATATTGTACTATGCCTTGAAAGGCCTACTGTTATGCTTTTACTAAATGAATGATATTCCATCTTTATACAATCTTATAGAATCACGAATGATCATGGTATATTATGAATGTCAAATTGTGCTCAGTCACGATATCCATCCGATGCTATTTGAGTTGATAGGACCTACGAGTCGAGTCCATGAACGGACAAATGGAAAAAATGGCATACTTACGCACTGAGTTATAATGGCATTTTATTTGCACTGAGGTAAAGGGGGGTATGTCGGGCCCTAAAAGACCGAGGGTCTGCCAAGCCCTGAACAGAGTAAATATATCATTTATGTTTGACTGATATGCTTACATTTATTAGATTCATAGGATGTTGTCATTCCCTATGGATAATCTTATGTTGACAGTTCACTCATTGATTGTAATTGATTGCTATTGATTCATTATGGCAGTACTTTTATGTCAACTAATTTCTACTGAGCTTTTCCATGTTCATGTTATGTCTATTACTTGTGATTGTTTCTTATGACCCTACTATTTATTGGCCATTGTGGCATTTTATCCTTATTGGCTATGACTTCATTGTATCCCATGATTGGCTATCATGTCTATATTTATGAATTCATGTTCTTTCTATGTTAACCCTAACCTATGTCGGAGATGGAAATTTACTTACTGAGCTTCGTTGGCTCACCCCAACTTACTTATTTTTCAGGTAAGGATTCTATAGGATCACAGTAGGAGTCCAAGAGCATAAGAGGACAGTTTGAGAATTATGTTAGAAGTGATGTAGTTTCTCCCATGTATTCACTACATAAGGGTAATGTAATACCCCGACCCAGAAATGTCGGGTAATAAAGCACGTTTTACGAGGCTATGGAAAATGAGTGTAAAATAAATTAATTTAACATAATTAATTTATTAAATTGAATATTAGTTATATGTAATATAAATTATGAAGATAATTATAAAATATAATAATAATAATAATAATAAAGACAAAAAAAAAAGAAGAGGAAAGATGTGTATGTGTATGTGTGACCAAATATGCATGTGTGTATATATATATATATATATATATGTTTAAATGATAAATGAATATATATATATATATAGGGATGAACAGTGCATGTGTGTGTGTGTGTTGTGTTATATATATATATATATATATATATATATATACATGAATACTTTATAAACAATTAGGTGAGGGGAAGCATGGTGAAAGGGAAAGAAGTATGGGCAAGGTCAGAAAATATGAGTGTGTAAATGTATAATGCAGGCCAACAGTGGAGAAAAGATAGAGAGAGAGAGAGAAAAAGTGGGGCTAGTGAGAGAAACATATGTATATATATATATACACAAGAAAAATCTTCACCATGACACGGACAGAGAGGGAGAGGAAGAAGAAAACTGAAGAGGAGAAGAAGGAAAGGAGAATCAAGGCAAGAGGAAGGGAGAAAACAGTGGGAAAAGGTAAGAAAAATGCAAAATTTTAATGTTTTCTCTCTCTAAAATTTTGATGTATTAGGGACTGTTTTTGAATTATGCACATACATATGGTGATAGATACATGTTCATGAGGTTGTCAAACACGGTTTTAGGCTTTGAAAATGACCAAAAAACAGTACATCCATGAAAACTTCCATGGTCGACCACCCTCAAAATGGGTCTAAGCCAACTTGAGTTTGGCTTTAGTTCTACATGTACGTATGTGTAGGAGATGATGCAAGGGTTCCAAATCTGTTAAAATCTATCAAAACGACCAAGAACCGGCCATGCTAGAGTAAACGATAACCGATCGGAAAACCAAAATGGATAACTAAAAAACTGTGAATTTTGAGGTTTAAACCAACCCCATAACGATGCCCAATGTCCCAGAAACGTTTTGGTGTAAAAAACTTGAAGTTTGGACGTGAAAACGGCACAAAACGGCGACTGGTTCGTTTTTCCAGCGACCGGCGCCGGTTAGACCAACCGGAGAAGACGACTGGAAAATCGCGAGGCGTATCGGGTTAAGACGGGACCGGATCCGGGTCTGGGTTGGGTCGGGACCGACCGGATCCAACGGGGCGATGAAACTACACCGTTTAACCAAAGAATTTTAAAATTTTAAATTAGGGCTGACGTCAGCATGACCTCTTAAACCGGTTCTCTGAGTTAGCTTGAACCGGCTGGTTCAGTGCATAACCGGTCCGGTCTAGGGTTACCACAAGTGAGCCGTTTGGTTCACTGTACAAAATTCAGAAATTGAACCAAAACTTTTCAAAATTCAATTCTGACCCCAACTGTTTACCCTAATTCAAATCTGGCCCAAACTTCAAAAATAAATTTCAAATGTACCCCTGATAAATAATAAAATAAGAAAATAAATTATTTAAATAATTTATTAAATAGGGGAAATTACCATTTTACCCCTGAGTCACAAATAAGTCAAACGAAGTCCGAACGGGGCGAATAAATAGTCAAACTTTATTATCTCGGGCATTCTGGATCCAATGATGAGGTCCATTTTTCGACATGGGGCCCGAAAAATAAAGACACGTGAAGGGATAAATGACCAAAATACCCCTTGTCCAAAAATTACGAGTCATATATGTAACCTTACTATCTCGGACCTACTGAGTCCATTGGTGAGGTCCTCGACATGAGATGGAGTCCCGAAAAATTTGAGACCCTTAATTATGTCAAAAATGACCAAAATGCCCTTCTCCCTAAACAAGTCAAACGAAGTCCAAATTTAATAAATAAATAGTGAATTTTTACTATTTCAAACATTCTAAGACTGATGGTAGGGTCCATTTTTCGAGATTAGGGTCCCTAAAAATGAAGACGCATGAAGGGGTAAATGACCAAAATACCCCTTGTCCAAAATTAACAAATTGTTAGTGTACTTTTACTATCTCGGACCCTCTGAGTCCAATGGTGAGGTCCACGACATGAGATGAGGTCCCGAAAAATTGGAGACCTGCAAAGGGGTAAAATGACCAAATTACCCCTGGTACCCTTAAAGCCAAAATGAAACCGGAGAAGGCCTAAATTGACTTTCTTTGACATCCCGGACTCAATAATGGAGTCTAAATTACGAAACGAAGTACGAAAAATGTGACACGTAAAACGGTAAATGACCATTCTGCCCTTTTACATATAAAAGTCCGAATTAAATTCTAAGAAAGCCTAAACTGACTTTCTTCGACGCTCCGGATTCAATGGTAAAGTCCATTCGGCCAAAAGAAGTGTCTAAATAAAAAGATGTAAAATTTGATAAATAGCATCTGTCAGATGACTATAAACTGAGATATTGCCGAAGTATTAAACTAAGGCAAGTACGGGAAATAAAGTACGAGAAGACACGATGCGTTAACTTGACAAGTAAATAAATTTAATTTAAAGTTAATGGAACTACCAGAAGAGTATAAGTTGAAATAAATTAAGTTTCTAACACATTAAATTGTGTCGTAGGTTAAAAGTACGAGTTGAATTAAGTACGTGCGAGGTTTATAGAATGTTAGTAAATCGGTTAGGATAAAATACGATCGAAGCATAAGTTAAGAAGCATCGATAAGTGATATTGTAGTAAATGTGAAGTTGATGAGATTGTTATGAATTGTTATTAGGAACTACGGGGGAAGTGGGAAAGCGCATTTGTAGAACTAACCCTAAAGGACCTGAGGTGAGTAACCCTGTATTCGAATTGGAGATTTAACTCCATATATTGAAGAAGTTTTAAGTTCAAGTTATTGCAGCCTTTGAATATCAAATTCAGTCTTTACATGATTCCGTTCTTTTAAAATATTCTGTTACGGCATGCTTTATAATGTTTTATATTCAGCTCTTTTCTTGAAAATAATTAGCATGTCTAAATCAAATGCAAATCTCTTTAAATATTCTAAATTTGATTATTCCCATCAGTGAAGTTTCATTTCAGAAGTTGTATATTTCATGTTTTAAATGTTCATGAAAAATATCTATTGAAGAAGTCATGTGACAAATGTTTTATAAGATAAACGGTACTAAGTACCACCCCCTATGATGGTTGAAATCCTTCGGGATTCAACAGTACATACCCAGGTAGAAGGATCTAATCCCCCAGGCAAATGAGATATCTCCATCGACAGTATTGGCAGTAAAATGGGAGTCTGGTTCGAAACAGATTCCGCCTAATAAAAGAGAAAAGATGACAAGTGATTTTGAAAATAGAAGTAGGTATTATCCCTATTCTATTTCACGTGTTTATATGCTTTTAAATTGCATACGCTCTATTTGAAGAAAATGTGTATTTAGCTTGAATACTTTAATTGTTTCAAGCTATTGTTTTAAGAATACATATATTCTGTGTTCTAAAATGTACGAGCAATTGGTAGTGAGTATTTCACAAACCCTCATGTGCTAAAACCACTACCAGTTGAAAACCCCATGACGAATGCAGGAATTACTCACAAGCTTTGATTAGCTTACCCGGATTTTATCCGCCCCCCTTTCAGGTGACTGAGGGCAGATCGATTTTTGAAGACTATAAGGATGAACCTAGCTTTTGGGAAGATTTGCTTGAGTAGTTCTTTTGGGAAAAATCACATGAACTCTGATTAATATGTTTTGTATTAGCTGACGTTTTAAGGATGTGTATTAAGCCCCACGGGGCAGTTGAATTAAGATTTTAATTATGAAGTCTTTTAAGTTTTAGTTATGCTCTGATTTTATATGAATGTGTGAACATGTGTACCATTGTGAATAGCGGCAGTATTGGACGGATGTGCAAATTTTAAATAAGAAAGAAAAGAAAAAGTTTTTCACGCTTCCGCAACCACATGAAGCACATCTATCCGATATCGCTGCAGATGCGAGCCTTCGCCCAAGGGTCCTCGGGCCTGAGGGTGGCGGTCGCGATGCGAAATCCGCAGAGGGTGGGTTTCGGGTCGTGACAGTAATGTTATGTTAGTTTCATGTTGGTTTATATTTTAACATTGTCGAACAATATTTTGTATTAAGACTTCCGTTGATTTACTGGTTAAATTTTAAATTATACATTGTTATCCCTAATACAAACAAAGGAAAATTAGGGATGGCCACAGGGTCGGCCCTGCGATACGAGATCCACATAAGGTGGGTTTCAAGTCGTGACAGCTTGGTAACAAAGCTGAGCCTTAGGTTCTAGTGAGTCATAGGAGACAGGATTAGAGTACTAAGATTGTTAAGTCTATGTTAGATCCTTACATGAACACCGACTGTTATCTTACGTGAATATAGACTGATTATCTTTTACAATAATGGTTAACACCAAGAATACGTCGATAGCCAGGAATCCTCCAATTACGATGGATCAGTTAAACTGATTGGACAGAATAGAATGCCTTATGAAAAGAGTCATCAAGGCTCTACCCAGAATCAAGACCCAGTGGTTGACCACTTACAATGAAATAATGGAACCTGCAAAGATCATAAAACAGGGCGGGAAGAAATTTGCCAAAAGAAGGGTCAATTATGACAATAGAGGCATAATTAAATGCCCCAACTGCCTAAAAGTCCACCAAGGATAATGTCTCAAAAACACCACCGGGAGATGATCAAGTTACTATACAAGTAGTCGTAGGTATGTTTCTAGTTGTTTACAACCTGCCCACATATTGTTTAAATATTAGCTCTACGTATTGATTTATAACTCCCACATTTACTATTAAGTTGAACTTAGAAATAGAAGTCCTACGTTAAATGTTAATTATTTCAATACCATCGAGAGATTTATTATTAATGAGTACTATATATCGGGGGAAAAGACTATATGTTATGATAGAAGTCGGTGATTCTTGAACAATAGAGATGATTAAGTAAATAGTGACCTTTAAGGAATAGTAGTATGCTTAAAGATAAACGATGAGGATTCTCGAGGAATGAGACTGAAAAAACTATAGAAGATTTTGATAAATGTTATAGATAAATAAACGCGACTTAAATGAGAAATAGTTTGAAGGAAACTTAATGGATAATTACATGAGGAGTTGATACTCTAAATAAATTAATGATATACCAAAAATATGAAAATCCTTGAGTAAGTTATAAGTAGACCCTGATAGGGTAGAAATGAATAGAGTCTTGAAGACAATTACTAAATGAGTGAGATTGTCAAAATTGACCTTATTAAATGTAATGATTTTAAAAAGAGGTTGACACAGGATGAATAAATATTAGGAAGAAATTTAATGAATCTTGTGATCTAAGATGATGTGTGACCTGATTTTAGTCAATACTCTATCAAGTTAGGTAAAGGTAAATGATAAATGATTCTGAATAACTGTTAAAGATCAATGTTGTGATATCCCGACCGGGGATACGACACGATTACCGAGGCAAGTCGACTGAATAGCATAACCTGAGCTGTCTTAAACTCTATGTCACAATAATTATGGAACTGAACCTAATTTCAAAAGATAAATGTTTTGATTAGTAAGGCCAGTGTCGGGTGGTACCCGAGCAACTCGGAACCTTACCTCGAAAAATGTGCATGCATGCAACCCATGCATGCATACGTACGTACACATGCATAGTTCACAGAATATTAGTGTATGTGTACGTGATTAAAAATATAATTATACGTATTTATATGATTATAAATACATGTATAAAAATATGTAATTGATGTGTATATATATATATATATATAACATGGTTATACATGTATTTATGTATTTGTGTAATAAATAAAAGGAAAAGAAAACAAAAAAGGGAAAATATCAGTGTGTGCATCACTGTGTGTGTGTGTGTTTGGGAAACCCACCAACCGACTTGGTGAGGTGGTGGGTGTGTATATGTAATATATGTATATATGTATATTGGAGGGTACGTGGATGGCTACAGGTGAGGGGGCAATTCTCTGCAATCAAGGATGACTGCAAGAGAGAGAGAGAGAGAGAGAGAGAGAGAGAGATAAGGCAAAGAGAGAAAGTGAGGCGGTTGGTGTGTGCTTATATATATATGTATACGGGTTGTGAGTTAAGAGGTTAGAAAAGAAAAGAAGGGTCAGAAACTGAAGGGGAGAAGAAGGGAGAGAGACTGATTCAAAAACAGAAAGGTGGAAGGGTCACAGTGAGCTCAAAATCTGAAACCCAGGTAATTGATTCAGTTCTGTTATTTCGATTTAAAGCATGAAGCTTGTATTTACTTATAGGGTCTAAATTAGTATGAAAAATAGAACTTATTGCAAAAAGAATGATAAGAAAAGGTTTAGAAACCAAGGAGAAAAACCAAGTTACAGGTTTCATGAATAATCTGTGTTACACGGATTTTATGCTAAAAACTTAGTTTAAAATGCATGGGAATGATCCCATGAAGTGCAGAAATTGAATAGAATGAAAATAGGGACGAAACAGTCATGAAAATGAAAAATGTCACTTGGCCGGAAAGTCGGCCGGAGACATTTAGGCTCTATTTCATGAAGATGTGGAGGGTTTTAGGGCAAGCCGAGGCTAGGGTCGAGATCCTTGAAGTAAAGGGAAGGGAACTGCATTGAAAATAGGTTTAAAAATGATCGGATTTAGGTTGCCGTCACCGGAGATGGTGACGGAACCCTAATGTTCTCTCACCGGAATATCGGGGAAGACGACTGTTAAGTCGTGGGTCTATTCGGGTTAAAAGGGAACGGGTCTGGGTTGGATCCGGGTTGGTACCCGACCGGATATGAAATGGGACCGAAGCTGTGTCGTTTTGGGTTTTAATTTAAATGAGATTGGGCCTGTTTGGTTGCAGGGATAATAAATGGGAAATGGGTTTGCGGTTATCCAAACCAAGGATAAGGATAGGGAAATAGGTTTATGGAAATCCGGTTTTTAAAAGGAAGTGAACCGTTTGGTTCAGGGGAAGGGTGGACCGGTTTAGGGTTTTTAGGTCTGAACCAACTGGTTCAGACCGCAGCTTTTGAAATTTATGAACCGGCCCCAAATGTTTTGAAAAATTTCACTGTTGCCCAAATATAAAAATTAATTAAATATTAATTTTTACAATAATGCCCCTATTTCAAAATTGGGTCAAATGAAGTCCAACCGATACGAATGAATAGTCAAAACCTATTATCTCGGACGTTCTGAGTCCAATGGTGGGGTCCGTTTAGGAGATGAGACCCCGAAGGATAAAATACCGTAAAAGTACAAAATGACTATTTTGCCCTTTTTAGTACAAAAGTCCAAATGGAATTCCAGCGAAAGCCTAAACCGACTTTCTTCGGCGTTCCGGACTCAATGGTAAAGTCTAAAATAGTATTTGAAATACTTATGATAGAAAGGCATAAAATTTGATGAATAGCATTTATTCTGAAACGTATTCACTGATATATAGGGAACTCAAAAGGCAAGGGTATACTCACGGATTTCTGAGGTAGAATCACGATAGAGGTAAGTGGATCACTTTCTCTTCCATGTGGTGTTTCTAAAGCCAAGTTTATTCTTTACTGCCAAACTAGTACTCTTGAAAGTACCTCACGTTATTGCTATCCATAATGCGATATTGTTCTATCTTGTGGACATTGATTGACTATTGTACTATTGTTATCATATTGAACCATGCCTTGAAAGGCTTATTGTTATGCTTTACTGTATATATGATATTCCATTTTCATACTCCTTATGGAATCACAAATGATCATGCTATGTTTATAAATGCTGGAATTGTGCTCAGTCACAATATCCATCCGATGCTTCTGTGACGAACTAGTCCGTGAACGGACGTGTGGCAAAAGATGTGAGTTTAACTGAGAGGTATGCCGGGCCTTGAATTACGCAGAGGGGTTGCCATTCCCTACTACAGATTATAAGCATCTCCATTGGATTATTGTTATGGATATATTGTTGAATGGCTACTGTACCTTATGGATTATTGTTTCTTATGGATTTTCTTACGTTGTTCATTGGTTTGATTGAAATCGTTTTATTGTGGCAGTACTTTTATTGTGACAGGTTATTGTTGAGAAACCCTAACACTTCTTATTCATTACTTCTGATTGTATATTGTGCCCCACTAATTATTGGCCATCATGGCAATTGTTCTCATTGGCTATCACAGCATCTCCTTTCTTATGATTGGCTATCATATTTTATTCATGGATTCATGCTCTTTATAATCATCGATACCAGTGTCAGAGATCTGGTTTACTTGCTGAGCTTCATAGCTCATTCCACCCCACTTACCCCCATTTCAGGTGATGACGCTGCGAGACCCCAGTAGGAGTCTGAGAGCGTAAGGGGACATTTTGAAGCACTGTATCAGTCTATGTTAGTTCTCCCATGTATTCACCACCCCCGGGTGCTGGTTACGTATTAGTTCTCATTTTGTTTTATGTAGAACTATGTCATGTATTTAATAGACTTCCATTGTTTAATTTATATAAAAGACTTCCGCTGGATTACTGTAATTGATAAAGGCTTCCGCTGTTCATTGTTTAAAATTTTTAATACATTGCATATTAGTATTATGATGCTGGAATGGAAAAAGTAGGGACGGCCTTCGGGTCGGCCCCGCGACACGAGATCTGCATAGGGTGGATTTCGGGTTGTGACAGCTTGGTATCAAAGCTATAGGTTCGATTGTGAGTCATGGGAGATAGGACTAGAGTTAAGACTGTTAGATATGATTGACATTTTATTTTGTACGGTCATTGACTGATTACCTTATACATTTACTGGTCATCTCATTAATTATCTTCACGGGTTATCTTTACAGACATGGTTATCTTTATAGACATGGTTATCACAAGGAATACATTAATAGTTATGAATCGCATAAATCGCTTAGAGCGACTGATGGAAAGGGTATTGAGGCTTTAACTGAGAGTCAGACGTAGATAATGCTTATTATTACGCTAGACTCATATATGAATATTGACTGCCTATTTTACGTAAATGCTAACTGTTATCTTTTATAGTAAATAGTAAATACCAGGAAATGATTAAACCACTATAGTGGTAGTCACAGGTACTTTTCTAGTTTATAGACTATTGAGGTTTTATGTTGATTCTACGCACTTATTGATATCCCCACATTTCCACTGAACTGAACTTAGCAACTGAACACTTGGATGATTGATTTACTGATTCTATTACATTGGGAAGGTTATTATTGGAGAATGTTAGACAGAAAAGCATGTGAACTCTAGACTAATTACTGAACCATTTTATGGTTACCATGAGGATCATTGTTTAGAAATATTAAACATAGAAAACACGAGATACAGATCAGGATCACAGGTATTCTCAATGATTAACCTATACTTGGAAGTTGGGTTTAGTGATATAGAAGAAATGACATTTAGGAAACCCTGATGATTGTTTTATCTTATAGAAACATGTACTTGATGTTTATTAAGTTACAATTTAACGATTGTTCCATATTGAGGGAGACATTGAGAATCAAATTGCTATATCTAGCTTATAGACTTGATATTTATGATTTGATGGTCGTTCTGTGTTACGATAGTTATTGAAAATTGAATTTCTATTTACGGATTATGAACTTGATGTTTACAAATTAAATGATTGTTCTATACTGTGAAAATTTGTGAGAGCTGGTATTATGTTCAATAATGAACAAAGGAAACAATTAGTGCACATTGAAGGATAAAATGTAACATAGATTTGGGAATATGATGCTTTGAAAAGCAGTGAGGTTGACAGTAATATTGACATGGAATAGAAGTACACTGAAAAGGTAGTGGAGTTAACGATAACATCTAGTCAGAATAAATCCTGATATGATAAATAGACTCGTATGTGAATACTGACCATTGATCTTTTATAGTGAACTGGGAGATGATTTGGCTACTGTACCAGTAGTCACAGGTATTTATAGTTGTTTACAAAATGCTCAATATCGTTAAGATAATTGCTCTACATACTGATTTATAGCTTCAACATGTACTGCTAGTTGAACATAGAGACAGAACTCTTAAGTTATATATTAACTGTTCAAGTTCCACAAGGAGAATGATTGATGATAGATGTTATACATGAAACAAGTGGAGTACGTAACATAGATGTATAAGTATTAGATTGACATATTACCATCTTATAGAATTTGAAGGGCATTGATGAGTTGAGTGATTTCATGATAGAAATGTAAAGATTTGTAAATCTTTAAAATGGATTACATACTGTTATAAGATATGTATAATTACTTGGTAAATGAGATTGAATTAATGGCGACTCTTGAAAGAGTCATTATCACTGGAAGTTATAGATGGAAATGATATATACCCCAGGTATATTAGTAGACTGAATGAATAAAATTTTAAATGCCACGTTTAGGATTCGAGGTACGCTCGGAAATTATAGAAAGAATTTTACAATAAATTGATGTGACAGTAAAACTTGATCTGATGTGACAGTAAAACTTGATTCTCAGCAAATATGAAACGACTAACTCAGTTAGGTCATGATGTTAGAAGAACCACGGAAACCACGAAAACCACCGGAGTTAGAACCGTTAAGTTTGCGGACAAACTTATTTTTAAGGAGGTAAGAATGTGATATCCCGACCCGGGATACGACACGATTACCGAGGCAAGTCGACTGAATAGCATAACCTGAGCTGTCTTAAACTCTATATCACAATAATTATGGAACTGAACCTAATTTCAAAAGATAAATGTTTTGATTAGTAAGGCCAGTGTCGGGTGGTACCCGAGCAACTCGGAACCTTACCTCGAAAAACATGCATGCATGCAACCCATGCATGCATACGTACGTACACATGCATAGTTCACGGAATATTAGTGTATGTGTACGTGATTAAAAATACAATTATACGTATTTATATGATTATAAATACATGTATAAAAATATGTAATTGATGTGTATATATATATATAACATGGTTATACATGTATTTATGTATTTGTGTAATAAATAAAAGGAAAAGAAAACAAAAAAGGGAAAATATCAGTGTGTGCATCACTGTGTGTGTGTGTGTGTGTTTGGGAAACCCACCAACCGACTTGGTGAGGTGGTGGGTGTGTATATGTAATATATGTATATATGTATATTGGAGGGTACGTGGATGGCTACAGGTGAGGGGGCAATTCTCTTCAGTCAAGGATGATTGCAAGAGAGAAAGAGAGAGAGAGAGAGAGAGAGAGAGAGAGATAAGGCAGAGAGAGAAAGTGAGGCGGTTGGTGTGTGCTTATATATATATATGTATACGAGTTGTGAGTTAAGAGGTTAGAAAAGAAAAGAAGGGTCAAAAACTGAAGGGGAGAAGAATGGAGAGAGACTGATTCAAAAACAGAAAGGTGGAAGGGTCACAGTGAGCTCAAAATCCGAAACCCAGGTAATTGATTCAGTTCTGTTATTTCGATTTAAAGCATGAAGCTTGTATTTACTTATAGGGTCTAAATTAGTATGAAAAATAGAACTTATTGCAAAAAGAATGATAAGAAAAGGTTTAGAAACCAAGGAGAAAAACCAAGTTATAGGTTTCATGAATAATCTGTGTTACACGGATTTTATGCTAAAAACTTAGTTTAAAATGCATGGGAATGATCCCATGAAGTGCAGAAATTGAATAGAATGAAAATAGGGACGAAACAGTCATGAAAATGAAAAATGTCACTTGGCCGGAAAGTCGGCCGGAGACATTTAGGCTCTATTTCGTGAAGATGGGGAGGGTTTTAGGGCAAGCCGAGGCTAGGGTCGAGATCCTTGAAGTGAAGGGAAGGGAACTGCATTGAAAATAGGTTTAAAAATGATCGGATTTAGGTTGCCGTCACCGGAGATGGTGACGGAACCCTAATGTTCTCTCACCGGAATATCGGGGAAGACGACTGTTAAGTCGTGGGTCTATTCGGGTTAAAAGGGAACGGGTCTGGGTTGGATCCGGGTCGGTACCCGACCGGATATGAAATGGGACCGAAGCTGTGTCGTTTTAGGTTTTAATTTAAATGAGATTGGGCCTGTTTGGTTGCAGGGATAATAAATGGGAAATGGGTTTGAGGTTATCCAAACCAAGGATAAGGATAGGGAAATAGGTTTATGGAAATCTGATTTTTAAAAGGAAGTGAACCGTTTGGTTCAGGGGAGGGGTGGACCGGTTTAGGGTTTTTAGGTCTGAACCAACTGGTTCAGACCGCAGCTTTTGAAATTTATGAACCGGCCCCAAATGTTTTGAAAAATTTCACTGTTGCCCAAATATAAAAATTAATTAAATATTAATTTTTACAATAATGCCCCTATTTCAAAATTGGGTCAAACGAAGTCCAACCGATACGAATGAATAGTCAAAACCTATTATCTCGGACGTTCTGAGTCCAATGGTGGGGTCTGTTTTATGAGATGAGACCCCGAAGGATAAAATACCGTAAAAGTGTAAAATGACTATTTTGCCCTTTTTAGTACAAAAGTCCAAATGGAATTCCGCGAAAGCCTAAACCGACTTTCTTCGGCGTTCCGGACTCAATGGTAAAGTCTAAAATAGTATTTAAAATACTTATGATAGAAAGGCATAAAATTTGATGAATAGCATTTATTCTGAAACGTATTCACTGATATATAGGGAACTCAAAAGGCAAGGGTATACTCACGGATTTCTGAGGTAGAATCACGATAGAGGTAAGTGGATCACTTTCTCTTCCATGTGGTGTTTCTAAAGCCAAGTTTATTCTTTACTGCCAAACTAGTACTCTTGAAAGTACCTCACGTTATTGCTATCCACAATGCGATATTGTTCTATCTTGTGGACATTGATTGACTATTGTACTATTGTTATCATATTGAACCATGCCTTGAAAGGCTTACTGTTATGCTTTACTGTATATATGATATTCCATTTTCATACTCCTTATGGAATCACAAATGATCATGCTATGTTTATAAATGCTGGAATTGTGCTCAGTCACAATATCCATCCGATGCTTCTGTGACGAACTAGTCCGTGAACGGACGTGTGGCAAAAGATGTGAGTTTAACTGAGAGGTATGCCGGGCCTCAAATTACGCAGAGGGGTTGCCATTCCCTACTACAGATTATAAGCATCTCCATTGGATTATTGTTATGGATATATTGTTGAATGGCTACTGTACCTTATGGATTACTGTTTCTTATGGATTATCTTACGTTGTTCATTGGTTTGATTGAAATCGTTTTATTGTGGCAGTACTTTTATTGTGACAGGTTATTGTTGAGAAACCCTAACACTTCTTATTCATTACTTCTGATTGTATATTGTGCCCCACTAATTATTGGCCATCATGGCAATTGTTCTCATTGGCTATCACAGCATCTCCTTTCTTATGATTGGCTATCATATTTTATTCATGGATTCATGCTCTTTATAATCATCGATACCAGTGTCGAAGATCTGGTTTACTTGCTGAGCTTCATAGCTCATTCCACCCCACTTACCCCCATTTCAGATGATGATGCTGCGAGACTCCAGTAGGAGTCTGAGAGCGTAGGGGGACATTTTGAAGCACTGTATCAGTCTATGTTAGTTCTCCCATGTATTCACCACCCCCGGGTGCTGGTTACGTATTAGTTCTCATTTTGTTTTATGTAGAACTATGTCATGTATTTAATAGACTTCCATTGTTTAATTTATATAAAAGACTTCCGCTGGATTACTGTAATTGATAAAGGCTTCCGCTATTCATTGTTTAAAATTTTTAATACATTGCATATTAGTATTATGATGCTGGAATGGAAAAAGTAGGGACGGCCTTCGGGTCGGCCCTGCGACACGAGATCTGCATAGGGTGGATTTCGGGTCGTGACAAATGTGATCTAAATGATCGTAAAGACTGAACTGGTAGTAAATCAATTAGAGAAACCATGAAATTGGGATGCTAGATGATTTTTGAGGTACTTCGAGGAAATTAATATTCATGAATGATATAGATAGAACATACGAGGTACAGATCATAAGTACACAGTTATTAATCGATTAGATATCCTTAATGAAACTAAAAATTTGATGATTTAAATAGTTAAATGATCGGTGACTTTTGGAGGACGATAGCTTGTTTAAATACTAAGGTTAATAGTCTTTAGGAAAGACTATATTATGACTGACTTCGATGTTTCTTGGATGATTGAAATGATCAAATGAATAATGAATTCTGAGAGAAAGTAGTATGCTTAAGGGCAAGGGTTAAGGATTCTTGGGAAGAATCATACCAGTGTCAAGGTTGATGACTTTTAAGTCATTAAACTTTGAATTGATAAATGAATTAAGGAAAACTATCATTTGAACAAGGACAACAGTTAATGCTCTTTTGGAAGATATAAGGTGACATAGAATTGGGATTGTGAAATCTTAGAAAATTAGTGGATTTAACAACAAATATATATAAGAGATGGTCTGAGAAAGACTAAATGAATAGTAATGTGAGGAGTTTGAGACTCCAGATGGATTGATGACATATTAAAAATATGAGGATTCTTGAGTGAGTTATATAGGGTAAAGGAAAATGGATCATTGGGAGGAAAATACTGATTGAACGAGACTATCAAGTGAACATTATGAAATGTGATGGTACTAAAAGGAGATTGCCATGTGACGAATGATTTTTGGGAAAAATTCAATGGATCTTGTTGATCTAGGTGACAATATCACCCAATTATGGGCTGTACTTTATTGAGTTAACTGAATCTATTTCAAAAGATAAATGATTGATGACACTGAATGACTTTTGAGGATTAACATAATCTGAAAATTAAAGAGACGAAAATTATTGCACAATGTCTAGAAACTCTAGTAAGGACAACGATCGTGCTAAAGTGATACATAATTCTTTGAGATACTACGAGAACAATTAAGATTGAGGTAGAAGATAAGAAAAACTAAATCTGTACAACTAAGAAAGTAGAGAATTTTTATGGTGGGAAAAACTTGACATAATCTTGATTTACTTTGAATGTCAAATGTAACGATAAAATGATGGGATGGCTAATTGATGTGAACAATCCTAAAATATGATATGAAGTCCAAAATGGACAAGATTGTGGATAGCAGTACTTGCAAATGAATAAGTATTAATATGCTATTAAATCCTTGGTTACAGATAAGACTAATCACATCACTATGTGACTCTGAAGTCAAAAAATGTACAAAGAATTCCCTATACGATTGAATAAGTTCTTGAAAGAACAAATTTGTAAAAGTTGAATAACGACTGAGGAGAGAAATGTAACATGTGATGAAAAATTGAATATAATGACAAGTATAAAAAATGAGACATTTGAATAGAAATGTAACATGTGATGAAAAATTGAATATAATGACAAACATAAGAAATGAGACATTTGAACAACCCTTCTTAGCAAAGATAAGTGAAACCAAAATAATGGTTATAAATTAAAAAGTTATAAGACTTTGAGATTTGAACTGACCAACTGATGTGAAAAATTCAAGGTAAACCAAATATGATAACATCGTTAAGAACACTTTTGAAGTAGACTGACATATGAAGAATCAGTGACTGGGGACTACCCTAAAATTTTCTAAGTATATGTACTATACTTTAATCTATGAAGGAATGAGAAATCAAAATCTGTGAAAAGCTCAATTTTGAGCAAGAAATAAAAGGTCTTCGTACCAGTCTATAATTTGAAAAAAAAAAATGGAGGAACTGATTTCCTCAACTTATCTAATTCATAAAAAGATGAATGCACACAAATTTTGAAAAACAAAGGCAGGTATGCCAATGAGTTAGTACAAAAAAATAATAATACATTCAACAAAATGGAGGAGGATTGATAAATCAACTTGAGTAACCTTTAGAAATGGGCACGTGATTGAGAATCATGAATGAATATTACAAATAAATCTAAAGTTACCCTTCCATGGGAAAAATGTTGTGATACAAAGAGCACGTGAGTAAACCATCCTAATACGAACCAAAAGATATTCACGAACATAAGAATAAAATATGACACTAAAAATGCAAAGGAAAAGTACGATGTTTCCAATAAATGAGTAAGGTGTAATGGACAAAAGAGACTTAAACGAGTGATGTTGCGAATCACGGCTTAGTGCCAAAACAAAACTAATGCAACAACTAGATGTGGAACTAGTCATAATATAGATGACAATGGCAAATAGTCAAGTAACTAAAGGATGACTTTGAGTGAGAAATAAAAGTGTAATGAACCCATGATCATAGGTCCAAAGAATAAAGAAATAAGCCTAAAACGTTAATACTAGAATTTGGAGACTTAAGTGTAAAGTCTCGAGAAAGTTGAAAGTCAAATCTGTGACCTTCAAGATCACTATTAAACTAAACAAAAAGGAATACAAAGGAACTGTGAACCTTGTGTGAAAAATCTTTCCTTCTTGGAGATACGATGTCCTAAATGCCAGAAATAAGTCCAAGAGGCAGATTAAAAAGCGAACGATGATGATAAGAATAGCATGAAAGCATGATAGAGCTTCCTAGATATGAACGTCCGAGTTTTGAAAACAAAACTCATTTTAAGGGGGTAGGATGTAATACCATGACCCAATTAAGTGAAGATAATCATTGTAATGATGTTTTTTGTTGGGATTTAATATCTATGCTTATTCGTTCTAAATTATGTTAAGTAAGCCATAAATATTAAACATTTCTACACGAAGAAAATCTGGCAAGGTAGAGTGAAGCAAAAAATTAATGAAATTTAATCGCCAATGAATATGGAGTATTTTTAATATAAATGAGAAAAATGTAACGTATAAAAAATAAAAGTTTACAGAATAAAAATTAAACGTATGATATTAAAAAGTAAAAAGGGAATACGAAGGTTTTTAAAGCAATTAAGGCACAACTTAAAAATCGGATGAATGATGCCCAAAATGCCAAACAAGGCATAAGTAAGAAAAATGGGAAAAAATGAGGCAAAAGGGAGGCTAGTGGGCTTGAACCCTAGACTAAGAATGAAGAGAAACCAAAAGCCCAAAAATAAAAACCACTTGGGCTATAAGTGTAATATCCCGAAAAATCCGACATAGCCCAAACTACACCCCGACCTGATGAAAGTAGGTTATGTGACGTTAATAAATTGAAATAGTGCAAAATACGATAAACTGTAACAGAATTTAGTATCCTCAGATATAGAATGACATATACTCGGGAAATTAATTAATCCAGTCGACCGAGTATCAAAATAAATTCTAGGCTTTATCGGCACACTATAACTTAATATTTTATAGAATAAAATATTAAATCGATAAAGCAAAATAATTATGAAAATTATGTGGAGATAATTAAGGCACTCAACATCGTTAAAATAATATATGCTCGAAAAATAAATAACTGGGCTAATTGAGTGCCGAGATGGATGAGTGGACCGATACGAATAATTAATTATAAAATTATGTGAAAGTAAATAATTACGATACCGAGTTTCAGTTTTAAGGCAGATTCTATATTATTTCATAAATTAATATTTTATGAAATAAAATATTAATACGGTAAAAGATACCCCGGCTTAATGTCAAATTTACCGGCATTATATAATTTAATATTTTATGGAATAAAGTATTCATAAAATATTAGATACGATAAATGTACCAAAACTATATTTATATTTTTATATATATACAAGAAAAATACATCCGCCCCTTCCCCTTTTCTCATACTAATAGCTATTCATTTATATATATATATATATCTTTATATATTTATAACGTGGGAAGTGGGTGGAAAGGAAGCAAATTCTAGAGTAATAGATTATTCTAGAATTAGCTGGAGATAACCGATAAAGGGGGAAAACCCTCTAATTTTCTAGATCCTTCCACTATTTATAAATTCTACTGAACAGTGTTCAAGATGGAATTTTGATTCCAGATCTTCACAACCTGACTTGCACCTTCTGTTCCTCATCTATCTTCTAATTTTTGCTGCACTTCCTTTCTCCGTTACGGCATTAGTAACACTGATTCCGGTCGTCTACTACTCCCTGTTAAACCTCTCTATAGTCGTTTAAGGTTGACCAAGTTAGTGGGCTGAAGTATTATAAATTAGTAAATTAATTCAGCAGCACAAATTAAAGTTGGGGGTGTGGGAATCAGCCACGGCTGCTGGTGTTTGAAGCAGGGCAGAAGCGGAGCGACTGTAGCTCCAGTTTTCTGGACTTTTTCCCTCTCTAACGACCCACCTAATCTGAAAGAAGGTATGATTATTATTTTCTAAATAGAGTTATGTATTAAGTATAACAGTATGTAACTGTTTGAGAAAACTGGAATGTGTGTTTGACTTAAATTTAATATGGTTTCAGCTATTGGGTAGGATTGTGTGTGGAAGAGTAGTGTAGTGCAGTGGCTCTGATTAGGCCATTTTATAACAGTAACCTGATATGTAGATTAGTTTTAAAATGATATACTACTCTACAATGAGATATTACAAAGGATTGAGGATCAGAATTTGAAGTGCTCTGCCAATTTACTTGGCATTTCGTAGCACGCTGGTTATTGTCTATCATGGCCGAACTGATATTTAATCTCAACAGGTGCATATTTATAGAATTTAAAATGCGATTGATTGAATATAATTCAGCTATTATATTGAGTATAGTTCAGGTTTTTAATTTGAATATAGTCTCAGCTATTGGGTGAAAATCATGTGAGGAACAATTCTGGACAGCAGCTCCGTTAGGGATAGCCCAAACAATGGGCTGATATGAATTGAACCTATCATGGAACTCCCTGATTACGTCCCAGTAAGTGGACTGCTCTTATATAATTACCAAGATACAATTAAACTAAAACTTGGTACCTCCCTGTTATAGTTTTAAAAATCTATTTTTCCAAGTGCAATTCATCCCTATAGCCGCAACTAGGAAATTCCTGAATATCAACCCTTTTCCTCCACACGCTACTGCCATGAACTAATTATTTGCAACAGCAATTAACTACTGTTCTGTCAACTTCCTTTGATTGGGTTCTACATCATTTATTTATTAATTGGCAGGAACCGTAATTCCCAACAAGCCAATAGCCGCTTGTGTGCTGTAAAAGGTTAAGACCTTGTACTATGACCTGGAGATTTCTAAAAGAATTTCTAGGAGAACTCCTGATAATGTTCCTCTGTTACCTTGTGCTGGGACTGAACTAATGTAGTTGGGTTAGCCAAATACATGTTCTAATTTTGAGCTACATTATTGTAGCATTGAAATTACACACGTCTTACTTGAGCTAATATAACTCCTAATTGTCTAAGCAGCAGGTTTATTTTATAGTGGCTGCAAGAAATTAGTGCAATAGGAGAAATACATTAACATCAATAACTGATGCCTGTGACTATTATTCTAGGACTTTCGGATCTAAGATCAGCTAGAAGGGAAACCGAACTAGTTTCAACGAACTGTGAGTAACTCGGACTCCTGACTTGGTGTATATTTTCTGTATGCTACACTGCTTTATATGTTGAACTGTTTTATACTCTGTACTATTTTAATGCATATGTTTTAATGCATACTCTTTACACTGCATTACATATAGCATGATCCTATCCTGTTTCCTGATATCTCCTGTTCTGACTTTGTTGGAGTCTGTTGTTCTAACTTGTCTATGCCATTGGAGTCTGGCTCGTTTCTATCTTGTTATGTTGTGTCTTATCTGGGGCCCACTCCGGGATTGAGTATATCAGTGGATGGATGGCTGCCTCTGTTGGACGCCCAGAACTCAGCATCCGCTCAATCCTATCTGTTCCGCTCTGATACCGACCCGGTAGTGTGCTGTGAGGACATGGGCCTCCATGTGTGGGGTGGGTGACTGACGGATTATCTTGTGCGGCATCCCACATTACTGGGGAAGGTTCAGGCACTTTGAGCTGTATCCATTCTATTTGAGTTGTATACGTTCTATTTGAGTTGTATCTGTTCCGCTCTGATACCGACCTCAGCCGGAGGTGTGTGATATGAGGCCCTCCATGTGAGGGGGTGGATGGGAAGAAATGCCATCCCACATCGCCTGGGGAAGGTTCAGGCACTTTGAGTTATATCCGTTCTATTTGAGCTGTATCTGTTCTACTTGAGCTGCATTGTTCTATCTGAGTTACATTTGAGCATGCATATATATATATATATATATATATGAACTGGTTTTGAAACCCATGGTAGGAACCTATGTTACTCATTGAGCTTGTTTAAGCTCATTCCATTTATTTAACATTTTTCAAGATATATCTCCATTGGATTGGAAAGCGCAAGGACATGTCACCAGTGGACTGAGAGGCATTCTCAAGTGAGGATCGGATGGCAATAATATGTGGAGACTTGAGTTCTAATAGATTGATTCTGGCTATTCAGGTGAGTGTGATGATATAGTTGACTTTATTCATATATAATAGATGAGTAGGGACATGGCTCATGGTAATGGTACTCTAGAGGAATTTGATATGCTCTGTGTTATATATCCATTATAGATGTGCTCTGTGGTTAGAGTTATTAGCTGTCTGATTATAGATTTGCTCTATGGTACATACTTATGAGGTATATAGTTGAGTTGCATTCCCGAGATAAAAAGGTTTTAATTTTCGCTGTTCTGACCCTACATTTGGAATGTAATTCATTGTAAGGTTCAGAAGATGGCCTTTGGTTGGTCGCATTGTCGGTTGGAGACTGGCAAGGCGGCTAACTGGCATCACATCTTCAGCATCCGCGTAGGATGGGGTGCGGGATGTGACAATAAGCACTTTTGTGCTATATAATGCATAGGATATATATGTCACGACCCAAAATCCACCCTGTGCGGATCTCGAATCGCGACCGCCGCCCTTCGGCCCAAAGGCCTTAGGGCAAGGCTTCACGTGAGCAACGATGCCAAACGGCTGTGTGATAGGGCTAGAACTGGCAAATTGTAGAAGTGTGAAAACTTTTTCTTCTCGTACGCCCGCTCGGTACCGTCGCTTCTTCATCTTCTTCAGAGTGGTAAACAAATAATATACATTCAGAGCATACTAAAAATTTAAAGTTATATATATTACATATCTGTTGCCTCTCAGGCTTAAGTACATGTTTGTCCAAAATTTACTACATCGAAATTTGACCAACTACGGGTCCTAGTACTTCTAAAATTCCTGATCAAATGGAGCTACCAATCACTAATCCTCAAATTGGGCAAGGCTCCCAACCATCATCATCACCTGAAAAATGTTAGGGAATGAGGTGAGCTTCGAAAAGCCCAATGAGTAATTCCAGTACTTCGTCATGGGTTTCAACTGGTAGTGGGTTAGTTCAAGAGAGACTTCATATAAACATACACTACCAATTGTACATATACTTCAGATACAAAATAGAATTCTTCAAAAAGGATAGCGTGAAGCATACAAGGCATTCAAGCTAGGCACATACTTCAATAATCGCAGGATACAAGAATCTTCAAATCACGTTGCATGATGCATTTTTAAAGCATTCAATAAAGCATTTAATATACAACAGAATTTATAAACATGTGCAGAGTGGCCATTTGAAGACCAAGGAAATAATTTGAAATTCCTTTCATGAAAATAGGAGGATGCAAATTTCTTCTTCTTCAAAATTTGGGGTTATATAAAAACCCGTTTCAGATAAATGGGGGTTTAAAACCTGCTACTATTTCTGAAAACCTTTTCATCTTTTCACTTTTTAACTCAAGGATCCGTTTCGAACTAGACCCTAATTTTACTTCTGAGAGATCTCATGCCTGGGGGATCAGATCCTGCTACCGGGCATTCTTCTGAATTGAGAACCCGAAGGGAGCTCAATAATTTGTGATGCTTATGTATCATTATCTTACAAAACTCTTCAATTCTTCACTGATGCTTTTCAAAAAGCATTGAAAACATGATTTCTTCGAATATAAGCTTTTCATGAGTGTTTGAAATATGATTTTCAAATAGATGCTTCTCATGAGTATAAAAACATAGCTTTTTCAAAAATGCTTTTTATGAGCATGTAAAAATGTGGCTTCTTCAATAAATGCTTTTCAGGTACGATTAAAAACGTGGCTTCAATAAAAGAATGAATTTTCATGTGTATTTAAAACACGGACAATTTAACAGGGTTTTTAAATATTTGGAGGACAATACTTGAAACATTTAACATAAGAGCTTCAGGAATTTAAATCACGATGCACAGGAATTTATTAAAGCACAGACAGAATAAAGACATTTGATTCAAGAGGCATTTTATAAAACTGACAATTACATGGACATGCAGATAATAAACGTATCATTTGTCAGAAATATCAATAAGTGAATTTGCATGCCATGTTAGAATTTATAAATAATTACGATAGAATGTTAGAATATAAAGCATATAAATACGAGAGTTTAGAATTTGAAAATACTGTAGATATTTTAAACATGAAAACACTTCAGAACATTTGAACTTCGATTTACTTCAGAATCCATGGAGATTAAAAACCTCCACTTCAAAGTATAGGATTACTCACCATGTTCTCCTGGGTCAGCACTACTGGTGGGCTTTCCCTTTCCCTTTGAAATTCTTAAAAATCAAATTCATCAAGACTTCAATTAATTCCTCATTTACTTCAAATCATCTCTAAATTGATGCTCTTTAATTAATCTTAGACCCGACGTATCCTAACTTCTAGGATTGGTCTTAGCAATCTACTCGTGGTAACTTAATGAGTTTTATTTTTCACGTGACTTATTTTTCGGTACCTATTTTGGTATCATGGACCTCACCGTTGGATTCAGAATGTCGAAAAAAATCAATTTAGGCCTTCTCGACTTTTTATTTGGCTTCGGGAATATGCAGGGGCAAAATGGTAATTTACTTTTCTTACCCCGGACCTATCATGGTCCTTAGAATATTTTACATATCTTATACGTAAATTTTTAGGTTTTTTGGACTTCATTTGGTATCTGCTTTTGATTATAAGGACACATCGATCATTTAAATTTTATGACATTCTGACCCCGAATCATTATTTAATTATATATACAAGCGCACTATTATTTGGGCTTCTATTGGTATCAATTTCGTCCAATTTGGACTTCATTTGGGTTTCGTATTATATTAGGGGCATTTTGGTAATTTATACCTTAACGTGTCTTAATTTTTTGGAGTCTTGTCTTGGGAAACGGATCCTGCCATTGGGTTCAAAACGTCTAAAATAGTCAAAATGCACTATTCATTTATTTTATTTGGACTTCGTTTGACTCATTTACTGTCCGAGGGTAAAATAGTAATTTTATCCAATTAATAAAATAATTAAATAAATTATTTTATTAATTTTTTTTTTATTTTTCCAGGGGCTTATTTGAATTGATTCTTAAAAATCTAGGCCTTAGTAAAATTTTCCTAAACAGTGGGGCTAAATTGCAATTCTTTAAAATAAACCAAAGGGTTCAGTTGGTTTGTAACTGAACCGGTCCACTGTTTTACTGAACCAACCGGTTCGGCCAGTTTACTGCGTAATGCTGACGTGAGCCCTACATTTCAAAATTTAAAATCCTTTATCCAAACGACATAGTTTCATTTAATCCATTTATGCGACGGGTCGGGTCCCGACCCGAACCGACCCACACACTGTTCATTTCCTTCCCCAACATCCCCGCACTGTAGCCCTAGTCCCTGATTTTATTTTTCTTTAATTTCATGTGTTTTCAATCCCTCAATCTCTCTGTTTTTGGCCCCAACAAGTTTCTAGAACTTCAAGGTAAGGTTTGGCATTGATTTTGAGTTTTAGGTTGAGCTAGAAAGCTCGTTCCAACACCCATGGCCATTCTGAATATTTCCCTAGCAAACCCTCATTTTTCCACCAAAATCAGTGATGTTTGGCTTATTTTGATCCTTAGATTATGGACCGGGACCTTAGATCTACATTTAAAAACAGGGTTTGGTGTCCATTTTTTAGGGTCGACTCTTTTGAACCGTGGCTGTAACTCAGTTTTTGGGGGCCTTGTTTTGAGTTTTTGGGTCGCGGCCTACGGTTTTTAGAACTCTTGTGGCCTCTAATCGAGGTTCCAACAAGCCAAATTTTGTTTGGTTGCGGTCGGTTCATACCTGCACTTTGGAGGTCCTTCAATGGCGGGTGTGTACGGGTTTAGAGTTCTAGGGCTGTTTAGGGCTTAATCCTTGCTCCTTATTCAAGTTTACAACTCTATAAATTCATGCATGCGAAAAAAGAACCTTAAAACAGTAGGCATCTATGGAATTTTTTGAGAGAGAAAAACAAAGGGGTTTGGTGATTTTTATACCTTTGGACAGTGGTGTTTCCCTCCTCTCTTACTTGGATCTAGATCCTCCTTGGTTCTTCTTGAGTGACCAGTTGCATGCAAGCATCCTCTTCTCCCTTATTCTTCTTCTTCCTCCTTCTTTCTTCACTTTCTCTCTCTAACTCCCTCTTCCTCTCTCTTTCTAGGTTTCTCTCTCTAGAAAGCTGAACATACAATCACTATCAAGTCTGATTTCTGACTTTAAATGCACACACGTAACCGATATATAGACAGCCTAATTATTTTTAATTTAAAAATAATACTTTTGTTGCATGAAAGGGGATTGGGAAATTTGGGAGGTGGCTTTGTTTTAATGTGTATATATATACATATGTGTTGTAAAATAGGACACAAACAAGTGGGCAGCCCAAGTGGTAATTTTTTGGGCTTTTAAACTTTGGTCTTATTTGGTCAAGGGTTCAAAACCCATTGGCCCCAACTTGAGCTTATTTTCTTCTTTGTGCCTTGTTTGGCATTTAATTTATTTATCTTCAATTTTTACATTTATTTTCACCTTGTGATTTTTAAATTTAATATCTATTCTTCCTGTACCGATTTTATAAATTGTAGTCGTATTTTATTTTTCCGGAGTCGACCTTGATTTTTAAGGTCTCGGAATTATTTTTTGGAATTATCGTTTATTTCTCTATTAAATTTCATAATTACTCCTTTTAAGGTCACTAATTAAAAATTAGTGACTTAATTATTATTTAATCGGGTCGGGGTGTTACAATATACATGTCTAACGAAAGTTTAAAAATTCAGGACACTCAAAATGAGGTGGCAACACCCTATTGGCCACCGCCCTCATCCACCAACCGTCTTTCATGCAGCTATATGCATATATATAGAAACATATATACAAGACCCAATGATGGTGTTCTATCTAGGGGAAGGGGTCGCGTGTGGAAGAAAGAATAATGAGTGTGTGGTATGCAGACTAGGGTGCATGAGGAGCTGTGTGTGATGATGGAGTTAGGGCTATAATACTGTGCATGTGTGCACGGCTGAATAACCTTAAGTGTATGTGTGTGTGCATGTGGGTTTCGAGTAGAAAGAGAACGTGAAGGAAGAAGAAGGAACTGAAGAAGAAGAAAAAGGGAGTTCATGCATGCCATAGGGCTGTTGAGGATTCAGTGACTTGAGGCAAGAACAAGGAAGTCACCATTAAAGGTAAAACCCTAACCCACCATGTGTTTCTCTCTCTAGAAAATTATGTTAAAACCTACTATTTAAAGGTCTAAATTTTCATCCATGCATATGATATTGGAAAATGGAGAAAGATGGTTGAAAATAGCTTGGTTAAACTAGGAAGAGACCATAAAACTGGTTGACCCGAAATGGTGATAAATACTATTTTTGTGTAACATTTGCCTTATGCTTGAAAACATTCACATGGCTCAAAAGGGCACTGAACATAGGTCATATTGCAAGTTGAATCAATCAAAATGGTCAAGAAACCAAGGATAACTATGGAGTTACAGGTACGACCATGTAAGGTTAGGTAGGTTGATATTTGGGGCTCTTGTGTGGCTAGGGCAGCAACATGTAGGAAAAATTGCGAGTCAAAACAGCAAGATAAAAGCCACGAAATAGTAAAAAGAAATCTCTATAGAAAAATGGGGCTCACCGAAGCTCCAACTGTAACACCCCTATTGACAGCCTAAACCTCCCCCAAATTCAAAACCCACCATATGTTTAAAATCCCCAAGAAAAATAGGTGAGAACCCCATCGAACAATGGCCGAAATTCCACCTACGACGAGCTATTGGTGCTGAAAAAGACGCCAAAACCCTTGCTGGAGCATTGGGGATGAAGCACAGTAACGGGTCGGTTACGGATTCGGGTTATAATCGGATCCAAAGGGGTATGGGCTTTAATGGGACGGCGTCGTTTTGCTTTAAGGGTTTTATTTTATGGGACATAGGTTTATTTGGTTTCGGGGGTAAGAAATTCAAATTGGTGTTCATTGTTGGGCCAGGGATATCCTATCCCGGTTTAGCCTAGAATTCACTATTTGGTTATGCCTTAATTAGAAGAAAAAAAAAAGGTTGAAAGGAAGGAAGGGAAATGCGGTCAGGGGGATTCGAACCCCTGACGTGCATGAGCCAAGGGTTCTAAGCCATCCAAGGCTACCACCGTGCCACTAAGGCACGTGTGATCACATTCTCAACCTAATAATATATAATATTATTATAATAAATTAATTTAATTAATTAAATTAATTAATCTTTAAGATAATTTCCAATGTCCAAATAAATTAAGTAAATAGTGTTTTCTTTATGTTTTGGGCATTTTGGATCCAATGGTGGGGTCCGTTGTACGAGACGGGACTCCAAAAAATTTACACACATAAAATGAAAAATTATAAATTTGCCCTTAGTGATGTCTAAAGTCAAATTGGAAACCGTGAAAGCCTAAACCGACTTTCTTCGACGTCCTAGACTCAATAGTAGAGTCTAAATTAGTAAAAGAGATACTTATAGTAACGAGGCATAAAAATTGATGAATAACATTAAAACTGAGACGTGTTTACTGATGTATGGGAAACTCAAAGGGAAAAGAGAAGGTCACGGGATACTGAACTAGAACACACTGAAAAGGTAAGTAAACGCCAATCTCTTACTTGTGGTTTTCCAAGACATGTTCCTTCTATTACTACCAGAATTGTACTCTTGTACGTACCAAATGTTTATTATTTCCACAATGTGATATTGTTATATCTTGTGAGCATTTATTGACTGCTATATCATTGATCATTATATTGTATTATGCCTTCAAAGGCCTACTGTTATGTTTTTACTGAATGAATGATATTCCATATTTATACACTCCTATAAAATCACGAATGATCGTGATATATTATGAATGCCAGATTTGTGCTCAGTCACAATATCCATCCGATGCTATCTGAGTTGACAGAACCTATGGGTCGAGTCCGTGAACGGACATATGGAAAAGATGGCGTAGTTATGCACTGAGTTATAATGGCATTTTATATGCATTGATGTAAAAGGGGCTATGCTGGGCCCCAAAAGATCGAGGGTCTGCCAAGCCTTGAACAGAGTAAATGCATCATTTATGTTTGACTGATATATTTATGTTTATTGGATTCATAGGATGTTGTCATTCCCTAGAGATAATCTTATGCTGACAGTTCACTCATTGATTTTAATTGATTGCTATCGATTCATTGTGCAGTACTTTTATGTCGACTGATTTCTATTGAGCTTTTCCATGTTCATGTTACATCCATTACTCGTGATTGTTTATTGTGACTGATAAGAATGCAAAATGTCATATTTTTTCTCCCTTAATGTTTAGTCTTTTATACTTATTTGGTGCCTAAATGTACTCATTATTCTTATATTTTGATTTAGGATGCAAAAGGAGGCGCTAAGTGCAAAACGAAGCTAATTGGGCAATTCTGGATAGTTTTGACATTGCTTCGTAATCAGGGCATAACTCTCTCATCCGAGCTCCGATTGGGATGACTCGAGATGTTATGGAATGCCAAGAAAACTATCTAAAACTTTCATGGTTTGAGTTTTGAGAGATACTGGCTGCATCAAGGTTGCAATCGGGCTTGAAGTTGCTTCACCTACACTGCGGATGTTTTGGAACGTTCCTTTCCAGATCCGGTGCGCGAGAATTCCAGCTAAAAACACCACTTTCCTAGTTATATTAGGACTTTATTTTATTTTTAATATTTTTCTTGATTAGTTAGATTTGGATATTTTTATTTTAGGATAATATTTAGAATATCTTTAGGAGTTTTAGTATGCTTCTAAGAGGGAGAATTTTTAAGGTGAAAAGGATAAGGAGAAAGCAGCAGATTTGATGCCTTTCTCTCTCTTCTTCTAAAAATACTTCTCCTTCAAGTTTTCATGATCCTACATGGCTAAACTTTTATAATTGGTCGAAGGAAACAGAAGCCTCGGAATCAATAAAACTATGAGATCTAATTTGTTTTTATTGTTCAATTTATGCTTTGAGTATCAGATGTTCTTCTATGCTTATTTTCACGATTGTCTCATTTAATTACTAGGAGGTGTACTAGTTTATTATTCGTTGCAATCTATTGCTAGGTTAGATATCAAATCTGTAATTGTTTGATCCCTCTAATTTGTGAAGCAACTAAGATTTAATGATTTGGTGTGTCAGAAATTACTAGATCTTAGGAAGAACGCTCGACTAAATTAAATATAACCGATTGTGCTTGTGTTGTTTAGCTTCATCGATCTTTCTAATTCTTAAAGCTATTACTAGATTAAACCTTTAGTGCTTGTCTTGTGTTGTTTAGTAGTTAGGGTTAATTAGATCGCTTGTTTTCTAATTAACTGCGACTAAGGAGAGATAGAAAAATAGTTCCAACAGTGAATATTCAAAGTGTGAATTGATATATACTTGCATCGATGATCAATTGTAAAATTTTGATGGTGGATGTTGACTTAGACCAATGTTTGTTCTTTTGATTGATTTCGATACTTTAATTTGAATTGTTCCTTAGTTGTTTTTATTAAAATTGTTTTCATTATACTCAAACCCCTCATCCTTGTTCACATAGCATAAAACTAGGCTAGATACTCTCCGTGAGAATGATCCTTACTCGTACTACTACATGTATTTTTAGGAGTTTAGGTTTTATTCTTTTGGTTGCCTGCGACAACACACCAAATTTTGGCACCGTTGCCAGGGAGTGATTATAGTTGATTTTTGTGCTTCTTGTGATCCTTATTTCGTTCTTGAAATTCTTTCCAAAAAAAAAATTGGGTCCGAAGTCAGTCTGAGCAATAGAAGAGCAAAAAATTTAATTAGAAGAGTAGGTTGCTCAACAAGTGAATGCTTCAGCCCCAGGTATGGCCCATTAGTCGAAGTATTGTCCTGTGGATAAAAACTTGTTTTATTCATCTATACATTTGTTTCGTCTCTCTTCGAAACAAGAATCCTACCCTCTTTTAGAGAAGGACTTTCAAGTGGCCAGGCTAACTACGACAAGGTTCACTATTTCCCTTTGGTTTCTTCATAATAACTGGTAGGCCCTAGTTACTATATCGCGCCATCTATCCCGACATTGAGGCAAACGTGGATATCCCTTTATGCACTCCTAGCTGCATAAGGCATTCTGCTTCCCTTGCCTTACATTCCTGACGCAGAATGATATAAGGTCCGCCCTTAGGTAGTTCATTTATGTGTGGCAATAAGCCTCCTACCTTCCAGTCCCTACTAGCTCACTAAATTAGGTAGCTTCTCCTGCGCCCGATTTGAAAGTCCTGGGTTTCCCTGTCACATCCCGCACCCCACCCTACGCGGATGCGAAAGATGTGATGCCAATTAGCCACTTTGCCAGTCTCCGACCGACAATGCGACCAACCAAAGGCAAACTTCTGAACCTTACGATGAATTGCATTCCAAATGTAGGGTCAGAACAGCGAAAATTAAAACCTTTTTATCTCGGGAACGCAACTCATCAATATACCACAATTAAAGGTATGTACCACAGAGCAATTCTATAATCAAACAACTAATAACTCTAACCACAGAGCACATCTATAACAGATATATAACACAGAACATATCAAATTCCTCTAGAGTACCATTACCATCATGAGCCATGTCCCTACATATCTATTACATATGAATAAATTCAACTATATCATCAGACTCACCTGAATAGCTAGAGTCAATCCCTCAGAACCCAAGTCTCCATATTTTATTACTATCAGATCCTTACTTGAGAATGCCTTTCAGTCTACCCGTATCATGTCATTGTGCTTTCTAATCCAATGGAGATGATTCCTGAAAAATGTTAGATAAATGGAATGAGCTTAAACAAGCTCAGTGAGTAACATAGGTTCCTGCCATGGGTTTCAAATCCAGTTCATATGTACATGTATGCTCCAAATGCAACTCAAATAGAACAATGAAGCTCATGTAGAACAAATGCAGCTCAAACAGGTTAGATCAGAACAGAACAGAACAAATCAGATCGAATTGAATAGAACAGAACAGACATAACAGATCAGAACAGAACTGAACTGAACTGAACAGAATACCAATCAATCAAAGGCATAGCATCAAATGCCTGAACCTTCCCCAGCTGCCCATAAGCGGACGACTCGTGGGGCCTCTACCCTCTGGGGTCAGTATCAGAGCGGAACAGAACAGAATTGAGCGGGACAAAAACAGAACAGAATGCCAATCATACAAACTAAGTCTTTCCCAGCTGCCCATAAGCGGACGACTCGTGGGGCCTCTACCCTCTAGGTCAGACTCTGGCATAAAACCGCTCAATCCTGTGGTGGGCCCAGAGTAAGACTCAACATATCAAACTGAATCAAATCAGACTCCAAAGCACGGGTGACAGAAAAACAGACTCGAACAGAATCAACAGGATATGTCAGAAGGCAAGATAGAACAGAATCATGCCACAAGTAATGTAATACAATAAGTATGCATGAAAGCATATGCATTAAAACAATACAATGCATAAAACAGTTTAGCATATAAAGTAGTACAGTATACGGATTTAGATAGTATAGAAAATATACACCAAGTCAGGAGTCCGAGTTACTCACAGTTCGTTGCAACTAGTTCCGAATCCCTTCCAGTTGATCCTAGATCCGGGAGTCCTAGAACAGTAATCACAGATATTAATTAATAATCATGTAGTTTGCTTACTGACCTTAATTTGGTTTCTTTTTGGTTCAGCTTGGTAGCCTATATATCATTTGGCATTAAATCATGATGTTTAGACCTTGAATTTAATATGAGTTCCATGTTCCTAAATCTTATTAAAATATTTGCTAGCTACTTTATTAATGTTGGAATTTAATATGAAGTTCCATGCCCCTCAGTTTGACTTCTAGAACCAAAACCAATACCAATGCTACAGTTGTTACCTACTCCTTTTATGTAAATATGCTGCAGCTGTGGAGGGTGAGTTACACTTGAGAAAGCAGATTTTACTGCTGTAACAGGGGCACCAGATTTAATGTTTAGTTTAGTTATGCTTTGGTAAAGGCATAGCAGTCAGTACAATTCATAGTTGCCAATTTGTAGACAGACTATATAGAATCCAACCAAAAAGAAGTTGGTAGGACAGCAGTCTACTGTTGTTGAGAGTAGCTAATTTAGGGCAGTTGT